>WFMF01000057.1:197643-722860 GCA_011033025.1 Beroe forskalii | reverse complement strand
CTGTTGTTTAACTTTTCCTTTTTTTCTTTTTAAAACTTTGGTTTTAAAAACTTTGCCTTTTTTGAAAAAGGACTGTTTTTTAAAAATTTAAAAAAGGGAAAATATTGTTTTCAAAAACAGAATTTTTTTTTTAACCTTTTTTTTTAAAAAAATGATTCTTTAAATAGGGTTTAAAAAAAAAAAAAAAAAAAAAGATTGACTTTTTAACGGGTTAGCTTTTATTAAATTAAATGTTTAAAAATTGCTATTAAAAATTTTTTCCAAACAAAGGTTCCCCTTTTTGGTAAAAGTTCCTTTGAAAATGTTAAACTTGATTCTAAATAATTTTGTCTATAATTTTCAAATCGACTAAAATTTATTTATTTTCCTTTTAAATTTTTAAAATTTGAAATTTTTTTCTTAAATAAATTTTTTTTCTGAATTTTTAAAAAAACTTTTTATTTTTTAAATTTTTTGGGCATTTTTATATTTTTATGGTTTTGTTTTAAAAAATTTATTAACATTGTTTTTTGGAATTCATTTTTTATATAATTTAAGTTTAAAATTATTATTTTTTAAAATTGGGGGGAATAAAGCCAATAAAAAAGTAAATTATTAATTCCCTTTTAAAAATAAATTTTATGGTAAAAATATTCCCTTGGGGCAATAATTTGTGGTTCGCACTCGTCCCCAAATACAAATTATTGACTGTTTCGTCCAATAATTTTTAAGAATTCCAGCCATGCTCTAAGGTTTATTATCAGATTTCAAAATAACCAAACGTTTTTTAACTTCAACGTAACATGGTTCATAAAAAGAAAAATAAATTTTTTCCCTTTTCTACTGATTTTAAAATTTCACCTTCATTTTTGGGTTCCCTTAAATAAAAAACCCAAAATTTAAAAAAGGGGCAAAAAAAAACCCCTTTTTTTCAATATTAAATATTCCACCAAGAAAAATTTTGTTTGTTTTCTTTTAGCACGAATGGGAAAATTCCCAAAAAATAGTTCTTTAAAAAAAATTTTTTAACCCAGGGCGGGCGGGGAAAAACCCGGGTCCTGGGTTCCCCCAAAGTCATTTTTTTCGCTGTTCTGCCGCCAACCAGCGCCCTTTTTGGGGGGCTGTTCCTCCACAGAACGAAGGCCGCGCGCGCGTGTGTGCACCTGGTTAGGTTAACGTTCGTTTGGTGTTTACCAATTTTGTTTTTTCCACCCTGTATTTGGTTTGGGCCCTTTGAAAAAGGTCAAAAATTTTACCATTTGGGGAAAGGGCCGTTACCAGTTGGCCCCAACAGGTCCCCTTTAAAGTCTTAAAAAAGGATTCCATTGCATTTTACCTTTCAAATCGTTATCTGTCATGTTATCGTCGGCACTCCCCTATTGGGGGAGGGGAAAACCTTTTTTTTTATAATGATAAATAGAACCAAATAAATTAAGAAATTGAACTTTTTTTAAAGAATAATTTGAAAAAAAAATTTAAATTAAATGGTTGTTAGTTGATTTTTTATTGAAAATTTTAAATTTTTTTTTATTTCCATCCTCCTTGATTGATTCTACTAAAAAATTCTTCAGAAGTATTTGTAAACATGCTGACAAACGTTCTTTGACTCAATTCATCATCAAGTGAATCAAACTCAACACTATCCATTGACTGTGGAAGTTTTCTGTATTTCCATGTATCTGTCCAACCCCACCAGTGCAGAATAGTGCCAGGGTGAAAGTGTCTCATGGAGACTTTATTACAAGGAGGGTAATCAATTTTCTTGTCTCGTGTATACAGTGGAATTGCACCTTCTTTGGAATCAAATTGGAGTTTCACTGCATGATTCCGGATGAATGTACAATTCTTCATTCCACAACCTGTTAAATAAACCCAATAAACCCAAACTTAAAACAATATTTATTAAGTCCTGTTACTTGTTAGGCAGAATTTGTTTTCATTTATATTTTTCCAGTTCAGTTTGATTATCTCATAAGTAACATATAATGAACAAGAAGATATTGACTCTGTCTATGTTACTATGCCAATTTATCAGAATTAATAGGTACTGCTTAACTACAAAGATGACTACAAAGATGACTGTATTTGTTCTACAAAGAAGAAAGGTACTATAAGGTACTTAAGTATGTAAATAGACATGAATCAATATAATAATTGTGAAAAGAATACACTTACCCTTCCATTCATACCATGAAACTTTTTTGTTCTTCAGCTCTATTGGGTTACATGAAAAGCTATAGGAAATAACTTTTCTGTTTCCTGATGATTTAATATCAACATGATATTTTAGGTTATCTGTTAAATGGTTTCTTAGGTCCCAGATATACCTGAAGGTTTTGATAAAGTTGCCTTGACAACAGATGTAGACTGATTCTAGAACAGAAGATAATAAGTAGTGAAGGTATATAAGTGTATTCTAGTTATGTGAGTTATATATCATAATTGAGCTTTTGAGATTTCTGTGTTTAACCTGAATGGTCAATCACTTGAACAAAAAACTTAATGATATCCATATTTTGGGTGAAGTTCATAGCAATAAGTGACTTGAAATCTATATATTTAATCAGGGTGATTTCCTCATGCTGAAAAGAAATTTTAGTGGGTCCTACCTGTCACATAGGGTATTGAATGGAATTGTCTTCCAAATAATGCTTACAGTGGGCTGATCTGGTCTATAGTACTCGATCCATGCTACACAAATTTCAGCATATTCAACCTGATGATTAGTGGGGTAATTGGGTTCAATATTTATCTAACTTCAATGGGGGTACTACTCATAATTTATGAATCAAAATTTGATGACTGATTTACTGACAAAAGTATGCCCACACTCAGCATACACTTGTTTGCCACTCACATAGGTAAGATGATTATTGCCTTGTAAAGAAATGATACTCTGTAAATCAAGACTTTCCCATCCTTTGTTAGCTATGAAATCTCTCACATCAAATCTGAAAAGTCAAAATGTAAGTCTTATATCAAGTCACAGTTCGTTATTTGAAACTTACTAATCAACTGTGAATTCCTAATGTTGTTTAATAAACTTATTGGATGAAAAAAGTGGATGTTAAAGACAGGTTACTGTAAAGATAAAACTTACTTTTTAATTGGCTCATTTGGAATAAGCCTGATTTCTTCAGTGTCAAAATTATTTGTACTTGTTGCAGGTGCTGATTTGGTCGATTTAGTTGATCCTTTCCTCATTTCTTTGTCAATGTGTCTTTTGAGACTCATGGTCATAATTTGATGTATTGAGACACTGATTAATTAAAGCCTATTGATGAATATTGTTATTGATGAATATCGTTATAAACCAAAATGCAAATTACCTTTAAAGAAAAGGCAGAACAAATCTGATTCAGGTCATAATTGATAATAATGCATCAATTGAAATTGAATGATATCATTAAGGAAAATACATATGAAAACAATTAATAGTGGTCGAAGGAAAGTATACCATGATCCCCCACTGACCCCCTGCTGGCCCAGTAGGAGTTCACCAGAGGTTTAGCAGGGGGTCAGTAGAGGTTCACCAAGGGGTCAGCATGGGTTCACCAAGGGTCAGCATGGGTTCACACTAGGGATCAGTAGGGGTTCAGCACCAGGTCATTGCTTCATGGGATACTTTCATAAATTCATATGACCCAAATAGTGGCAAATTTATTGATTGGAGATATCATAAATTATGAATTACGATCTAGCCAATCCGAAATGCAATTTGCAGCAAAGCTTTCGTATGCCACAAAAAGAAAGATGAACGAGAGCAGTATACAGATTGTAACTTATGTTAATCCTTTGTATACACCCAGGTGTAAATTATAATATAAATAGAAGTTTAATAAAGCTCTCGGTTCTGTCTGCGATAATATGGATCATCATCCAGACTCAATTCTTACATTTGATGATGTTATGATGTGATTAATCAAACCCAATATATTTCGTATTATCATGGGAATGGTGTCAGGTGCTTAATAAGCGGTGATCAAACTTTTTACCTCACTTTTTCCTCAAGTGTTTGAAAACTGTAAAATTCAATGTTGCAATGGTTAGATTATAACGTTTGATAAAATCGAAGTATCACAGTTCAATGAGGAAATTTCCATTAGAATAAAGACATGTGAAATGGGCGAAAGTGACCTTATTGATGCACTTTCGCACACAAAGCGTGGCAACAAGTCGCCCCTTATTTGCTGGGAAGATGCTCTAACCAGAAGCAAGACCATTTCCCTGCCTGAGGAAGAGCAGAAAGTCGAGGTGAGCAGTGCAATAGAACTATACATTATACTATTACCGGTATAGACTAGTAATGGACAGGGGCTCTCAAAATATGTGATTAATAAGGTCGTCAGATGTGCTGCATATCATTGGTTCATCATTGATTTAACTTTTAGTAAATGAGTGATTATTACTAGAAACAGCCATCTCATTGTCAAATGTATTCTTATCAGCTTAATGAATTCAATTCCCCAAGATGCTGTTCCTTGATGACCTTTACATGCAATAGAAATATTAATAGAAAGCTGTCTTCTAGCTTTCTAGGATTTTACACAGCTTTTTAATAAATATCTGTAATGCGTTGCCACAGCTGCTATGCAATAGCAAATGCTTCGTATATCATGGCAGCTTTTTACGATAGCTTTCGTCTCTTGTGTTGTATCGTGACTAGTAAATACCTACCTTATCAAATGGTTGACATTAGTATCATATCAGTGCCTGGTATCTCATTTACGCTACACTCATTTAACGTAGGTTCATTTCATTTTTATTTCTAATAACATGAAAAAGTGTTGCATGCAAACCTTTTGGAATTTCGAAAAACAATTAATAACATTTAAAAGCACGAACCGAAAGTGAGCAGTACTAAAACTATTGTTCATAACATTCACTACTGTACGAAGCCTATAACCGTATAAAACTCCACTGCAAGATCTACAATAGACGTGCACAATTCCATGAACATTAATAAAACGCTCAGCTGACGAGAACTGGAGGCTGACGAATGTAAAGAATTTCATAATATATATTTTATTAGCTTGACTACCATAGGTACCTAAAGAAATTAATCTTGCAGCAATGAAGCCATATGTCAGTCCGGTTTCACGAAAATGGTATAATTCAAAAGAAGTCTATAATTCATTACTCGTGATATATCAGTGGGGATATAGCGTGTTATATAACAAAATATCTATATGTGACGTTATATAATGAACTTTATAACTGTCAGGTGTGGCGGGAAGCTTTCTAAATCTGGTGCAGCTGCCCTCTCTATTTTCATGAATATTAACCCTGGATAACGTCACTTTCAAATGTACCCATGTTCTCAACTGTTTTGCTTTTCCTACCCTATCTCATAACTAGATATCAATTCTAAACTCATTAATTAGCTTTACCCCATTAGGTAGAAAAAACCCCATAAATTAGCTTGTCGATGCCAGGCAGTCCCCACAGGCCCCACCTAGAAAACTGCCCCCTTAAAGGTGACGATTTGGTGAAAGATGAATGAGGAACTTTGCTTTTCAGCAACACGGTTCCAAACAAACTCTTCACAAAACCTCGTGCACTGATAGTTCAAAATTGTGTGATTCACGTTTCAAAAGCACCCCACTGAAAGATGAATGATATGAAACTTTTGCTTTTCAGCAACACGGTTCCACGACAAACTCTTCACAAAACTACATCGTGATATGATAGTTAAAATTATGCTCTTGGGTGACAAAAAATGTTTACCATCGATTTTCAAGAAATGTACGAGCTTGCAAAATGCGAGTGAGTAATTGAATCATCAGCGCTTGTGTTTCACTGTGTAGATGTCCCATCAAGGTGACAAAATATTGAGGGGTTCGGCCCTTCTGTCACGGCTGTCAACTGCGAGGACAAAAATTGATAATGACGTAATATGTGAAGTTTAAAAATCCGATAGTAAAAGAAGGAATACTGTTTATCGGAGCCAGGCTCATACTGAATTGTAGTAGTAGTAGTAACGGTTGGACAAATAAATATCTTAAGAAACTAATTCTACTATAAATTCTACTAAAGAAACTGATTCTACTGAACTACCAATTTAATGCAGGGCACGATCTCACTGGCGCGTTTACTTTGAAATAGCTCATAGCAACTATTTAGGTTCTCACCGTAACCTCTAACTGTATCTTTAAATATGCGACTAAGATCGAGCCATCCATGGTTTGACTGAAACCATATCAATTAGGGTGGAAACTCATGAAGTTTGAACCAACCTGTAAGATATTATTAACCACTCTTTAAGTTTGCAGACATATTTCATGACAGTTTATTTTTAATTGATGAATTTCATAAACATGAGATACTTAGATACTGTAGTTAGATACTAAGCAGCTTGCATTTGCAATGATAAATGCTATTTCCTAATTTGATAGGGTCATTATATGCGATGTTTTGGTACATGAGGGTTAAATGTCAATATCACAATCCTGTTCGCTGTAAACAAGAGGCAACACTATAACCAGAAGGTGCATAGAGGTGAGATGTCGGTTCTGGTTAACAAGCCGTACAGCAAGGACATCCACGCAATGTAATATATGGTTGACGAATAATCTGCAAATTGTGAGGGGACATGTCACATTGTCCCAATATTTCATAGATTGGGACAGTCGTCTATAAAGTTTGTGTTATATGGTGTCTACTGTGTATATACCGGATAATAACGTCTTAATAAAACGATAAGCCAAAAGCGTCAAATACAATACAAGTCACATAAGGGGTCGGTCTGTGGAAAAGCAAGTTTTGTGTCGACTGCGACAAAGAAAATGAAACTCATAGCTACTCGATTGAGCGAATTGTGACTTTAAAGTGAATAACAACACCAAGATATCCAATTCACCCTTTTACTCAAAGACAAATCAATGACACAATTTCACAATATACCTATCTACGTACCTACTAAATAGTTAATTTCTTCACGTTTCTCTGAAATTGGATACTTCCGCTGATAAAATGATGGGCGTGACAAAATTCTGTTAAATTTCATCATTGACAACTTTCACCATACTATTTAAATCCAGCAAGATGATACAGCGGTACCTTTTAAAGTTCTGTAAACAATTTGATGAATTTATCGAAATTTGATGAATTTAAATATAAGTTATTTATATTTGATATTCAATACCGCAATACCATCCTGCTGCACCCATATGTGACTCGTGTATTGTTTGAGTGTGGAGATCATTAAATCAAGAGGCACAATTGTATTCCTTCTCAAGTTATTAATTTAAAGTGGACTTCTAAATCGAATGTTGCCATGGCAACCGGGCTTACTTGGCTCAACAGATGCAGTATTTATTGTAGAGCGATATGTCACGAACCATTATCATGATGCACAATGCACAAGAATTGCAGTAAATGGATGGTACATCGTTATCACCAATAGATACTAAGATACTTACTGATGCCATGGGGCATCTACCACTGACAGTCACTGATCCAGATGAGATCTTAATGAAATACTACGCGGTTGATACTGGTTTGATAGTTCATAATGATAGCAGATCACTCTATACACCATTCTCTCATTTCCTTGAGCCTCATACACGTGTGATTGAACTGTAAACGCAGGAGTATGAAAACAAAGAGCTTATTTCTTAGATCTCGAAAAGTTTCTCCCGTATTCAACCTAAAACTTCCTATTGCCAAGTGCTGACGTTTTTACAAAGCAACAAGAATGGTATTTATTAAACATCTTATCTTACTCAGCCACCCATCAAGTCAAGATGCCACCCTTCAAAGAGTTTAAAATATTCTTGCCATGTTTTAAAATTTGTTGATGAATCGTACTGTAATTGTTTGTTTAAAATGCGTAATGAACTAATCAAATGTGGTCGTGTGAATCGTTTTTAAAAGCATCCGTCGTAACTTGTGAGACGCATGTAATTAAGACTGTCATAAAATGTGCCCTCTATTCACGGTAAGACGGGACACGGACAATCGTTGGATTCCGGCCAAATTCTTTCTTCAAATGACGGATGCCTGCTCGTAGCATTCAGATAAGAGGTTAACGCATACCACTTCTTGCAGTCAGATGTCGACGCAAAAAACGTATGGTAGAATTCGAATTCATGATGTCGTCAAGCATCAGGTTACGACTAACGTACCTAACCCGGAAATTATAAATACCAAGTCGACAGGCCCGTAGCTACGATTTTTCCGGGTTGGGCCCATGCGAAGCGAGCAAGCTACAGCAGGGGTTTGGGCCGCAGCTACCAGCGGGGTACAGTGGCCTGGCGGGTTTATGGGAGTGGAACTCCTCGGAACATTCTTGAAAGATTCGAAGAACACCACAGAAATTTGATAATCAGGGTTTGTAAAGGAATCAATTTGCAAGTGAGGCATCCAAGAATCACGCGAATTAATCGAATTAACAAAGATATCTAACAATGAACAACGCAATGGGCACCTACCATGAGATCTAGGTACCATTTATGGGTCAATAATGTTAACAATCTCTTGGGATACAGAGAAAGCTTTTAGCGTAATCAACCATTGCATATACGAACCAAAGGACCCATACTCGCGAGAATACACAAAAGACACTGAAAGGCTGAAGAGCCCCCAACCAGGGGCCCCGACACAGGCTTTCATTAATAATAAAGAACACATGTTATGTATCCTCACTATCCTCTCTCACGTTGTCCCGTAACCGACACTATACATACCACCCTGGTAACCTCAGGCACATGGCACCGGACTACGAGACAATGTGAGACATCTTAGTGAGTTTGTGTGTGAGTTTGTGTGTGTGACATCTTAGCGAGTTTGTGTGTTTGTTTGGGTTTTGTGTGGGTTTGTTTGGGTTTGTGTGTGTGAGTTTGTTTGTGGGTTTGCGTGTGGGTTTGTGAGTGGGTTTGTATGTCACGCCGTGTGTTGTAGAGTAGGGGCTAGCGACACAGGGAAGTGATGTGCTAATAGCTGTATTTCCTTGTCAACTCAGAAATTCAGAAAGCCAGACTTTTGTAAGTGTAATTTTAACTTCACCAATGAATCAAATTCAACAGCGTACGAACAATACTTGTATAACCGTGGTGTCTGGATATTCTCATGCGCGCCGCGCGGCATATTACGACGCGCATGGGTACTCTTTTGCTGCGCGTGGCAGCGATTTAATGCACTTTCAGACTTTCTAACCAAAAACATCATAACTAAGTGCATTTGCGCGCTCCGCGTGTTGCTAAAAGTATCCATGCGCGTCGTTTTGTGCCACCCATAATTGCATGATCTGTGCGAGCTTCTGATGATAACATTTTGTTATAACGTTTAAACTTCAAGCTCATCAAAAGGTCGAGATATATAATACCACGAGATATATAATACCACGTATAATGTATATAAGACATCCTGAATCCAGGGAAGGACTCAATTACTTCGACACTCTTCGTCTGTAATGATCAGCTTGGCTACTTTGCTAGTACCTAAGACCTAAGTTCCTAGTTGATGAGACCTTTCAAACCCATGTCACAACTACATTGTAAATCAAAGCAATATGATTATCTGCTCAAATACGAACAAGCGAAACCGACATCACAAAACCTAATGGTATAATAACGACTCTATGTAACTCAATAACGACGCCTAATACGAACCACTTTGGCCATTTGATATATAACCACAGTACCTCTGCACTACAGACACATTTACCACATTTTAACAGCTGGTACTGGGTGTTGTTGTACTATACAAAATAATTAATAATCACTGGACACATGTTACGCATATTATTTATCGATATAAGAAGCGCTTTAAATGACATCATTATCATGGCTTACAGTAGTGAGTTGATAACGTAAATAACGCGTATTTCTCCTGGGCGGCACAAGTACAATATCACTGTTGTCTCGCGAGGTTTTACACAGGTGCTATGGTAACCCTGAACACAGTTTGTGTTAGACAGGATGAGAGACGGTGATGTGCACCAAGGGAACCTGGGTCAAATGGGTCAAATAATTACAATACCGCCTAGGTAGTTAATAGGCCCCTGTGAGGAAAATTTCGAATTGTTTCAATAAAATGTTGTTGAAATGAGATTCTAAATTCCAATGGAAAGAAAACATATTTCAGAAGTGGGCAGTAGTGAAATAGATGGCCCCAATGACAAGTTCATCACCCCATATAAAGCTTAATACCTATTGAAGTGTCTAGCAATGTCATGAGGGGTCACAAAAAGAGGGTTAAAACGTAGGTCTAGTCACTTTAGCCTTCTGATTGGGATATCATCGGCCCCCTTATTTGGTCTGATTACCATGGTACGCAGTGATTTGTAATGAAATAACGAGATAGGCTGACAATTGCTGCACCTATCATCAATGGTATGGGTATCTAAATGGATCATATCGTACTGTAATATCTCATTAAATATAGCTTGGCACCATTCTGAAGGTATGAATGGTGGCTCAGTTTCTGAAGAATCAGTTTCTGAAGAATCTAAATTCTGAATTTCATCCTCTACAGCATCTTGCCAAGTTTCATTGGCAAATGGGATACAAACAAACAGGATCATTTTATTTCTATTTGAAATTCAGCGATCTTGCTAGGTATATCAGACTTCTCCACTTTATTTTATACAAATTTCAACTTTTAATTGCTTAAAGGTGAAGTAACGTTGGTTCGTCGCCGAGGTTCCTCCTCGCATTCCAGCCATCGGTCAGACGACGGTGTTTCAGAGTCTGACGTCCTACGGATCTTCATCAAACCCTCCTCAGAGATATCCGAACAGGTTGATTGCAGACGATATGAGCAAATTTATATCTTCTTTCAGTTGAATAATATAGATCTGAGTCAGATCTATTTTATATTCTCACCCGCTAACTAACCTACTTGAGTTACTAACGTTGAGATATCTCCCAACTACATTAATTTTGTAATTTATGAGGAATTTTCTCTCTGATGAATTCTCTAATATGGATTCCAGCTTACGTTATACCAATGCCGTATTTATTGCAATTTTCAGGTATCTAAGCGACTATCACACTATCCTCCAATATCGGAATGGAAGTTTGATGTTTATCTGACAGATTTAACGAAAGGCATCCATCTCAATACCTTCCTTGATAGGTCAGATCTCGTGTTTTTATATTGTACACTTATTTTACAGAGACTCTCAAATCTAAAAATTTGACCATATTCTATTGGCTACTTGGCTATTTCCTAATCGTGATGGTGTATTTGTTTACTAAATGTCATGACATCGGGAGACCCATCCCATGCCAAATAATGGATGTTGCTCCAACAACGGAAACTGCAAAGTGCAACGACAACTGTAATCTAGTAAAACGGTAGAAATGGCATTTTCTGCCGTACAGAAGCTTCCCGTTTGACAGTTTGAGCTTTAAACCCGGCACCTTTAATAGTTGTAAACGCATCACGTCCAGTGAATTTCAATACCTTGCTTCACGTCCAATAAGTTGCCGTGGTTTAGCCATATTTGGGAAATGGGACATTATTCCAGCCCGATCACACCAAAAGGTTGACATACTTCCAGACTCGGTATTCTGCACGAATATATATGCTCCCAAGAAGAATGACGTCAATAGGTGCTCCGAATCATATTTGTTTCAAGTTATATAGAGTCTTGGAGATTTAATTTTTTGAAGATTTTTAAAGATATCAAAATATCGTATTTAATGTTTTTTGTCCAAACAGAAAAGTCTTTGGAGATTGGGCGATCGTTGCTTTATTCTGTTTATTGTTTTTAATTCCTGTTTAATTCCTGTTTAATTCCAGTTTAATTCCTGTTTTCTTTTCCTGTTTAACTAAGTTTCACTCCCAACCATTTCTTACAGGATGCTCGACAATGCAGAGCTATCGTGTATCAACATACCTCTTGTGACGACCCTTCCCAAGGGGAAGTCTGTCTCTGACATCAACGGTCACCGGCTCAAGGTCTCAGTGACTGGGGTGTGGCCCTTCAGGTTGGCATTGCTTCAACTTTCAAACCTTATTTGGTACAAAATTATGGAATTTTTGGCAAAATTCAATACTTTCGCTCATATAAAATTTCACATGCCACAGTTAATACTCGCCTCGACGCCTATGGGGATTGTGATAATTTGTTCTCATACAGCTCAGAAATGAAGACCGGCATAGATCACTGTTTTGAGAGGTAAAAATAGGGTTTTTTGGAGTTTACAGGAAAACAAAGAAAAACTGGCGAATACAGTATCATTGGTTCAGTGGTTTCAGGCACATAATTTATGACCAGATACACTTCTATTTGACCACCCATGAGACATCTACGCCCAATAAGGGGCGGAAAAAGGCAGTTTTCAAGCCGAAAAACGCGATTTTAACCCCCCATAACAGACAGAAAATGGCTGATTCCGGGATTCTGAAGTATTGTATGTCTTTCTTAGGTCGTCCATGGATGGCGTGCAAATTTTCAGCTCAATCGGCCAAAGCTTTTCGATTTCGGATCTTGGGTGCCTCAGAAATGAATACCGGCCTGGATCACTGTTTTGAGAGGTAAAAATAGGGTTTTTTGGAGTTTACAGGAAAACAAAGGAAAACTGGCGAATATCGTTGGTTCAGTGGTTTCAGACATATAATTTATGACCAGATACACTTCTATTTGACCACCCATGAGACATCTACGCCCAATAAGGGGCGAAAAAAGGCAGTTTTCAAGCCGAAAAACGCGATTTTAACCCCCATAACAGACAGAAAATGGCTGATTTTGGGATTCTGAAGTATGGTATGTCTTTCTTAGGTCGTCCATGGATGGCGTACAAATTTTCAGCTCAATCGGCCAAAGCTTTTCGATTTCGGATCTTGGGTGCCTCAGAAATGAAGACCGGCATGGATCACTGTTTTGAGAGGTAAAAATAGGGTTTTTGGAGTTTACAGGAAAACAAAGGAAAACTGGCGAATATCATTGGTTCAGTGGTTTCAGGCACATAATTTATGACCAGATACACTTCTATTTGACCACCCATGAGACATCTACGCCCAATAAGGGGCGAAAAAAGGCAGTTTTTAAGCCGAAAAACGCGATTTTAACCCCCATAACAGACAGAAAATGGCTGAGAAAATGTCGTCCTGATTTCGGGATTTTTAAAGTATGGATCATGTCTTTCTTAGGTCGTCCATGGATGGCGTGCAAATTTTCAGCTCAATCGGGCAAACCCCCTTTCGATTTTTCGGATCTTGGGTGCCTCAGAAATGAATACCGGCCTGGATCGGACTGTTTTGAAGACCGGCCTGGATCACTGTTTAAAAATAGGGTTTTTTGGAGTTTACAGGAAAACAAAGGAAAACTGGCGAATATCATTGGTTCAGTGGTTTCAGGCACATAATTTATGACCAGATACACTTCTATTTGACCACCCATGAGACATCTACGCCCAATAAGGGGCGAAAAAGGCAGTTTTAAGCCGAAAAAACGCGATTTAACCCCATAACAGACAGAAAATGGCTGATTTCGAGATTCTGATGTATGGTATGTCTTTCTTAGGTCGTCCATGGATGGCGTGCAAATTTTCAGATCAATCGGCCAAAGCTTTTCGATTTCGGATCTTGGGTGCCTCAGAAATGAATACCGGCCTGGATCACTGTTTTGAGAGGTAAAAATAGGGATTTTGAGTTTACAGGAAGAAAACAAAGGAAAACTGGCGAATATCATTGGTTCAGTGGTTTCAGACATATAATTGGTTTGTGACCAGATACACTTCTATTTGACCACCCATGAGACATCTACGCCCAATAAGGGGCGAAAAAGGCAGTTTTAAGCCGAATAACGCGATTTTAACCCCCATAGCAGACAGAAAATGGCTGATTTCGGGATTCTTGTATGGTATGTTGCCTCAGAAGTCCATGGATGGCGTGCAAATTTTCAGCTCAATCTGCAAAGCTTTTCGATTTAGCTTATATAGCTCTTTTGAATTTGTTAGTGTTGAATGAGAAATTTTCTATCAAGTTCAGTCAGCCGTCAAATTACCGAGTGATTCATATGACCAGTCCCTCACCGCAAGTGACTTGCGCGCGACTGCAAATGCGAAATCAGAGCATTATATTATTACAGTTATCTAGTTATATATGTGTGACTGCTTGTCATAAAAATTCTCGTGTAGCTGCACTGTGATAACCGCTGCTTGCCGTGCAATGAATTGAACTTGCCGAACAGGCCACTCCGCAAAAACACAGCACTCTTCAAATAAACAATAAGTGTGGTTTCCAAAGAATTCCTGAGCTACAGAATTGTTTAACATCCAGCCAGTTTGATATGTTTATTGAAGAAAAAATGTGGACATTGTTTATTGTTTATCAACATACACATTATGCAGCATAGAGTAATAAAATGTGGATTAAATGGCGTGCTAAATCACCAACATACAAACTCGATTTTCTTGTTGGACCTTGACTGTAGGATACTACATATCACTTTATCATTGCATAAAATATGGCCAATAATTTTCAAGTTATGGCTTGAGTAATTACTTATTTGATAATTAGTTCTTCTCGAGCTTCTACTTACCAATTTTTCCTACAATTTATCATTGGTCACTGGATTTTGGAAGATATCTCCTGCCCAAGTGCACCTTAAGATTTCAGTTAAAGGACGAGTAAAGCGAAATTTAAGGTATATAAAATATTTCATATTATGACAGGTACCATAATTAAAAGCACTTTAGTCAAAGTCCGATGTTTCTATTCACTTCCTACCGCACGCTATAGCTAAATCAAAGAGCAATTCTAGGCGCAAAATATGATGCATTATGGTCCCCAGTATCAAATTACACCCTGAGTTCACTATGTAAACACAGTATATATTGCACTGTTTTTGACGGTTTAAATTGATTACTTACCGCCTCGATTGCTAATTAGAAACATTCGTTGGTTTCTTTTATTGACTGAGACAATAGAGAATTCCACTAGACGAAACAAAACTGTGTTTAACCTGATCATATGGGATGGATAATTATACCAAAACGCCAGATAAATAACATGCAAAGTACATAACATGCAAGGTCGCGTAGATAGGAAGGGGACCAGATTTCGACATCAACTGCATGTTATGTATGATAAATATATGGAAGGGAATATCTCGTCTTGTGGGTGTGGTAGAATCTTCGTTTTTCAACGATTAGATTAGAGAATTGCCCTAGATTCTGTGTACAACGTCTCAGAACGATATTTGAACAAAATTTCTTCGCTTTACTCGTCCTTTAATTCTAGATTAAATTTCTCGTTTACCCACGGTTTGATCACACACATGATGTTATGTCTGAAATATTGCGAGAAAAGGAGATTTGGTACATTCCAGTTTCTTATTTAATAATTGCTGGATCTCCCAGGTTTTACTTGGTGAACTGCGTCATCCCGCTGGGTATGGAAACCCTACCTGAGAAGAAAGTGTCGCTCAGAGATGATGTGGATAGTGACTGGATTCAGATGGTGAGTGGTTCGTTGAAGTTTGTAACATCTGATGTTGGAATTAATGAGTACTTTATTTATTCACTTTTGACTCAGTGGTACAAGTACATGATGTTGGGGTTATCACAACGCTTGCTAAACATGTATCGCTTGGCAAACATGTATACGTATGCACGCCTATGCGGGCTTTGGAATCACATTGCAGATGAGATGGGAGGATGACGATTCACAGTTTAGACTCTTCCTCCTCTCTCCAATCAATCCTTGGAGTAGAAAATTTGTTTTTATTCTCATTTTGTGGTTGTTTACAGTTGTAAATTTCACAGCGAGCATGCTTACTTGTTACACATTGTATTATGTCTCAATATTATGATTATATCTCGAGTAAAATTTTTAAAGCCAGGCTCATTGAAGCGCGATGGAAATTAATTAAAAACACTGTAGCTCGTTCACAAATCTTGCATAGTTACATTTTATGTTGCATATGTATGATAATCATCGAGTCATCGGCGCTCTGAAATTCTCATATGTTTTATACAGTGTAGGTAAGCATATTATTATTGTAGTATATATAATGTTTTATTGAGCAAGTAATATCATTGATTCATTAACTGTGCATGTTAAAAGGTGGAACTCTGCGCGCAACGACAGGACTCTCTTTGACCTCTGTCAATGCTTTATATTAAAAGTGTAAGACTCTCTGACCTCTGTCAATGTTTTATATTAAAAGTGTAAGATATCACATCATACAAGTCAAGAATAATGTGTGTGTGTGGGACGGTTGCTGTTAGATTTAATCATAGGAGTGTGTGGTGAAACACACGCACTTACATCTCGGTAGACTTTGTTGGTATGGATGAAGTTTTATCCAATTCTACTTGTTAACATGTTATCCCTGTTATCATGATTATGTAGTCAATAAGATACGCCCTCTCTACAACCGCCATGAAATCCAGAGCTTTGTGGAAAGAGTTGAACACTTCTATCACAATAATTAATATGTAATGTACGTTTCTAAAGGCGTTACCCCGTCTTTAATCTGCCATTGTATAATTATCTCCATTGATCCATATTATCGGAAAGTATAATTTCAGGACCCTGACAGTTACGTTAACCCCCTTCCTAACGCCCCCACAACCACTCTCCTCGCTACAACTCGTGCTGCGCAACTGGACGGGCTCATTCACCGGCAACCCAACAAAAAGTAAGTGGGAAAAGGACCAAATACTACGTGTTAATATACTAAGAACGCCTGTTGTTGTTTACTTTTATTTACTCTGACTGAAGTTAGTTTGGACCTGGTAAAATTCAAGGAGCACTTCATGTGCACCGAGATAAAAAGGCGTGTCGACTCAAAATTTTGCCAAAATTGCCCAGAGAGGGACCTAAGTGTACCAAGTGTACCAAATTATGGGATTTGGTACAAGTGTATGTAACCCGAAAATTAGTCGTCACATTTTGATGAAACTTTCCAGTTGGCTCAAGCATGACCCAAAGAACATAAAACCGTCAAAAAATTAGGGGGTCTATATGCTAACTTACGAGCTATATTCAAACACAAGAAAATATAATTTTAGCGATTTTCTCAGTATTTTGGTACAACGTTGCTTGAAAACTGGTCGTCACATTTTAATAAAACTTTCCAGTTAGGTCGAACATGACTAGAAGAACATAAAACTGTCAAAAATAGAGGGGTCTATATGCTAAATTTCGAGATATCCCCGAACACAAGGAAATACCATTTTCTTTTGTTTTGTTATAGCTCGGAAGTTAGCTCATACACCACCCAATTTTTTGACGTTTTATATTAGTTAGGCCATAGTCGACCTAATTGGAATTCTCATAAAAATGTGACGACCAGTTTCAGTAATCGATGTACCAAAAATACCGTAAAATCGCTAAAATAACATTCATGTGTTGGATTATATCTCGAAAGTTAGCACATAGACTACAATTTTGACATTTCTATAATCTTTGGGTCAAGCTTGACTTTACTGAAAAGTTTCTTTAAAATCTGACTAGTAGTTTTCGCAAAATTGTTGTACCAAAACACCTTACTTTCGGCAGTATTCTTGGTACACTTTCGATTTATGTCCTACTGAATGACCCAACTGACTCTTTAATTTGCGTACGGCGCAGTGCTACAGTTGTAAATGCCTTCGCGCACAAACGTGTATTATTGCGCGCGCGATGAATGGTGCAAAACTGCGTTCTCCGATCACTGGCCAAACTGACATCAGTTTAAATCCTCTGAATTTGCCACAAGTTGGGTAACTCTGTTTATTCTGCAGTTCATGCAATGCCATATCACAGTGATGGAATGTGCGAATTGTCAAACTGCGCTTTTCTACATACTTGATTGGGTGCCGAGTGGTGTCAATTAAAGAAACTTCGGGTGTGGCCATTACATTGGTGCGATGTTGACAAGATTACGTTGATTGTTTGTTAATAAGGTATCTTACTTTTTTGATGAGTTACCGTTTTTAATAAGGTACCGATGTTAATTGTAACTAGTAAGGTATCAAGAAGAACCCATAATATCAATAAAGGCGGGTTATGCCCTCGCACTTTGGTAACTCAATAATTTATTCCTTATTTCAGGCCTAAAAGCAAGCCTCCGTCCACCGCAGCTACTCCTTTATCAATCCGTTCAGTAAACTTGTCCCGAGAGACTAGCGCCGGATCGTCCCGTCCGGCTACACGTCCTGCAAAGTCCAATTACAGTCCAATACCATCCGCCCAGAAATCCTTCCAAAAGCTCTTGCAAATCAAACAGCAATCAAGGTACGAAATTTTTTCAAATTTTATTTTGTTATCTGACTTTCTCTGCAATAGTAATAAAATGTGACCAAGTTTTATTTCATAAGACTGAAGTTGTCTGGCTCATTATTTCAAATTTTGAATTGGGAGACAAGAATGCTCATTGCTGAACACGATAGTTTCCGTCAACTTCACTGTCCATTGCAGGTACGAAATGATGTCACGGATTGAGAAAGACCAGATCGGTATCCGGGTTCTTGCAAGCACCGTCATCTTTGATTGATCACTCAGTCATACTACATCATCTTGAACACCGAAGTGAACTACTGAACTATGGATCATCTGCAACGTCGAGATATTCTGGCTCTGGCTATGTATGATATTACTGTCGGTTACAAGTTAGAGAATCGAGATAGAACTGATTTCAATTTTCAGCGGGACAAATTTAACCAGTGTAAATTTTTGTGTAGGTCCGCCCTGCTTAAGCTTCACCTGTTCACCTCATAACCAATAACGTGCGGGCGTGCATCAGATTCACTGCCTAAGATATTATGAAGTTTCTTTTCGTACAGATGCTTGATTAGATTGCTTGGACACTTGGTATTCAGATCTCGTCATCTCAGTACATCTGTCTTATGCCAAACTGAGGATCGAACTCAGGAACTTTCTTGCAAAATAATACATTCTATTCTTTTATTATCACTTGGTATCAACACTCGTCAATTGCTTGCTTCGCATCGTGTTCATGAAGTTGAAATACAATTTGCAGTGTGTGATAATTGATGCAGATTTGAAATAGATGCTGAATATAATAGGCTGCGATCTGTCCATGTCAATTTCTTTTCAGTTGTTGATGAATGCAATGCAACGTTTGGCAATAATTACTGTTTCATTTAAAGCTCATGCGTTTGATTTAATTTGCTTTAATTTTATTGATAATTTTGAAATCTGAATAGCTGTAGATATAAACTAGTGAACTCGACTGTGCACAATATTCGTCAATTAGTTCCCGTCCCCTAACCAGGGGTGTCGCGAAACGGTTTGGAGCAAGGCGCGGTGCGCGCGTAAAACTAGGGATCTGGTTAGAGCAATCAATTAGTATAACATAAATTATTAAATTAAGTTTTGTCCTACGATGTATGACCCGCTGACGCTGAGAATCAGCGCCGCGCCACGCGCGCGCGGCGCTGATTCTCGAGAGGGTCTGTCAACGCCAAACAAATTAAGTTGCATGCACGTGCCTGTTAAAATGAAACGTGCGCTTTTTATTGAAAAAAGCGCGTTGTGCTACAGCTGCGCGCGCCTGAAATTCATTGAAAAGGCGCGTGCCGTAGAGTGGGACACGCCTCGTTTTGTTTGGTGTGCGCGCCTGGATTTCAGGATTTATGCAACAGATAAGTGCCGCACTGCCGCGCGCATGAATTAACGAATACAAATAAATAAATAATCACGAGCGCGCGCATGATCATTGATCAACCTACGAAGGTACTAGGTGCGCTTCCCCTAACCAGGGGCGTCGCTTGCCGCGCCGTGCACTCCGTGCGCGAAACCAGTCGCCCTAAGTTTTGCACGCGCCGCGCCGCGTCGCCGTCTGCGTCGTCCAATTCCTTTTTACATTTTTAATGTCAGGATGTCAATTTTGTCTGAATCTGGCCCTCCGTACTGACAAGCGGTAGATATCTAAAAAGAATTAAAAAGGTCCATGGGTAAAATTTATTAAAATATGGGTAAAATCTATTTAATGGAAAGGCTAATAAAAACATAAAAGCTTGCTTAAATTTCTGATTCCACTTGTCAAGATCATCGATAGAATTTGAAAAATAAAATTTTTGAATCATTGAATTTTAAATTTTTTTATTATATTTTCTATCAAAAAAAATTTCATAAATTTTTAAAAATTTTTTAATTTTAAACTTTATAATTTTTTAAACAGGCGCATAATTTATGACCAGATACACTTCTATTTGACCACCCATGAGACATCTACGCCCAATAAGGGAAAAAAAAAGATTTTAAGCCGAAAAACGCGATTTTAACCCCCATAACAGACAGAAAATGGCTGATTTCGGGATTCTGATGTATGGTATGTCTTTCTTAGGTCGTCCATGGATGGCGTGCAAATTTTCAGCTCAATCGGCCAAAACTTTTCGATTTCGGATCTGGGTGCTCAGAAATGAATACCAGCCTGGATCACTGTTTGAGAGAGTAAAATAGGGTTTTTGAGTTTACAGGAAAACAAAGGAAAACTGGCGAAAATCATTGGTTCAGTGGTTTCAGGCGCATAATTTATGATAATACACTTCTGACCACCATGAGACATCTACGCCCAATAAGGGGCGAAAAAGGCAGTTTTAAGCCGAAAACGCGATTTTAACCCCCATAACAGACAGAAAATGGCTGATTTCGGGATTCTGAAGTATGGTATGTCTTTCTTAGGTCGTCCATGGATGGCATGCAAATTTTCAGATCAATCGGCCAAAGCTTTTCGATTTCGGATCTTGGGTGCCTCAGAAATGAATACCTGTGATCACTGTTTTGAGAGGTAAAATAGGGTTTTTGGGTTTACAGGAAAACAAAAAACTGGCGAATATCATTGGTTCCAGTGGTTTCAGGCGCATAATTTGTGACCAGATACTTCTATTTGACCACACATGAGACATCTACGCCCAATAAGTGGCGAAAAAGGCGGTTTTAAGCCGAAAAACGCGATTTAACCCCCATAACAGACAGAAAATGGCTGATTTCGGGATTCTGATGTATGGTATGTCTTTCTTAGGTCCGTCCATGGATGGCGTGCAAATGTTTAGCTCAATCGGCCAAAGCTTTTCGATTTCGGATCTTGGGTGCCTCAGAAATGAATACCGGCCTGGATCACTGTTTTGAGAGGTTAAAATAGGGTTTTTGGAGTTTAAAGGAAAACAAAGGAAAACTGGCGAATATCATTGGTTCAGTGGTTTCAGGCGCATAATTTATGACCAGATACACTTCTATTTGACCACCCATGAGACATCTACGCCCAATAAGGGGCGAAAAAAGGCAGTTTTCAAGCCGAAAAACGCGATTTTAACCCCCATAACAGACAGAAAATGGTTGATTTCGGATCTTTTTTGCCTCAGAAGTCATACTATCATATCTTATATATAATTTGGTAAGAGCACGTGAATTATGTCTGTGCGGGCGCACAGTTTAAATTTGAGCTTGCCAAGAGAATATCAAGAAAAACAAAGGCTAAGCTGGGCTAAGTCGCGCCGTTGCTATGGATACAGATATTCTGCACGTGCAGATTATAATCAGTTCTATTCAAGTGCTTTCTGATACGTTGTTGATTGCTGCGCTTTAGCGTTTGAAAAAAGACGTGTTTACTGTTTTTCATTTGAAATTCAAGATCTGGAAAAAGAGAACTGGTATGGCTGGCATCGTGGAGGCTATTTCCGATAGCATCTCTTCATAAATCTGTGACAGACGTTGGTCGATTTTAATCAATGCTGAGTTAATGGTAACGGAAAATTGTGAATTTAGAGCAATTTAAGATTGCACAAAATCAAAATCAAATTGAATCGAATTTTGGCATAGCAAATTGCGATTTTGGAATACCTACTGCTCTTGGAGTGAATCAATGCTTTGATTCAACGTTAAGTATGAGTACGATAGGTACTCGGTTTAATTTTCAGATTTAAATTCATTATACAAGAGCAAATTATAATGAACAAAACTTGCACGGCCCAGCATTACTAAAAGAAGCCAACGAATTATATGCTCCTTCATAAACTTTTTGAGAGCTTATAATTTGGTCGTGTATTATCTAGCAGGCCCAACGGGCCTTTCTAGTAGCTTATAAAGCTCTTTTGAATTTGTTAGTGTTGAATGAGAAATTTTCTATCAAATTCAGTCAGCCGTCAAATTACCGAGTGATTCATGAAACCAGTCCCTCACCGCAAGTGACTTGCGCGCGACTGCAAGTGCGAATTTAGCATTATATTATTACAGTTATCTAGTTATATATGTGTGACTGCTTGTCATAAAAATCCTCGTGTTGCTGCACTGGGATAACCGCTGCTTGCCGTGCAATGGATTGAACTTGCCGAACAGGCCACTTCGCAAAAACACAGCACTCTTCAAATAAACAATAAGCGTGGTTTCGAAAGAATTCCTGAGCTACAGAATTGTTTAACATCCAGCCAGTTTGATATGTCAATATTAGAAAAAATGTGGGCATTGTTTATTGTTTATAAACATACACATTATGCAGCATAGACTAATAAAATTCGAGTTTAATGATGGTGTACCGTGTCAAATCACAAACATACAATTTGACTATTTTTTGTTGAACACTGACTGTAGGATACAACTTATCACTTTATCCGTGCATGTAATATGGCATATGCTCAATAATTTAGAAATAATTTCTTGAGTCATTTCATGATCAATTCCTCCCGAGCTTTTACAATTTGTCCTACAACTAACTATTGGCCACTGGATTTCAGAGGATATCTCAAGCCTCAGTGCAGCTTAAAATTTCAGTTAATTCTAGATTAAATTCCTCGTTTACACCTGACTGCATACATGATTTTATGCCTGACATATTGCGAGATAAGAAGATACCTTTTGTGATTGGCTACATTCTAATATCTGATTGATAAACTTGAAAACAAAATAAATTTAATAATTCTGGATCTCCCAGGTTTTACCTCGTGAACTGTGTAATCCCGCTGGGTATGGAAACACTACCTGAAAAGAAGGTATCACTCAGAGATGAAGTGGACAGCGACTGGATTCAAATGGTGAGTGATTCGGTGAAGTTTGTAACATCTGCTGATATTGGGGTTCTCCCGGGGACCTTACATCAGCTGTAGGGTAACCGCTGACGATTCACAGTTTAGTCTCTCCCTCCTCTCATGTATCAATCCTTAGGATAAGAAATTTCTTTTTATTTTGATTTTGTGGTTGTTTACAGTTGTAAATTTCACACAGAGCATGTTAACATGTAACACATTGCATTATGTCTCAATATTATGATTATATCTCGAGTGAAATTTTAAATTCACGCTCAATGAAGCGCGATGAAAGTTAATTAAAAACACTGTTGCTCGATCACAAATCTTGCATAGTTACATTTTATGTTGCATATACGTATGATGATAATCATCGAGTCATCGGCGCTCTGAAATTCTCATATGTTTTATACAGTGTAGGTAAGCATATTATTATTGTAGTATATATAATGTTTTATTGAGCAAGTAATATCATTGATTCATTAACTGTGCATGTTAAAAGGTGGAACTCTGCGCGCAACGACAGGACTCTCTTTGACCTCTGTCAATGCTTTATATTAAAAGTGTAAGACTCTCTGACCTCTGTCAATGTTTTATATTAAAAGTGTAAGATATCACATCATACAAGTCGAGAATAATGTGTGTGTATGGGCGGTTGCTGTTAGATTTAATCACGAATAGCAGTGTGTGGTGAAACACACGCACTTACATCTGGGTAGACTTTGTTGGTATGGATGAAGTTTTATCCAATCCCACTTGGTAACATGTTATCCCTGTTATCATGATTATGTAGTCAATAAGATACGCCCTCTCTACAACCGCCATGAAATTCAGAGCTTTGTGGAAAGAGTTGAACACTTCTATCACAATATGTAATGTACGTTTCTAAAGGCGTTACTCCGGCTTTAATCTGTCAATCCATAATTATCTCCACGATCCATTATCGGAAGGTATCTTTTCAGGACCCTGACAGTTACGTTAACCCCCTTCCTACCGCTCCTACTACCACTCTCCTCGCTACTACACGTGCTGCGCAACTGGACGGGCTCATTCACCGGCAACCCAACAAAAAGTAGGTGTTTCTTAAAATGTGTGAAAAGGACCAAATACTACGTGTTAATGTACTAAGAACGCCTGTAATTATCTACTTTTATTTACTCTGGCTGAAATTAGTCCGTCCCTGGTAAAAATCAATGAGCACTTTATGTGCACCGTGATCAAAAGGCGTGTTGACTCAAAATTTTGCCAAAATGACCCGAGTCGGACCTAAGTGTACCAACTGTACCAAATGAAATATCTTGGTACAACGGTCATATCTCCGAATTCCTACGTCATAATTTCATGAAACTTTCCAATCTATTCGAGTGATCCTAAGAAGGGAAGAACGTCAAAAATCGAAAGTCCACGTGCTCATTTTTTCGCTACAGTCAAACACAAAGTTTATTTTGATTTTACTAAGGTCGATTTGGTACAGCGGTCATATCTCCGAATTCCTACGTCATAATTTCATGAAACTTTCCAATCTATTCGAGAGTGATCCTAAGAAGGGATAAACGTCAAAAATCGAAAGTCCACGTGCTTATTTTTTCGCTACAGTCAAACACAAGGATTTATTTTGATTTTACAAAGGTCGATTTGGTACAACGGTCATATCTCCGAATTCCTACGTCATAATTTCATGAAACTTTCCAATCCATTTGAGAGTAGAGTAAAATAAAAAAAAATACCTTAGTAAAAATCAAAATAAATCCTTGTGTTTGACTGAAGCGAAAAAATTAGCACATGGACTTTCGATTTTCGTCGTTTTTCCCTTCTTAGGATCAGTCTCGAATAGATTGGAAAGTTTCATGAAATTATGACGAAGGAATTCGGAGATAAGACCACTGTACCAAATTGACCTTAGTAAAATCAAAATAAATCCTTGTAGTTGACTGTAGCGAAAAAAATAGCACGTGGACTTTCGATTTTTTGACGTTTTTCCCTTCTTAGGATCACTCTCGAATAGATTGGAAAGTTTCATGAAATTATGACGTAGGAATTCGGAGATATGACCGCTGTACCAAATCGACCTTAGTAAAATCAAAATAAATCCTTGTGTTTGACTGTAGCGAAAAAATTAGCACGTGGACTTTCAATTTTTGACGTTTTCCCTTCTTAGGATCACTCTCGAATAGATTGGAAAGTTTCATGAAATTATGACGTAGGAATTCGGAGATATGACCGTTGTACCAAATCGACCTTAGTAAAATCAAAATAAATCCTTGTGTTTGACTGTAGCGAAAAAATTAGCACTTGGACTTTCGATTTTTCGACGTTTTTCCCTTCTTAGGATCACTCTCGAATAGATTGGAAAGTTTCATGAAATTATGACGTAGGAATTCGGAGATATGACCGTTGTACCAAATCGACCTTAGTAAAATCAAAATAAATCCTTGTGTTTGACTGTAGCGAAAAAATTAGCACTTGGACTTTCGATTTTTCGACGTTTTTCCCTTCTTAGGATCACTCTCGAATAGATTGGAAAGTTTCATGAAATTATGACGAAGGAATTCGGAGATATGACTGTTGAACTATTGGTTGATCTTGGTAAAATCGAATTTAATCCTTGTGTTTGATTATAGAGAATAAATGAGCTCATAGACTTCTGATTTTTTGCCGTAGTTGGCTTTTAACGATCATCCTCGAATTGAATACAAAGTTTCATTGATATTTGACGAAGGGATTCAGAGATATTGACAAATTACCAGGCGAACATAGAATTTTCCAAAATCTCGGCTTGGTACAATTTAAGTTTCGGTCCTACTGAATGACCCAACTGACTTTTTGATTTGCGTACGGCGCATTGCTACAGTTGTGAATGTCTTCGCGCACAAACGTGTATTATCGTGCGCGCGCGCGATGAATTTAATGGTGCGAAATTGTGTGCTCCGATCACTGGCCAATAACTAAACTGACATTAACGGTCAGTTTTTTCTGAATTTGCCACAAGTTGGGTTATTCTGTTTATTTTGATTTTTGCGGTTCATTCAATGCCATATTACAGTGATGGAATGTGCGAATTGGCAAACTGCGCTTTTCTACATGCTTGATGGTGCGAGTGGTGTCAATATTAAGAAACTTTGGGTGTGGCAATTATATTGGTGCGATGTTGACAAGATAACTTTGATTGTTTGTTAATAAGGTACCTTACTCGGTCGATAATCTACCGTCGATAATGAGGTACCAATGTTAATTGTAAGGAACTAGTTTGGTATCAATAAAGCAATAAGAACCCCAATATCAATAAATTCGAGTTGCGCCTTAATTCTATGATAAATCAATGATTTTTTTAAATTATTTCAGGCCTAAAAGCAAGCCTCCGTCCACTGCAGCTACTCCTTTATCCATCCGTTCAGTAAACTTGTCCCGAGAGACTAGCGCCGGATCGTCCCGTCCGGCTACGCGTCCTGCAAAGTCCAATTACAGTCCAATACCATCCGCCCAGAAATCCTTCCAGAAGCTCCTGCAAATCAAACAGCAATCAAGGTACGAAATGTCTGACGTCGGGGCGCGCGCGCGAGGGGGTCAGGCAACGCCTGGCAAGGTATGAAAGTGTATTATTATATTTTATTATTTGACTTTCTCCGCAATCGTAAATAAGTCAATATAGGTGACCTAATACTTTAAATAACTCTTCAAGTTTTATTTCACGAGTCTTTCGTTGGATCTTAAGTTTAAAATCGACTTGATGCTCTTGTCTGACGTTATCTGACTCATTATTTCAAATTTTAAATTCGTAGACAAGAATGCTCCTTGCTGATCAAGATAATTTCCGTCCACTTCACTGTCCATTGCAGGTACGAAATGATGTCACGGATTGAGAAAGACCAGATCGGTATCCGTGTTCTAGCCAGCACCGTCATCTTTGATTGATCACTCGGTCATACTACATCATCTTGAACACCGAAGTGAACTATGAACCTGCAACGTCGAGATACTGAGGCTGAAGGCTCTTGTTCTGTACATTACTGTCTCTTACAAGTTAGAGAATCGAGATAGAACTGATTTCAATTTTCAGCGGGACAAATTTAACCAGTGTAAAATTTTGTGTAAAAAAGGTCTGCTCTGCTTAAGCTTCACCTGATCACCTCATAACCAATGACGTGCGGACGTGCATCACATTCACTGCTTAAGATCATGAAATTTCATATCGCACAGATGCTTGATTGCTTGGACGCTTGGTATTCTCTCTTAAGATCTGTCTAAAGATCTGTCTTATGCCAAACTGAGGATCGAACTCTGCCACGGCCACATTCTAT
The DNA here is from genome assembly GCA_011033025.1 of Beroe forskalii. NCBI lineage: Eukaryota > Metazoa > Ctenophora > Nuda > Beroida > Beroidae > Beroe > Beroe forskalii. The sequence goes on along the minus strand of WFMF01000057.1, from coordinate 695,658 downwards.
TCTTTTATTTGATCACTTGGTATTATCGGTATGTCTCCCATATAAACGGCTCTGAGTGACGTCACAGATCTAAACCTTACCAAAACCCTAACCTTAATCCTTATCCTAAACCTAACAAATCCTGACCCTAACCAGAACCCTAACCTTACTGCTTAAAGCGCTAGATGCGCTTGAATATATTTTTCTGAGTGACGTCATTGTCATAGATAATGAAGGCTCCCGTTTATATGGGAGACTGACGTATATTGAGACACGTCAATTGCTTTCTTTGCGTCGCGTTCGTGAAGTTGAAAAACAATTTGCAGTGTGTGATGATGTAGAAATAGATGCTGAATATAATGAGCTGTGATCTGTCAATTTATTAATTCTGTTATTGTTAAACAAATACAATGCAACGTTTAGCAATGATTATAGGGTTACATTTAAAGCTCATGCGTTTGATTTGCTTAAATAATTAATTTGATTGATAATTTTGAATAGCTGAAGACTAAACTCGACTTTGTACAATTAGTCAATTAATATTTCATCAATTTTGTTGTATGTTGCATGCGCGTGCCTTTTAATAATAAAAAAAAAGCGCGGCGCGCGCGCCTGAAAAAAAGGCGTGTGACATCCATGATGGCCATGGAATAGACCACGCCACGTTTCATCTCCCGCACAAGACGAGTGCACGCGCCGCGCGCATAAATTAATGAGACGAGTTCGCGCGCGCACCCGCCGCGTTAATCATTAATTCATGCGCGCGGCGCGTTTCATGCAGCCGAACGCGCATAAATTTTATCGAGCGCGCGCATAATCATGATCTACCTCAACGGGGGCGCGCGTTCTTTTTTTCAATAAGTTTTTATACACCTGCCTTTTTGTGTTAATCTAAACCTAACCATGTAATGAAAACAATCGCCCTATATGTTGTGCGCGCGCCGCGCCACGTCGCCGTCTGCGTGGTCCAATTCCTTTTACCAGGGGCGTCGTGAAACGACGCAACATCTTTACTTAATAATTAAAAAGGTCTAAGGGTAAAATCTATTTAATTGAAAGGCTAATTAAAACAGCATAAAAGATTGTTTAAATTTTTGATTCAAATTGTCAAGATCATTGACAGGAATGTAGAAAATTAAAATAAAACTTTTCAAATCCACCTGATCTTGTTAAATTTTGTAAATATCTCTATCATATATACCTTGTGATTGTCACTGTCAATTGCCATGTTCAACACTTAAATAAGACACACGAGATTAATAGCAAAGTTCTTTCAGAACATCAGCAGTGCTACAATCATATTTGAGGCCAGTTAGTTTGAGCCTCCATTAGTTGATTTAATGTGTGTAAGTTTAAAACTCTATCTCTATCATATCTTACTATGACAAAAGTAGGAATACGAGAGTCTAGACACCATGAAGGCTCTGGCCAAGTTCCCAATTTAAATTTTTGCTTCAAAAAATTGGTGTGTCCCATATAACTCTGGCTGAGTGACGTCACAGATCAAAACTTCGATCTTTTTGTATCCGAAACCTAATTATTGCCCTAACCAAAACCCTAGCAGCCTAACCTTAATCCTGACCCTGAACCTAACAAAACCTGACCCTGATCCTGATCCTAATCCTAACCTTTTAAGTGCTAGATTCTATTTCTACTTCTATAGATGTACTGAACTATATATTTCTCACTGACGTCATTATCATAGATAATGTAGACTCCAGAATTAAATGGGACACTAGCCAAAAAATTGAACACATCTTCACATATTTCACTTACTATGTTTATGATCTAGGCACCCTCCTGGAACAGCTTCTGGATATTCATTTTTCCTCACTTATCCTTTGCTAAACATGTACATCCCTGTTGGCATTTCATGTCTGATTGAAGTCACAGGTGTTGGTGGACTGCCAGACCTGAGTGGAATTGTCCACAACCTTAGCCTATATATGTTTGATATGCCTGCCAGCAGCATGGTTGACTTAACCAACCATGGTATTTTTACTAGGACTATAATCATCAGTGTTGCTGTGTACAGTAAACTCTTCAGACTTCACCTCCTAAAATACTGTTTTAATGATTGAAAACCCTCCGTGGAGGGGTGCCGCTTTTATGGGCAGAAAATAATTAAATATAAGCAGTAACAATAATTTCAAAAGGCCCTCTACAGGGCACTGCACACCAATTAAGAGATAAAATGTGATTTAAACTCTCCTCAAACAATCAATAGAGTCTAAACGCTCGTGAGGACTACCAAGTCCTGTGTACTGACATATAGAAACTAGTAAAACATCATGATTCACGCACAACCACACTAAAAATCATAATTTCTCACTGACTTATGTCACCTTCTGAATATCAAATCAATCATTGGTCACTATGTAGCACTCCTTGGAACACTACACACTTTACCATTCCTGATATAGTGTCTTTGCTCCTTGTCCTCCTCCGACAGTCGCTTCACCTCCTTCACCAGCTCCCTCCGCTGCTCCCTCTCCTCCGGGGACCTGTCAGGATTGACGTACACTTTCTTGTACTTCTCAAGCAGACAGAGCTTGCGTGACTTGAGAAGTAGCTGATCAGCAACGGTCGAAGATACCGTGGTGACTTTAACAGGTCTCGTGACTCCGCCCGGCTTCTTCTGTCCAACGCGGCAGACTTCAACGCGAGGCTTTTCTCCCATCGACTGGAACATCTCACTGACCTTGGCATTCAGCTCCTCGTCGTTTTCTTCTTCAAGACCAAAAATCATGACGTTTTTGGCCCGATCCTCTCCTTGTACAACGTCCTGCACCACTTTCTTCAAGACAGTCTGGCTGACTGGTTTCTCCTTCACGTTGCCTTGCACCGCTGCGCTATAGGATTTGAACATTAATATTTAATAATCATGGGAAACCTAGACTCACAAAGTTCTTTACCTATTACACAGAAGAGATGCAGCAACAGGTTGGTTCTTTTAAGTCTTGTGTATTTTATAGTATTCTAACTATCCATTCAAAATCACAATTCATTGAAAAATGATCAGATAGATCCATATAAGCATATATGTCCTGATTATCATGGTTTCCAAACCATTGGATGTAAAGTGTGGTCATGCTACAAGACTTGTTTGACTAAAAGTTAGGAAGAAAAATTTCTCTTCCTAAAACTGCTCAAGAGATTTCACTTACCTGTTGTTTCCTTCTATTCAATACCATCTAGAAATAGTTTCAAGTCCCAGAGCCTTATGTCACATAATTAGAGAGACAATTATTTCAGATAATCAGAGAGACATTTCTATTATTGTCCAAGAGAGAAGATTCAGTGTGCAATTTCTTAGAAGGTACATCAATAATACATGAGTTTTACTGATGATTTATTCTATTTAAGTCTTCCCTTGAATGAGTTAGTATCAGTTCTATTAAGAAAATTTGCTTATACTCTTGTATATGCATTGATCTATCTCTTGATACGGATTATATATCTTAAACCTTGATCATTAAAGTCAAACCTCTTGTTGACACAGTGCAATGGTTTTAGGTGGGACATTGATTGGAGGGAGTGACTTCAGACTGGTCTACAGACACTATGCCACATTATACTTTGTGTTCTGTGTAGACAGTAGTGAAAGTGAACTAGGGATCTTGGACCTTATTCAGGTGATCAAGTAGTACTTTTGACGTATGACCTAATTATTATCTAAATGCTAATATTGTATCAGCATAAAAATAGTTTTACTTTCCCTTGAGTTCATATATAATCCTCAGGTTTTTGTGGAAACACTAGACAGGTGTTTTGAGAATGTTTGTGAGCTTGATCTCATCTTTCACATGGACAAAGTACACTACATCTTGCAGGTTACTGATCCCAGCATATTGTACTATTTTTTTGGAGTAAAATAATCTGTAACTGTTGAGTTCAATATTCTGTTTTACCTCATTGTGGTATGTGAGGTTTTATTTACATCAGGTAAACCAACATAATATTATGCTCTACTCTAAACTCTATTCTTGAACTGATTGAGTTTTTGGAGCTGAAAATCTTGCAGGAAATAGTGATGGGAGGAATGGTCGTTGAAACCAACCAGACTGAAATCCTCACACACATTGAAGCACAACAGAGAATCGAGAAGCAAGAAGCAGGTTATTACAAGGGGACAGGCTTCAATTAATTTTAATGAATAAAGTCAATAGTCATAGAGATGATGCACAATTCTATTTAATAACAACTGATGATGCAGAACTGAACTTTTTAACAACTGTATTGTGTGTGTGTGTGTGTGTTTTGAATTGTATAACATGAATAAAACATCCTTTTGTCAGGTATGGGAGGCGCCCCAGCACGAGCCCTGTCAGCAGCAAAGAGCATGGCTCCCAATGTCAACCTCCCAAAGCTAGCAGACTTGCAGAACATATCACTACCCTCCTTCAAGAAGATATAATACACTGCTTTTTTTATTAAATTTTAGGTTCCTGATATATATTATCTAGGTATGCCCCACTAAGGCGCAGAAGTCCATTTATTCCAATGAAGTATCATTTTTGAGTTGTATATTCATTTAAGTAAATGACTGTTACCTTGATAATTCATGGTTTTCATAAGATTGGTGTAAACTGTCTTTACCACCTGTGGACTTTTTGTAAGCTTATGCCTGAACTGTTAGTGTTGCTAAAAATGGAGTATTCAGATGAAAAACAGCTACATTATTCTTGACAAGGCTTTGTTATTCATAACCAAATAATAAACCATAAATGAAAAATATTATATTGAACACTGTTTACATTTATTTCATGGTGACCAACGTCTTGGTTTTGTAACAATAACAATAATGAATTTTGATAAATTATTTCAAGTAATCTGTATTCTGTCATTGTGATTGATATTTTAAATTTGAATCATGGACGATTGTAAAAATCTATTACATGCCAGTATTGAAATGAAAATAATATGCATTGGTTGTTGAGTGATTGCTGGCAATTTAATGTTTTTGTTGTATGATTATTATTCTGATTGATTCAGATTTTGAGATGTAATATGACAAATATGAATTCAATTCTTTCACTGGCTATATCCTACTCCAATTCTTAATGATATTTTTGAATACTTTTTACATACTGTCAAAACGTGTCAATCGTACTCCCATGACAATATGCTCAGTAAAATACAATTCCTACTGATATATTTTTTGTTTTATGCATTGTTCAAAGTAATCATTAATTCTACAATTAATCAATAGGACTGAAAACTCTAGATCTATTCTACTCACAATCACTTATTACCAGGGATGGCTTGCGTTCCTAAAACCGGCTCTGAGGACCTAGACACCAAGGTAAAAGGAATGGCTTCACATCGACAAAAACGAGAGCACCTGCGCCGATCTTTTCCACATGATCGAGGAGGGGAAATACGAAGAATTGGACGCCCTTCTGTCGAATAGGATGGCGTTTGGGACAGCTGGTCTAAGAGCTCGGATGGGACCGGGGTATGCGTGCATGAACGATGTAACGATCATTCAGACATCCCAAGGATTTGGCAAGTATCTGCTGGAAGCTCAGGAATCATTCGTGAAAAAGAATGGTGTTGTCATTGGTTTTGATGCGAGACACAATTCTTCCAGGTGAAGTATTCTGAAATATAAATGGAACCTTGTTCAATTTTAAACCTTCATCCGATGATGAATTACGTATTAAGATTATGTAAGTCCTTAATTTGTTTATTATCGTTAGACGTACGGTGTTGCAAATTAGGAATGTTGCCGAATTAATCCAATTCCTCGATCTCAGGTTCGCTAAATTAGCCGCCGTAGCAATGGTTCGCCTCGGTATCCCTGTTCGCCTCTTCTCCGCCATAACTCCAACGCCTTTTGTAGCTTACGCCGTCCGTAAGTACTCTCTCGCAGCTGGCATCATGGTAACTGCCTCGCATAACCCTAAATACGACAATGGTTACAAGGTGTACTGGTCCAATGGGGCACAAATCATACCCCCTCACGATAGGAACATCGCCGAGCACATCCTGCAGAACTTGGAGATTGACGCTGCAGCCTGGGACGTTGACATGCTGGATTCCTCCAAACTCCGCTCTGATCCGTTCCAGGAAGTGTATGAGAACTACTACAAGGATGTGCAGGATTATGTGGTGGGAGATAAGAGCTCCAACACCACATCCAGTCTAAAGATCACGTACACGCCCATGCACGGGGTCGGCCAGGAGTTCATGGCCAAGTCCTTCCAGGTGTTCGGGCTGAACGAGTTCGTGTCGGTGCCCGAACAGTCCGAACCAGACCCTGAGTTTCCCACGGTGGCTTTCCCTAATCCAGAGGAGGGAAAGAGTGCGCTGGACCTTGCCATGAAGGCGGCTGATAACAGCAACTCTAACGTCATCATTGCTAACGATCCTGATGCTGACAGACTGGCTTGTGCTGAGAAATCCAGCTCTGGCTCCTGGAAGGTGTTCAACGGAAACGAGTTGGGAGCCATCTTGGGGGCGGTTGCTTTTGAGAACTTCAAAGCCACCCACCCTGACGTTCCGAACGAAAAGCTGTACATGGTTGCAAGCACAGTATCCTCCAAATTCCTGAAATCCATGAGCCGGAAGGAAGGGTTCCTGTTCGAGGAATGCCTGACGGGATTCAAGTGGATGGCTAACTATGCGCTGAAGAAGGTAGCTGAAGGCTACACCTGCTTATTTGCCTACGAGGAAAGCATCGGATACATGTACGGGATGAATGTTCTGGACAAGGATGGTATCTCGGCTGGTCCTGTTCTCGCAGCATACGCTACCAAGCTCTACAACTCCAACACCACCCTAGAGCAGTACCTAGAGTCTCTGTACTCTAGGTACGGGTACCACATTTCCAGTGATTCCTACTACCTGTGTTACCATCCTCCTACTGTTGAGAAGATGTTTGGTGCTATTCGGAGTCCTGATTACCCGGCTAGTTGTGGAGAGTATCGGATTGTGGATGTGAGGGATGTTACTAAGGGGTATGATAGTAGTACACCAGATAAGAAGAGTGCTCTGCCCACTGATCCGACCTGTCAGATGCTGACCTTTACCTTCGCTAACGGGTGTGTGGCGACCCTGCGTACCTCGGGCACGGAACCTAAGATAAAGTACTACACTGAGATTATTAGTTCTCCGGAGGCTGAGGCTAAGCGAGGGGATTTGGAGATTGAGCTGGAGAAACTCAAGGATACCGTTATTGAAACCTTCTTGAAGCCTCAAGTGTATGATCTAAAGCCCAAACCAAAATAGATTGTATGAAGCAATTATTATCAATAGGTCAATTATTATCAATATACGAATAAATAAAACTAGCATCTTCAAGTGGTATGATTGATTAAGCTTGATATTTGTATATTAATTGTTATTTAATGAAAATTGATGATTATTTAACTTAGCATCGGACCATGTTCAGTTTCATGAGCGATTAAAGTAATGCATTTTGTTTGTGCTTTATGTTATAAAGTTATAATTTCTTTTTTACTTCAAGCAGGGATGAAACAGAAATAAACGAAGAATGCTTTTTATTTTTATATTAAATACCTCGCACTACCAACCTTTATATTTTTTCAGATATTGGATAAAAAGATCATCATAAGTATCCATCATAGCTTTAAATTTAATTTCCCTCTAGGTGAAATAATATATATTTGATTCATTGCATGCACTCATTTTGTTCTGATTTCCTAAGTTTTGTATTTTAATGTGGGATCAGTTGTATCATTTTTGTAAATTCTAGTTTCCATTCTGTTGATGAAATTACAACTATATATTTTTCCTGATGATACAAAGTTCTATTATCCGAGATTAATTACGTACATTACTCAAGGGATTGAAGTTGAAACGAGATAACTGATACGAGAGAATTGTAATCAGAAGCTTTCGAAAATCTTGTGATTATCGTCGTAATTAATTTTTTTCAGCTTCATAATCATAAATCTCGATCTCCTTTTGTTATAGTCTGAACATGTCAGAAGTTTCATCACTGAACAAGACAAGGGCAGTGAACGGAGGATAATATAATGAGATCAAAAGCTGAAACTGTCGCCCAAGCGTCTGATGTCACACAACATTGCCTACTTTCTCCTTTTCTCTGCTGTAAGTACGACAGTCGGCGTATAACGTTACGTTATTTTCCCATTGTTTCATATTATTCAATAACAAGTAATTCTATACATTTTATACATGCAGGAGACAATGATTTGTAAGCGTCATAATATGTATGTGAATGAAACTTATGTCGTAGTGGCTGTGTTTTTTGTTATATCGCTTGCTTGTCGGGGCTGAATAAATTGTTGAAGATGCACATTGCACTTAGATTTGATTAAATCTAAGTTCGCAATAGCAATTTTATCAAGGATACCAAGGGGTCTATTCCGAAACGAAATTTATTATTTAAGTGATCTCACTCATGATGAATTTAGTTGCTAACATCTTGACTGAAGTCCGTTTTTAGTTCATTCTGCTTCAGGTCTTTGTTAAAGACCCCAGGCATAATTGTGACTGAGTAGATGAAATGTTACAATTCCCATCGGGTTTCAGCATACGTTATATGTTTTCATTCGCACCCCCGATACATGATACGGGTTCATTAATCACTTAATGAATGAATGACATGCGCACTTGTACATGATTAGCAGATGATACGTTATATAATTTAACTATCATGCGCACATTATTTGGGGCATTCCATCCAATTATCGGCATTTCATCGACCATTCACATTATTTATTAAACATTCAATTACTGACAAATATCATCAAATAACTGCGAGGGTTGCTGTAATAGAATATCTTTCATACAGATGCGATAACGCCCCACGTGACATCCGGAGAATGCCTCTGATTGGCTGGAATTAGTCATGTGACTGCCATGGCTGGCTGTCATTGGTTTGGTAACGTGAGATGGCTCAACGTGATTGCTGATAAGGGACAAGATAAGGGCCCTTATCTCTGGTAATTTATGTGTGTTTGTGTTCCGTCGTACCCTTGTAATTTTGTTTCGTGTTTACGTGGGTGAAGTGAATTTATTGACTCCGATCATGTCGAATTTATTGAAGTTTGCTTTTAATTGAAGCTTTTCTCGTTAGATAAAGTATATGTAGTTGATTCATGATTGACAAAAAACGCGATTGTTGTCAGACTTCAATAATTTATGCTTATTTTAAACTTTGTTTTAAAAGTCTGTACACCTATGTATTACTGTAACTAGGCTAGACCTCTAGACAGATACTTTCAAGGGAATTACCAATCATTAATTGAATGTGAAATTTGATCCTGCGTCTCCGTCAAGTTGCCTTTTCTGACATTCATGGCTTCGAGAGCTTCGAAGACTGAAGATTTGGTTCACCAAATACACGTTCTAAAATCTTTAGAGAAAATAATGATCTTCTCAAAAACATACGAATGTACCCAACTAATTGGTACAGAAACACGTCTTATACTGAGGTTCCCAAAAATATTTTGGCATCTTCGATCCTTTCCAATGCTGCAACTGAAAAGCAGTTATTCCTGTTTTTCTTTACTTCATGTCTCCGTAAACTCACCATTTGCTCGTTTTATAGGTAGTAAAGTGATGCAGCAGATTGATGACTTACTACAAGGGGTTTACGACCTTCTCACCAAGGCTTACCTTGAAAGCGGTACGTTTTGTCACGTTTGTTGTAGCATGGTTTGTTTTTTTTCACTTATTAAGAGTAAAGTTAACTTGCCTGTTTCAATTTTATCGAAGCCGGAAGTTGGTTTCGAAGTAGAAATTTGACAATTACCAATTGTCATTAACAATTCAAGAGAATGTTGACTTTAGTACGCATTCTAATTTTGAGCAGCCCGTAAAATGCAAATTGTCTTGTTCTCGTAATCATGCGTCCTGTAATTGTTCTCAGATTATTGCGTGTAGATTTTGCCAGTGCTTGCATACAATCGTTGCCAGAAAAGGTCTTCTTCGTCGTATGGATGTAACGCGCTACAATATATTTCTTATTTTCGTGGCGCAAAGTTCTGTTTTAAAAAGTTAAAATGTTTAATTTTATTGATCCGCGCGCTACGAACATTTGATTCGGTGCAGTGATACATGCGCGCGTGATCAACTTCTGTCCTTCTGACCGTACGAATCGCTATCACAGCCATATTGGTAGCAATAATCAATATGACAGGTTATTTCTAGTCTGGTGACTTATGCACACCAACCTGCAAATTCTTAAAGAAGTCTGAGACTAATGAGACTTTGCACAGTGCTTCTATATGGTTCAAAGTATCGAAAAATCAAAGGAGTAAAAAAATTTAACTTGGGGAACGCCCAGGAGGACCACGCCCATTTTTATCTCTTATCGCATCAGTGAGAATCCATATCTCAGCTTCTGAAGGTCGTAGAGAGCCCGTTTTTAGCTCAAACGAATCACGATCATCGTATTTTTATACAATTCTTCATGCAATGTCGCCCAAAAATGTCCATATCAACAAGAATTGCGCCTGCCGGCGTATTTCTTGAGCCCGTTGTTCCCGTATGCAGGCGCTTAATTTCCTGTTCCCTGGGCTTGGTATAAAAACACGCCGTCATTTGATCTACGACCGTAGTCCTTCTTATTTACTGACATGGTGAGTTGATTAAAAACTTATGAAGCAAAAAATGACCTCCAAAATCAAGGTACAATCGCGTGTGTACACCAACGAGAATTAAGAGAAAGAGGTTGTCTTTAACAGATTTAAGATTTTAGATTTATCTGAAATCATTTTCCGTGATAAAACGCTTCTTCTATCAACTTCAACTGTCACATAATACTAACATCATTGAATAAATTTCATAAATATTCCTTGGCATGCACGGGCGCTATATTATACATTTCTTGGCAAATGTAAAGTTCTGCGCAAGGCTTAACTGAGCGCAAATTTGCGCTCATTTGCGCTCGTTAGCGCTCGTTAGCGCTCAAATTAGGGAAATTTTGCGCTCGTTAGCGCTCGTTAGCGCTCATTTGCGCTCCGGAGCCTCGAAAATGACTGAGCGCAAATGAGCGCAAAGTTTTGCGCTCATACGTGCTCGTCATCGCTCATATGTGCTCATTAACGCTCGTTAGCGTCCATTTTGCGCCCACTTTGCGCCCATTTTGCGCTCAGAGCGCTAACGAGCGCAAATGATCCCTGGAAAATGTCTTTTTGCGCTCAGATGCGCTCATTTGCGCTCAGCCATACTGAGCGCAATTTTGCGCTCATTAGCGCTCATTAGCGCCCATAAGCGCCCGTTAGCGCTAAGTTGCGCTCAGTTGCGCTTATTGCCGATTTGCGCCCAGATGCGCTCAATTGCGCTCAGTTTCACCACACCTCAGCAATTTTGCGCCCATTTTGCGCCCATTTTTGCGCTCAGCCTTTCTGAGCGCAAATGAGCTAACGAGCGCAAAAATTTTGCGCCCATTTGAGCTCATTTTCGCTCGTATGTGCTCGTAAGTGCTCATTTGCGCTCGGAAGCGCTTATTTGCGCTCGAAAGCGCTCATTTGCGCTCGGAAGCGCTCATTTGCGTTCGAAAGCGCTCATTTGCGCTCGAAAGCGTTCATTTGCGCTCGGAAGCGCTCATTTGCGCCCAGTTATTAGAGGCTTACGTTTCTGAGCCGGCATAGGTGTCTTGTACTTGAAGGGCGCAGCTCACAAGCCACGAACCGGCGAAACATAGGTCTTGCTTGTTGTTTCACGTGCGAACAGAGAACTGCACACGTCTGAATGTTTGCAAGCATGGGCATATAAATATGAAAGCCGAGCATTGTTATTGAGCAAGGCTGAAGGCAATCTGAATCAGTGTCACAATAAAAGTCGCGGCTCACAGTGCAGACTACCCTTCTCTGCCGTGGTTGCTGGGCAACATGAACAATGTCATGTCACGTGACTATATACTAATCAGTGCCGACCACAGGTTCGAAGTAGACCACAGGTTCGAAGTAGTTTCCTACGAGTCATGTTGCAAAAAAATGCGTGCGGCGGAGGGTAGCCCTGACCCTTATCTTCAAAGCGCTAGATGCGATGCGCTTAATCATTTTTCTGGGTGACGTCATAGATTATGAAGGCTTCCGTTTTCTCTAACCAGGGCGTCGCGCGCATGTTCTTGCACAAAACCAGGGTCATGGTATTGGTTGCCTGGTGATAGGATTTTACCTACCCTCCGCCGCGCGTCATTTTTTTCTGCAACACGACCCTCCAAATTTCCGAGTGTTGCGCGCTAGGGATGGGTGAAATCCATCTAGGTGATACCAGACGTGCAGACCCGCTGATGCAGCCGCTGACTGAGCGGTGCGCGGCGCGTCGCTCAGAAGGGTCCCCAGTGACAGAACACAGTCAGCAACTCGCCGATCCCAAATTTCAGGAGTACCAAATCACGTCTTCCATTGGCGGCATATTTTTTCAATTTTCCCGAAATTTTACTTTATATCAATTTTGTATCGACTACAGTATGGCATGAACCTACTTAGGTAGTGTTTTGATCATTGTTTGTTTATGGTGATTACACGTTGCGGTGTATGGTTCACATGCCATGACATCAAAATTAAAAAGCCAAGGTATTTTCAGACAGCCTTGCTGAAAATAATGGAGCAAGCATTTGCTTCTTAAATACGGCATCTCGCGTCGCAACAAGATGATAATTTTAAATGGTACTTTAAACATTTTCCTTGTGTTTTGAATAATGTGTGTAATTAAGCAAAGATTTATAAACAAATGAAATCAAAATACCGTTCAAATGTCATGGTCAATCGCACCGAAAAGTTTTGCAGCCATCAGGTAATGTCTTCAAACTCAGATCAGTGTTTTCTCACTTTCAAAGAGTAGACGTGATTTCAGATCACGCCTCACCCTCAGATTTGATTTTACGCTCAGCGCGGAGACGTGATTTCAAATCACGTCTCCGCGCTGAGAGTAAAAACTGACGAGTGCAGACGTGATCTGAAATCACGTCCTCTGTCCTCACTCTAATAGTCTAATAACGATTTCAGTCACTGTTTGAGCAATGACGACATTTTCAGACCCAACATCGATTCCATGGCCACGTCGTGCCATTTAAAATTGTGTATTTATATAACGACGAAATTTGGTGAAATTGCCAATTTCATGAATGTTGTATCGAACTTTTGCGTCCAAAGCTTTAGTGATTATAATCAATTTTGATTAATTTCACCTTTCATCTTTCCCCAAAATCACGTCTGGAGAAGCCGACTTGTCGCCACGCTGAGCGTGGCAGATCAGCAGTGTTCTGCCACAGGGGAAGGGTCTTTCATCGATACTGATTTCCCCTAACCAGGGGTGCGCGAAACCAGGGCGCTGGTTAGGGCAAAATACTGATAGATAGACACAAGGTCATGGTTAGGGCAACTGCAAGTGCAAGCGCCTCGACGGACGTTGCCCGTCCATTTCTTCTGACTGGATGGCTCCCGTTTATAATTATATGGGAGACTAGACCAGACTGAATATGGGCTAAAAAATTATAAAATTATAAATAAAATTATAAACGGGAGCTTGCCCTAACCATGACCCTGGTTTTGTGCAAAGAGTGCGCGGCGTGACGCGGACGCCCCTGGTTTTGGGGAAACAGAAGCCTTCATTATCTAATTCCATGAGTAACACGTGTCACCCAGAAAATAAAATTAAAATTAAGCGCATCGCGGCATCACATCTTATACCCGCAACGTTCCACATTTGACTATTTGAGTTTGGGTATCTCTCCCATATAAACGGCTCTGAGTGACGTCACAGATCTAAACGTCAATTTTTCTGTATCCTAAACCTAACCAGAGCCCTAACCAAAACCCTAACCTTAATCCTAACCCTAACCCTAACAAATCCTGACCCTAATCCTGACCCTAACCCTAGTCCTTAAAGCACTAGGTGCGCTTAATTATATTTTTCTGAGTGACGTCATTGTCATAGATAATGAAGGCTCCCGTTTATATGGGAGACCTACCTGAGTTTGACCGATGGTCACATTTGCGCTTTCGCCATTTGACCAGTTGGCAACCCAGTCAGAATAGATAGATGGGCAACGACCTCGTCCGATAACGTCCGTTGACAACACGACCCTCCAAATTAGTGTCCCATATAATTTTGTCAGACGTTGTCTGACCCCTTCGCCTTCGGTCAGACAACGTCTGACAAATATAATTAGAGCGCCCGCGCCTTCATCATCTATGACAAACACGTCACTCGGAAAAATATAGTTATTGATTAAGCGCATCTGCCATCCAACGCTTTAAAGGCCAGGGTTGCCCTAACCAAACCAGGTATCTCTCCCATATAAACGGCTCTGAGTGACGTCACAGATCTAAACGTCAATTTTTCTGTATCCTAAACCTAACCATAACCCTAACCAAAACCCTAACCTTAATCCTAACCCTAACCCTAACAAATCTTGACCCTAATCCTGACCCTAACCCTAGTCCTTAAAGTTAAAGCGCTAGGTGCGCTTAATTATATTTTTCTGAGTGACGTCATTGTCATAGATAATGAAGGCTCCCGTTTATATGGGAGACCTACCCAAAACCAGGACTCTGGTTTTGCGCACAGCGTGCGTGGCAAGCGACTTAGCGACGCCCCTGGTTACTGGTTTGGGGAAGGCCAGGGTTAGGATCATGATTTGTTAGGTTTAGGGTAAGGGTGATATGAGAATCAGCGACCGACGCTGAATAGTGAATTCTCGTGATGCCGAGGGTCTGTCTACGGCCGACAAGGGGACTGGCAACGCCTTGCCCTAACCTGCTAACCAGGACCCTGGTTTTGCGACGCCCCTGGTTAGGGGAAGGCAACGCCAGACATTCAGACAAATTGGGATATTTGAAGTTAGTGCCGCGCATTAAAAAATAATAAATATGAATATGAATCTATACCCAACTGCCGTTATCGGCACTGGATAGTCACGTGTCATGCATCAATCGACATTGTAAAATTTCATAGCAACCACTGCAGAAAACGAATAGCCTGCACTTGGCACTGCGAGCCGCAATTCGTTATGTGATTGCCTAACTCTGCTTTCTAAACCTCTTGCAATTGCATAAGTTCTTTGACGTTTCGAGGAAGCAAAGAATGTGAATGTATAATTTAAACCCCTGAATCCCTGATTCGATGCTTCGTGGCATGTGAACTCCGCAAGCCAGCTGCCAGCACCTGACACCTATTCTGGCTCAGGAACGTAGGTCTCTAATAACTGGGCGCAAATGAGCGCAATTGAGCGCTAATGAGCGCAATTGAGCGCAATTGAGCGCTAATGAGCGCAATTGAGCGCTAATGAGCGCAATTAAGCGCTAATGAGCGTAATTGAGCGCAATTGAGCGCTAATGAGCGCAATTGAGCGCTAATGAGCGCACTTAAGCGCAACTGAGCGCAAATGAGTATAAGAAAGTTTTATTTTTTGTAAAATAGCTACAACTGAGCGCAGCTGAGCGGAATTGAGCGCAACTGAGCGCAAAATTGAAATTATTTGCGCTCAGCACAACTGAGCGCAAAATTGAAAATTTGCGCTCAGTTGTTCTGAGCGCATATGAGCGCAAATGAGCGCAAAATAATTTGCGCTCAGAAAAACTGAGCGCAAAATGCAAAAATTTGCGCTCGTTAGCGCTCGTTAGCGCTCGTTAGCGCTCATTTTCAAATTCTGTAAATTTTGCGCTCGTTAGCGCTCTGAGCGCAAAATGGGCGCAAAGTGGGCGCAAAATGGGCGCTAACGAGCGTTAATGAGCACATATAGAGCGATGAGGCATATATGAGCGCAAAATTTTGCGCTCATTTGCGCTCAGTTATTTTCGAGGCTCTAGAGCGCTAATGGGCGCTAACGCGGTAATGAGCGCTAACGAGCGCAAAATTTTGCGCTCGTTAGCGCTCGTTAGCAATCATATGTGCTCAATTGTGCTCATTTGCGCTCAGTTAAGCCTTGCGCTATACTTTACATTTGCCCATTTCTTTCTAGAAGTTTGAATTAATGCGCGCAGATCTAAATATCACGTGGGCGATTTAGTTTCACGTGCCAAATGTTTGCGCGCGCGTTCCCGCCATTTCATAGAACTCTTTCTAGATTTGTTGCGCGCCGTTCAGAGTTTCATAACTATGATCACCATTTTGGTTACGCGTTTCATTTTCTTTTGTGTTGCGTTGCAGATATCAAACCATTACAATGTTCGATATTATCGTGCCCCGCCTTGATAATTTCAAGATTGAGATACACAGTATGATTACTGACTAAGATAAAAGATTCAGATATATCATTATAGCATTATTATCAGTCATGAACCGAGACAAACACTAATGTTTTACTTTTCTCAAGTAAATTCTTTAGATCATTCGTAACTGATTGCACAAATACTGCCCATTGTAAATTGGCCGAACTGTGTGATTGAAATCCAATCAATTATTTGATTTATTCCGTGAAAAAGAATTAATTTCAACATCAGAATGAACAGAGCATTGAACTCACATACCTACCAAGCAGCCCAGTAAGCTAGCTGTAGCCCACAATGCAAATTGCAAAAGATGCCACTACACCAAGCTTCTCTGACGCGAGTGATATTATAAAGGAGCAGTTGGATGCATGAAAATGTACCAACCACCACCACGACGACATACGGTCGCGCGCAGCACCTATTTCAGATTTAACAGTACGCGTAAAGGTAGTATACACACAACCCCCAAAATACACGATCTCTGCTAACCTATTCTCAATGCCTTTTTGTAAAACAAAAACGCGATTGGGAACAGGAAAAAATTATGGGCCAAAAACTGATTTTTTGGGCACCCGCAACCCACTTTCTGACCCATATTCATATCTCGGCTTCTGAAGGTCGTATAGAGCCCGTTTTTAGCTCAAACGAATCACAATCATCGTGTTTTCATACAATTCTTCATGCAATATCGCCCAAAAATGTCCATATAAAAAATTATGGGCCAAAAAATGATTTTTTGGGCACCCGCAACCCACTTTTTGACCCATATTCATATCTCGGCTTCTGAATGTCGTTTAGAGCCCGCTTTTAGCACAAACGAATCACAATCATAATATTTTTAAACAATTCTTCATGCAATATGGCCCAAAAATATCCATATATGTAAAATTATGGTCCAAAAGCTGATTTTTGGGCACCCGCAAGTTCCCAATTTTTGACCTATTATTCAATTATAGCAATTATCGTGTTTTTTATACCATTTTTCATGAAATTTTGGGCCAAAAATGCTCATATGAAAAATTATGGGCCCAAAACTGATTTTTTGGGCACTCACTTAACACATTTTTCAACCCGTTTCATAACATAGCAGATGGAAGTTTCAGCTTTAACAAATCGCAATCTAGTGTTGTCATACTAATCTTTTAATGAACAAAAGCCGAAATATTCTCACATCACAACCAGACTACTTGCCTGACCCACTAGTGACGCTTTGATAGGTACCTGACCTACTAACGTCTCCTGATCCTACCTGACCTACTGGCTTCTGATCCTACCTGACCTACTGGCATCTGGAATGATCCTGCCAACCTAACCTTGGGTAGTTTACTTTTCCGAGTTGCAAGGCTGCCTATATCTGTCGATAGTGTGTAAGTATCTTAGTGCACTGCATGTATTCTACCGTACACCCCCACAGATCCTATGCCTGACCTATTGGCGTTTCCTGATCCTACCTTCAGACCTATTGGCGTCTCCTACTCTCCTGATCGAACCTGACCTACAGCTGGCATTTCCTGATCCTACCTGACGTATTGGCATCTCCTGATCATCCCACATGAGACTTACTGGCCTTTTCTGATCCTACCTGACCTTCTGGTATCTCCTGATCCTACCTGATTCCTGAATCCTGATCTACTTGCATCTCCTGATCCTACCCAGCCTTCTGGCATATCCTCATTCTACCTGACCTATTGGCGTCTCTTGATACTACCCGACCTACTGGCGTCTCCTGATCCTGCCTAAACCACTGGTGACACTTATCTGATGTCCCAGCAGGTACTTCTTGTCTGACCAACTGCTGACTCTTAGCTGATCCCGGCTGATTAAGTATCAAGTAGCCCTCTGGTGATTCTGGCCTGATCTTCTGGCCGAATACCCTCCTACATGAACCAGATTCTGACCAGACCCTTGGCGGCATCCTTTTGAGACGCACTTCTCCCAGTGTTAATTACTCAATTATGACTTCACGGGACACGTTTCATCAACAAGTCGACCCTCGCAAGAAGCTGGGGGCACTTACCTGTTCCTTAGCCACGCAGATGACCTTGTGACCTCGTGAAAGATATTCTGAGCATCATAAATCAAGCCTAGTTTGGTGACTAAGTGACTACAAACCTGGTCTTCTGGCGATCATTGTGGCTGACCTTTGTCAATCATAATTGAAGCAGGAATGCCGAATGGCTCTTAAGTCTTAACTGGCTGACCTTCATCTGGCCAACCTTCTTTTGATGTCGTGTTGGTCCTTTCCTGTCCCCCAGTTGATTCTTACCTGATCCTACTTGATCAGTCCAGATGCCAGTTGACCAGGTAGGATCAGGAGACAACAGTTGGTCAGGTAGAATCAGGAGAAGCCTGTAGGTCAGGTAGGATTGAGGACGCCAATAGGCCAGGTAGGATCAGGAGATGCCACTAGATCAGGAAGGATCAGGAGACACCAATAGGTCAGGTAGTATCGGGAGATGCCAGTAGGTCAGGTAGGATCAGGAGACGCCAGCTGTACGTCAGGTTGGATCAGGAGACGCCAATAGGTCAGGTAAGATCAAGAAACGCCAATAGCTCATACAGTAACCTATTTAAGCGTCACTAGTTGGTCAGGCAAGAAGTACCAGCTGTGTCAACAGGTAAGTGTCTGCTGTCACCTATGGTCAGGCAACTGCCATCCTTAATTGGCTTTTTTGCTTCGATTTGGACAAAGTTTGGCTGGGAATGTCGCTCCCACATTTGGCTGGGAATGTCGCTGGGAATGTCGCTCCCACATTCAGAAGCCGAGATATGAATATGGGTCAAAAAGTGGGTTGCGGGTGCCCAAAAGATCAGTTTTTGGCCCATAATTTTTTATATGGACATTTTTGGGCTATATTTCATGAAGAATGGTATAAAAACACGATGATTGCAATTCGTTTGAGCTAAAAACAGGCTCTGTACGACCTTCAGAAGCCAAGATATGAATATTGGCCAAAAAATGGGTTGCGGGTGCCCCAAAAAATAAGTTTTTGGCCCATAATTTTTTATATGGGCATTTTTGGGCGATATTGCATGAAGAATTGTATGTAAACACGACGATTGTGATTCGTTTGAGCTAAAAACGGGCTCTATACGACCTTCAGAAGCCGAGATATGAACATGGGTCAAATAGTGGGTTGCGATTGCCCAAAAATCAGTTTTTGGCCCATAATTTTTATATGGGCATTTTGGGCGATATTGCATGAAGAATTGTATAAAAATACGATGATCGTGATTCGTTTGAGCTAAAAACGGGCTCTCTACGACCTTCAGAAGCTGAGATATGGATTCTCACTGATGCGCTAAGAGATAAAAATGGGCGTGGCCCTCCTGGGCGTTCCCCAAGGTAAATTTTTTTACTCCTTTGATTTTTCGATACTTTGAACCATATAGAAGCACTGTGCAAAGTCTCAGACTTCTTTAAGAATTTGCAGATAATGAGTAATATTCGTGCATAAGTCACCTGACTATTCAGCTTCGGGTGATGATTCTTCTTGGCAAGAATAATGGCATCAGAGAACTGAAAAAATCCCTGACACCAGTCTGAATTATCTCAGACACCACTATGACTTATATCTGACGTCGGTTTGAATAATCCATTAAACCAGTCTGACAAAGCTCTGACATCGGTTTGAATTATCCCTGACACCAGTCTGTCTAATCTCTGACATCAGTTTGAATAATCCTTGAAACCAGTCTAAATTATATCTGGCATCAGTTTCAATAGTTCTCACACTCACAGCAGCATGACTTTTCCCTCGACTTGCCCGATTTTCTACTATAATAACCTTACTAATGGAGCCCCCTCCCCATCTAATACCATCAGATAGCAATAGTTGCTCAAAGCTGCAAAATAAACAACTGAGACACCATTTTCATTAGATGAGAAATTTCAGCTCATATAATTGCATTTCACAAACAAATTCATTAATACCAACAAGGTAGCAATCCAATAACTTATCGTCATACGTCATGCAATAAAACATGTGAAGACTTAAAATAGCTAAAATAATGATAAATAAGATGAAATGTGTACAGTAACTTTAAAATGCACGGTCATAATAATCATGTCATAATAATCAACAATTACGTATGGATCATGTCATATGTAGACGAAAACTGTTCCACAGTTGTGCAGCATCTAAATCTAGCTCACAGCATTTGTGTTCATAGCATGTATTGTGTGTGTAACATACGTCGCACGCTGAGAATAGGCAATTGTAACTCTGTAATACCCCAACAAGTCGGTACGTTCCGCGGTATGTACCGACTAGTTGGGGTTTAGTCGACACCTATAATCGCCCATTTTCAGCGCGCGACATACACAACCCCAGTTCCACTCCACCATATCTCAGTTGTAGTTGCAGCCCTTAACACAAGCCTCAGCCACATCATGATCGTGTTCCACCGTACTTCCACTCACTCCCACCGCTCCGATAAGGTGTCCCGTGGTGTCCCTGATGGGAACCCCGCCAGGGAAGGTAATCAGGCCGCCGTTAGAGTGCTCGATGCAGTACAGACTGCCGCCCGGCTGAGAAATCTGAAAAGTTTGTTGAGAGTTTGGTGTATTTGAGGACTGAAAGACGATAATTCGGGGAAAGTTTTCGTCATTTTCTTTATTTAATTTGGGCTTAAAGGTTGAACAGAATTTGAAATTTTGAATTTGTGTTGATACATGTTATGACGAAATGGACTCTAAGAATCAGAAAGTTCGAAAATGAAATCTGTCCTATTGTTCCTGTAGTCATGTTGAAGAACACTGAAGTCTTAGCTTTCTTGATGGCGATGTCAACTGAGCCCAACCAAGCGTTGTCCATCCTGAAACAATTTGCTTTATCAGAATTCAGGATGTTGCTCAGGGCATACGAAAAATGCTGTTCTGGAACAGCTATAAACAAAGTCATGTTTTGAAGCCCAATTTATGCAATCTATCATTTCCGTTCAAACTCCTACAAGGGATCGTTCACATATTACGTAATCGCCTAGAGAGGGGAGGGGATTCCGAATGAATACGCTACATGTTATTGTAACAAATACAACAACTGTAAACTTGATTACGGGTGGGGGGTGGGGGTTGAAATCGGCCAAAAATTGATTACGTAATATGTGAACGATCCCTTACCTGACGAATGCTACCAAGTTTCCACCGCTATCCACCACGGCAATATTCATCGCTACTTTCAGTTCCTTGGATTTCTTTTGTCCGACCTCCAACATTTTTAGGGCACAGGCAGAATTCATGTTTAACTATAGCTGTAACACATAGGTTTATGTAAAGAATTGTTAAAGATTTTTATTTTCTGTTCTAAAGCAAGCTATCGTGACATGCAATCAAAAATCAACCTATAGTTTGAGTATAAAATCATAATTAAAGGTGCTTATTGATTATACCAAGTTTTAGATCCAATTCTATCCAAGTACAAAAGTAAGACTCATTACAGTCCCAATTAAAATGGTAATGAAATCCCAAAACCCATTCAAAATCAAAATCAAGACGACAAAAAACAAATTGAAGAAATCGAAAGAAGCTGATCGGAATATAACAATAGCAATAAAACCTAAAAGATTCGTTTAAAGTTACCATATTATGAAAGGCAAAAAGATAATTATTTAGATTTGACTACAATATATACCCATATAAGAACTCTACATACACCCGTTTACACACGTTTCTGCCACATCATGGTCGTGTTCCACAGTACTGCCACTCACTCCCACAGCTCCCAGCAGCTTACCCTCAGCATCCCTAATGGGGATACCCCCGGGAAAGGTAATCAAGCCGCCGTTAGAGTGCTCGATGCAGTACAAGCTGCCACCAGGCTGGGAAATCTGAAAAGGAGAATGTTTTGTGTGCTAAAAATCTAACATCATGAACAAAAATAGGTATGTATCAAATTTTTGTCGGCGGACCAATCCTTGGATATGTTCTGGAATCTCTATTTATTGCCATCTTCATGGAAATTCCATTTACCTCTCCGATGGCTCCAGTGTTCATGTTGAAGAACACTGCCGTCTTAGCTTTCTTGATGGCAATGTCGACTGAGCCTAACCAAGCGTTGTCCATCCTGACAACATTTGGAATATATGAGCAAATTTGGTGGAAACTGAGAACTCGTCCTGAAAATTCACGCCTCTATGGTAAAGCGCCTATCCCAACCTTATGCTTTCAGTGTGACGGTATGATCGTAGGAGAAGTTTAATAACTTAAATAAAGTATTAAAAAGTTCTTTAAAGCCTAAAGTTAAAAACAGAAACCTGACAAATGAGACCAGGTTTCCGCCACTGTCCACGACGGCGATGTTCATTGCCACTTGCAGCTCCTTGGACTTCTTCTGTCCGATCTCCAGTATTTTCATGGCACAGGCGGAATTCATACTTTATCTGTGATATATGAACTAAACATGGGTCAATATTCTACATATTTAATCAAATTCCAACTCGTTAAAATTGCAGTGAAACGATCAACTCACAAAACTGGCAGATTAAAGTCGAAACTTTCTCATGAATAAGACCATTGTGTCTAGGAAATTTTAAAATAATATCTGCATTTTTTGCGAGTTTACTAATTAAACCACTCTTAAGAAAAGGATAATACAATTTTGCGTAGAAATCGAACTGCAGGAAATAATTGATGAGCATAACTTGGTTGATAAAAAGCGCGAATTACAACGTTTTAAATTTATCATACCCTCACGATGGATCGTATTTCATGACATCTTTCAAAATGTTGACTCATTTTGCAAATGAATTCGGTGTGAATAGCATATTGAGTGACAGGATGTAAAGTAAACAAAAATATGCGCGTCTCAACTTGAATAATATTAAAAGTTGAGCATCACAAAAATTCAATGGAACCTATACCAAAAACTCCTGTCAAGTCTCACGATTATGTTTATGCTCATCAAAAAACGTATCAACTCCACACGGACCACACATCCACGATGTAAAAACCACACTTAATCCTCATGAGAACAGCTGATGCTGTACTTGTTAAGTTATTAATAACAGCCACCTCCGTATGAGTAAAGAGCGCGTACAACACTTTGAAGTCCACACAAACGTATATAAGCTCCACCTAAACAAATGAATGAATCCCACAATCCCACATAAACACGTAGCTCCCACATATACGGAGCCGTGAGGGGGGCCACGCAACGTGACTATTCCACTTTCACGCTATTGGATGACACAGCTTTTCTTCTTCAAATACCAGCATATAAATATAGAATTGCTGTCCAATTACATATATAAATTTCTCAGAATCTGCAGAGGTTTCTCGGGATCTAATGCGCGCGTGTGCTTATCACGATAGCGTTACACGCACGCGCAGCAGTCGGTAAATAGGCGGAGAAGCATCGTAAACTCGGTTTATGTGGTTTATGCGGTTTATGTGGCAGTTCATTCGCCGTTCCTGAAGGAATTACTCAGCGCCAGGGATCATAGAGGCAACCTGATAGAGGCAAACTGCTGAATATTAAATCGCATGCAAAATGGGCATGAGAATAAACCCTTGCAATCGTAAGATCTTAGGAGTTGAACCGTAAAATGGGGGCATCAAAGCGCCAAAGCTCTAAAGGGACTCATTAGGATCGACACACTGTACACACACACACACATAAAATAAGTAGTAAGATGGACAATGGAATGTGTTCAATGTTTACTACAATGGTAATTTAAACTGTGTTTACTGTTTATCACATTCATTCCTAACTTTTACTGTGCAACTACTCCATTCCAGGTCAAAACGGGCCATAATATGCTGTATTTATCTAATTCATTCCTAACTTTCGCACCTACACCCTCAATTTCAGGTGAAAACGGGCCGTTCCCCGTGCTGGACAACGTGCTAACGAGCAGCCAGATCATTCGGCTGCGCCTCAGAGCACCTGGCCTGCTGGTGATGCCGTGTGTGCCGGACCCCTGTGTGGAGGAGCTCAAGGGGGAAAGTGAGGTGGAGGCCCCCATAACACAGGCTGCCAAGAGGAGTAGGATCATGCCGGGTGATAGCAAAGGGTGGGTCGGCAAGTGCGGACTGTAGACTTTAATTAGCTTTTTGAAACATTTCCATTACTCAAATAAATTACCATTGCCCGCAGTATCCAAGAAGTCTGCATATTGTTATTTATTTGTGTTGAATGGTCAGTTTAACATGTGGACACCGGTCTGTAACGTGGTTAAGGTCAGGGTAAGACATTTAGTAAAGACAGGGCCATCCTTTATACTGACCAATCCAAATATCAATGGCCAGGTTACTTGTTGGCGAATGTGCTTTATTTGAGTTAATTAAAAGTAAAGGGTCCCATGTTTGGCAAGGGAAGACAGAATCTGAATTCACGTAGGTACAGTGCTGAGATCTTTTACCGGGTTAAATATACATTTGTACGCTGTGTTTAATTAATGTACATTGTACATCATGTTCAGTAAACACGATGTACAATGTACACTGTTTACGATACACTGTTCATGTAACACGATGCCTATTATAAGCACGTTCCACTCGTCAGGGAGGTGGATCAGTATTCAGAAGAGGATGTGGAGCAGATCAGCAACACTCCCAGGACCTTCCAACCTCCCGTACCTGCTCTTACACGGGACATGACTCCCATTGTAAGTTATAATGCCTGGAATATCCTTCTTTCGGGTTCACTAATTTCTTTTACGTTATTCTATAAATATGTACTGAAAAAGCTAAAAAATTGAAAGATAGATTAACTCTTTTGAACTAAAGATAATAACATTCAAAGGTGAGCTTTTGCAACGAAGTTTGAACCTGGTGAATAGTAATAGCAATAAAAATAATGCAGTTCCCTGATGGAACAACAACAACAAAAAAGATATGTACTGCAGAATATAAGATACGAGAGGTGGACGAGTCAATAAGAAATTACGTTGCGGGGGTCCTATCAACTGGCATCGTCGTGGCCCTTATGATTGCACACGTATGACAAATAATCTGCACAATGTACTATCCTAAATTCCAAAAATAGCTGAACTGTGTGCAAACTTTATTATAAAGTTCTATAAATGAGATTAAACGAGATGAAATAAAATTAGTTGTTCTCTCTCTCAATCGCATTTCCTAATGTTAATTCACGTACCTACACCAGGATTTTGCTCCCTGCAAAACACCTGTTTTCTTGGCAGGAAATTATGTTTTTAGTTTTATACGTAACATGACTAATGATAAAATACTTCGCGTGTTTGTGTGTATGTGTGTTTGAGAAGTACCTTATGATCTTTGAAATAGACTGACCAATAACGGTGCAGGGTTTCGTCGTAGTTCGTGCTGATTGGCCGAACCAGGAATTTCTATGGGTAAACAAACGCGCCATCTGGTGAAGAAGCACACATATTTGAGTGCACCATATGTGTACACTGTTAACTCGTTAGTCCAGATTCGTGTGAAGGTGGAATATCATAGAATATGGACATCCAAATATTTTTAGGGAGCAGGTTGAAGAAGTCTAAATATTTGTCAGAACTAGTGTGACCACTCCCCAGGAAGATTATTTTTATGAAAAAAAGAATGTCTGCACATTGAATAATCTTGATTTCGGTAATCGTTACCTAATTAAGCCTCCCTCCCCCCAGGAGGAATACCGGCTGCGGCCGCAGTTCCGGAAGTGTGGGCTGTGTAACGTGATGTTTACGAGTAACGAGCAGCTGGGAGTACACTTGTCTACTGCACACAGGAACCAGCAGACTTGGAGTTGCATTGCTCACACTACCTGCCCCATGGTATGAAAATCAAGACTTTTCTCGTGTACTTACCGCGAGTTTTTCTCGTAACAGAAACCCCCCCCCCTCCAACAGTCCAACGTACGCACAAAATAAGAAAAGAGAAAAACTGTTACCAGACCATCTCTAGGTAAATATCTTTTCTGAATTCTTTCCTGAATTCAGGTGTTCAGACGTCTCATTATAATCGTCTTTGAAGATTCAATTTAATAATTTCAATGCAGGTGTTCACACATCACACGTACTAGCATATCAGGTTGTGAAGGTTGTCTCATTAAACTCAGGTGTTCGCCTTCAAGTAATCACCACTTATTCGCCACTTAATCACCACTTCACTCCAGGCATTCACACCCTTGGGTCTGCGAGGCATAAAGAACCCCAGGTTTCACAAATTTAATCACCTATTAAAACCATATGTTATAATTGAGGTATTTAAAATGAGGTATTCACATATATTTCAAATCTCCAGGTGTTTATGGATCTGCGAAGCATGAAAACCCACGTGTACGAACTCCACATTAAGGAGTGCCCGGTGTGCAAGTGTCGGTTTGAGGAGTCCTCCCTCGCTAAACACATAATCTGCACCCACGCAGAGCTCACCACCTGCCCCATCTGTAATATCCAGGTAATAAAGTGGAGAGGGGGGGAAGGGTTTAGGGGTGGAGGAGGGTGAGTCAGGTAGAGGAGAAGGGAGAGAAACTGGGGTGGAGGAGTGCTAAAGGGGAGAGAGATTCCATAAATTTAGACCTACTGAAGCACCAAATTCAGATTAAATGTCTGAAAGTCGTGAAGGGCAATGACTTTAATGTGTACTGTGTAACATGGGATTCTCACCACATCAAATCATCAACCCTTCACTGCCTTACACTGTGCTTAATTTACATGTTTTTCAGTACCCAGAACAGCACGGTCTGATGGTTCATGTCAAGACCCAACACGATCTCCCGTCCTACAGACTTCCTACTGAGTCAACTCTGAGTGTCAAGTCCGAGTCAACTTCCCCATGAGTCAAAGAATCTGAGTTTAAACTTACTCCCTATGGATCAGTTGAGTCGAAGCGTTGAGCTTTCTTCCTTACGGATCAAGCTCTTTTCGAAGTTCATTTTGCGTTCAGTTTTGAATTGGAAAGGTGGATCTTGGAGGATTTGAAACCGTCCCTGAGGTCATGAAGGAAGCCCATGTGTACTGTGTTGAAATCAACCAGAGATTTTGATCATGTCCCCATTCCACTGAGCTTATGAGTGTGTTAAAGTATCGTCACGCTTTATAATAACGATTGATTTACTTGGCTAAAACGTTTGAAAAAACATATTTCCTACATATTACATAACCAATTAGTCTTTATCATCGCATATTCCTCCATATTTAAGCATATCATTTATTCAACAATAACGTAAGTAGGCATCCACACCAGAATAAACTAAAGAACTGTCCAAGATAAAAGGCACTACATCTATAAATAGGTCTTTAACTAATGCCCTCGTCTGAAAATTAGACAACATGACTTCACCAATTTACCATTTTCATCCAAGAAAACATAATGGTAACCTGAGTTTTATTCAAATGCTGACCTCCATAAAACAGGTGTCCTTCGTATCTACACTATCAATATATAGTATTAGCATAGAGCCTACAGCTCCATCATTACTTATCATTATATTACTAGAGCTCAAGACAGGCAGGGTGTGTTTGTATGTGTGTGTGTGTATGTTTGTGTGTCTGTCGGTGTGTGAGTTTGTGTGTCTGTAGTTTACAGTGATTAGTGGTGGTTGGTATGGTGACCCCAGACTGCCAATGTGGTGAAAACGGTTTACCTGAAGAGTAAAACCACGATAAGACATCGCTCGTATCTCATGCCACTCCTATCGTATCTCATATTTCTTCCTTCGTCAATCAACCCTCATTTTCTAGATTCTGATAAAAATAAGTCTCGCATCACTGAAATGTGTGAATGATATTAGTGACTACTATTTGAAGTCCCGAGTTTTTCAGCGTGTCCAGTGTTTACGGTAAGAGGGATCAGTGATTATAGGAAAGATAAACACTGCTTATAGTCACACATTCACCCTACCCTACCGAGTGTTTTGAGGGCGATAAGCAATGTCAAGGGGACAAAGCGCCCTATTGTGTTTTAGGTACTTTTTATGTCCTTATTTTCAAGTCCTTACATACATACATGACGTGTCCTTATTTACATGTAAGTAGCTTATCTACTTTTTTGATGTTGAATAGCCAGTAGTCACTCATACGGCCCTCCTGAAGGCTGTTTCTTGAACTAATATATTCGCTTACAACGTTATCAACTTACCACTTTGAGCTATGATAACGTCATTGTAAAAACCTATTAACATTGCTGTACCTACTCATTCTGAAGAGTCATTGTTCAAGCTTCCTATGATGATAATACTAATATTACTGTTCGTGTTTTTATCTACAACTGTTTTCCAGCGGAACAGGTTTTTGTTTTATTCTTACTCGGAATGCCGGGTGGAAAGGAGATACTGTTTTAGTGTTATTTTCTGAGAAATGCTGTAGCGAAAACGTGGAATTATGATTTCATTTGGTCCAGAACATGCGGCTCTTTCATCTATTTTTTCGATCAAAATATAGAAAACATCAATTCACAGTAACTATAATTTAACCAAATGAATTTCTTAATAGGGTCCCGATGAAATCCAAGGATGGTTACAGCCAGAAGTCTAAAATCCTTGGTCTCATCAAGGAGTACCTGGACCACATGCAGTTCACCAGGTCGGTAGAGTCGTGATATAAAAGAGAATAGTGACACGCTATGTCGCCATAGTGACGGCGTCTTTGTTGTACCACTACCATGGCGTCGTCATGGTGCTACGGCGGTATTAAAATTACATTATGGTGTTTTCTTTTCATTCTTTTTAAAATGTTACCAACGTATTTCTGTTTTGGGCAAAAACGAAAAAAAGTAACTCAAATTACATAGCTCAACATGAAGTGTTTTGTCAAACGTTTTCCTCTTCCAAATGTAATAAAATGCCTCAGAACGACGGAGTGTCTGAAGATGGATGTGAACAACGCCGGACTTTCCTTCTCAGAACCGGCACGTGACATATCAGCTTCACTCCATCAGGACATCATGAGGAATGACCTGATAGGGATATTCAGGTAACGGAGAGATTGAGGAATTGGCTTTCAAGCTGTAACGCATACAATATCTTCATTCTAGTTTAGGATGGTATAAATTCTATCATGGACAATTTCCCTGACTCTGTCTCTGCCCCTCGCGGAAAGAAATAGATTCCATCGTCTCAATTTTATAAAATGTACTATATACTTATATAAAATGGAAGTAAATTAATCTCCCTCCCAAGAAAACCCCTAATGAAAACTCCCAAAAACCCCAATGAAAACGCCTTAAAACTCCCAAATGAAAACCCCTAAAACTCCTCCTCCCCAGTGACGGAGAGGGGAGGAGTTCTTCTCGCAGTTCTGTCGTCGTATCCCCAAAGAACTGCAACTCCTGGACAAGGAGTGTATTATCCTGGTCCTGGAACTCCAACTACACTTCCTGGTGTACCCCCTCCGGGGAAACCCTGATTTCAATGCCTTCCGAGAGAGACACAAGACATTTGTAACGTACCTCGAGGATAGTGCTTCCTTTAACGAGGTGAGGAGGAAAGTTTGGGGTAAATTGTAAATTTGTCACGTAGCTGATTTCGTAGTTGGGCAAAAGTTAAACTTGCTAAGATCAAAGCATGTGATCGATTTCCTTTCGCAAAAGTGAAAAATTACAATTTTCAACCTAAATATAATCATCCTGCTAGGCGATCGTGAACTCTCCCCACGCCCGATTCCTGTGCCTGGGTCTGGGAGCTATAGCCGCTCAGCCCCTCGAGAACTTCATGATAAAGGAGCTCCTGAACCCAGCGTGGAGTAGGGCGCTCAAGGACCGTCTGGCGGAATTCCTCAAACGAGCGTTACCTTCCAAGAGTGATGGTCCTCCGGAACTTCAGGTTCGTGGTAAATGATTCATCGTAGGATTTTACCCTTCCCTGCGCGCAACGTTCTACATTTGGACCTTACCAGAATGGGCCTGTGGGAGTTGTTCCCACTTACCAGAAGATGGGGCCTGTGGGAGGTGTTCCCACTTACCAGCAGATGGGGCTTGTGGGAGGTGTTCCCTCTCCATTTCCCTCCTTGCTATCTGGGGTGAGGTGTAGTAAGCTTCGTGGGGCGGCGGAGGCAGCGGGAACTCGAACTCTTCTCCTGGTCCCTCCGTTCCGGGGTAGAGTTGATCGTTATCCATGTGGGCGCAATGTGGGCAGAGTTAGTACCCATGTGAGCGCATGCATGTGCATACTTATTAAGTATGCACATGCATCGATCGATGAAAACACGTAAAAATACTGTACTTTCGACAGAAATTCTATGAAAAGAAAATTGCTCGCGCTGTAAAATGCGCTGTAAAATGGATGGGTGGGGGACAGTGCATTTCTTAATAATAGTGGTAAGTTTGGGACATCATCTTCACATTCAAAAGTGGTGTGTTTGCCACTCACCGGTACCAAACGACCGGTTGCCATTTCTCAATAAATCCGGTTACAGTTTCGGTTTCGGTTCGCTAAAAACGCCGGTCAACCGGTTTTTCGGTTTCGGTTCGGTTAACCGGTCGTTTCCTACTCACCGGGGGTTGGAGGGGGCGGCACCTCGCTCATAACCGAGCAGGAATCCTCCTCAGCTTCCGAGGAAGGCTCCTCCGAACCTCCGTCCTGCCCTATACTCTCCACTCTGACATCAACTTGGGAGAGATGGATGTTGTTCACTGAGTCCGATAGTTCCTGAGAGAGGGGGGTTGGAAGGGGTGAGGGAGGGGAGTTAGGGTGGGGAAGTGAGGGGAGGGGTTGGAGGGTGAGGGGAGGAGGAGTTAGGGGAGGGGAGTGAGGGGGAGGGGGAGTAGAGAGTTAACGGACGGGAGGGAAGAGTGAGAATGAGGGTAGGGGAATGAGATGAGGGAGAGTGAGTAACTGAGTATATTTACCAAGTTGCTCTTCTGTTGAGTAGCAGGGTGTGTAGCTCTAGGAGACAGAGGAACATGGAGAGGGGGGGGGGGAGGTGGGTGGAGAAAGGTGGGGGGGGAGGTTGGGGGGGGAGGTGGGGGGGGTGGGGGGGGTGGGTTAGGGAGGGGTGGGGAGGGGGTGGGGGAGGGGTTGGAGGGTGAGGGAGGGGTTGGAGGAGAGGAGTGGGTTAGGGGAGGGAGGGGGGTGGGGGAGGGGGGAGGGGAGGGGGTGAGGGAGGGAGTTTAGGGGGGAGTGGGGTGAGGGGAGGGAGGGAGGGTCTAGGGGAGTGGGGGGGAGTGAGGGGAGGGGTCTGAGGGAGTTAGGGGAGGGGGAGTAGAGAGTTAACGGACGGGAGGGAAGAGTGGGGAATGAGGGTAGGGGAATGAGATGAGGGAGAGTGAGTAACTAAGTATATTTACCAAGTTACTCTTCTGCTGAGTAGCAGGATGTGTAGCTCTGGGAGACAGAGGAACAGGAGATCTTCCTCTACTACTTCCTCCTGTAGACGGCCCCACAGTGTCCAGGTTGTACTGAGACACACTCCCCGAACTACTACTCATCCCTGGGTAGCAGTTAACACTTAATGAATAATCATACTACAATTTAACGTGACGTTACGTTGGAGTCAGTTCAATGAACGAACAGAGCCCCAATTTTTGATTTCTAATAAACGTGGAGTATTGTAAGTTGGTGGAATGGTATCAAGTCTAGCTCGTGATCGAAAGATTCCTTGTTTGGTTCCCTACCATTCCCACTGAGCTTAAAAATGGGAAATATACCTTTCCTGCACAACTGAAATTGAAAAGGGTGGGGGCAAAGAGACAACAGTCTAAAGTATAAACTGCAAATCAACAACTGAAAATTTCCCCGAAAGTGTTCAAAATCCCGGGTTTGGTAATGAGTTCCCTGCAACTCCCACTGAGCTTAAAAATGGAAAATATACTTTCCCTCAACCCTACCTTCCCCGCTGAACTCGTGCTCGACACTCTTAAACATCTCAATGTGAGCTTCACTGTAACCCCGGCGGTGGGTTCGCTTCTTTTCTGAGGGAATATCACAGGGAATTAGTGGGGGCTCACAGAGGGACGATAATTAGGGCGGGAAACCGAAAAGGGCTTTTTCAGTATCTTCAGTATCGAACTCCTACGTGCGCGGCTTTTTCGTGCGCCAGTGACAGCCAGTGAGCCGCGCACGATTACGCTGCGCATGGAAGAGCCGCACATGTAGATTGTAGAAGTTTGACGCTCCACTTAAATAATGAAAACGAAAGCATTGAAATAAGAAGGATACTTGGGGTAAATCAGGAGAAAACTATCCATCACAGCAGATTACCCATGGGTTTAACTTTTTGCGCGGAGGCTCCACTCTCATTGCTCGCAACGGGGGACCGTTCAGAACTGCGACTGGTAGTGGTAGTGGTACTACTGCCACCCCCTGACACATCTCCTGAAGTGGCAGTGGCTGTGCAGGGTGGCTGGGTGGCACTGCAGGGTGGCTGACAAGGCGGTGTAATCAGGGGAGTGGGAGGGGTGGCTGAGAGATCACTCGGCTCCGAGAAGGAGTCTCCATCCATCATTTCTGAAAGGGGAGTTGGTATTTTGGGAATAATATCAGTAATTTGAATTTAAGTAATTTGTGAAAATCTAAAAAGAAGCTCTCTCTTGTGGGATTTCCTTGTGGGGAATCACGCCGGAATCAGCGTGATTCAGGTGATGTTCTAAAGCAGCAGTAAAACACACAACCACTGCGCAACCAAAACTCCTTCAGAGTCACACAATCTACCAGTGTAAGGAACAGCCATCAAGCTCTAATAGGACACTCAAACTTATTCAGTTCAATCATTGATCATCAGACTGTCTCATTATAAGAAAATATTGCAGGACACTCACTGAATGAAAGGCTGCCCGGTGCAGTGCTAGACTTTGGCGCCCCCTCGGCCCCTCGCGCTGCCAAGGGTGGAGGCGCAGAGGCTCCAGTAAGAGCGGTTAGGATGGAGGCAGTGGGAAGGAGAGAGAGTCCTGTGGAAGAGGGGGAGGCGGTGGGAAGGAGGGAGAGACCTGTGGAGGAGGGGGAAGTGGTGGGCGGGGTTTTGTAGGTGTCTTCACTGAGGGAGCGCGAGGGAGGCTTGTTGCTCAGGTCTAGATCCAGTTTAGAGAGGGCTTCGTTGCTAGACTCCCTGGTGAAGGGATTATCAATCAACACCGGGAAAATTAACTTAAGGAGCACCCTAAGGAGGTGCTAACAAGCCCTCCTTTAGACTGAGCCCCCTTGAACAAAGCCATCATTTAGTACAAACTTACAGACAGGCAGGCCCCCTTGCTTCTAACAGGCCCCCCAAACACCCCCCTTACTACAAACCTTAGGCAGGCCCCCTTGCTTCTAACGAGCCCCCCTTGAGCAAAGCCATCATTTAGTACAAACTTACAAACCTTGAGCGAGCCCCCTTGCTTCTAACGAGCCCCCCTTGAGCAAGCCTTGGGCACCCCCTTACTACAAACCTTGCAGGCAGATCCTTGCTCCACAAATTCCCAGGCAAGACCCCCCCTCTCCCCTACAACAAACCTTGAGCGAGTCCCCTTGAGCAAGACCCCCCTTACCCCAAACCTTGAGCAAGTCCCATTGCCCCTAACCAGCCCCCCCCCCCCATTACAACAAACCTTGAGCGAGTACCCCCCTTAAGCCCCCTTCCCAAACCCCCCCCCTTACTACAAACCTTGAGCAGTACCCTTGCACCTAACCTTCCCCCAGCCTCCAACCATCCCCCCCCCCTTGAGCAAAGAGCCCCTACTACAAACCTTGTGCAAGTCCTTGCTCCTCCCCCATCCCCTACTTAAACCTTGAGGCCTTACCCTACTACAAACCCCTTGTCCCAAGCCCCTCCCCCCTTGCTCCTAAACCTCCCCTACTTGCTGGTAACCTTGACAAACCTTGAGGTAGGTCCCTTGCTCCTAACCATCCCCCTTACTTTCCCCTACAAACCTTGAGCAGCCTTGAGCCCCCCCACCCCCTTGAGCAGGCAGTCCCCCCCTAACCAGCCCCCTTACTACAAACCTTGAGCGAGTACCCTTGCTCCTAACCTTCCCCCCTTGAGCAAAGCCCCCCCCCCTGCCACAAACCTTGAGCAAACCCTTGCCCCCAGCCCCCCCATTACAAACCAAACCCTGAGGAGTCCCCCCTGCCACAAACCTTGAGCAAGTCCCCTTGCCCTAACCCCCCCATTACAACAAACCTTGAGCGAGTACCCTTGCTCCTAACCAGCCCGGGCCCTGACAACAAACCTTGAGCGAGTACCCTTGCTCCTAACCACCCCCTTACTACAAACCTTGACCGAGTACCCTTGCCCCAACCTCCCCCTACAAACCTTGACCCCCCCCCCCCTTACAACAAACCTTGGCGAGTATACCCTTGCACCTAACAAGCCCCCCTTGAGCAAGCCCCCCCCTAACAAGCCCCCCTACTGCAAACCTTGACTGAGTACCTTGCCCCCTACCTTAGCCCCCATTACAACAAACCTTGAGCAAGTACCCTTGCTCCTAACCAGCCCCCTTACTACAAACCTTGAGCAAGTCCCCTTGCTCTAACCAGCCCCCTTACTACAAACCTTGACCTGAGTACCCTTTAACTAGCCCCCCCATTACAACAAACCTTGAGCTTGCTCCTAACCCCCCCTGCAACAAACCTTGAGCGAGTACCCTTGCTCCTAACCATCCCCGGCCCTGACTTGGGGGAGGAGTCCGGGGAGTCGAATGTCTGCTCGGGAAGGGGATCTAGAGAGAAGATATCCCGGGGTAGGGACCTATCACTGTGTCCGGAGGACAGGGACGCGATGTCTGGGTTCATCTGGGCCTGGGAGTAATAATGAAGTGAAGTGAATGTTGAGGGGGGATTTAGGGGAGATTTGAGGTGCATTTAAATTTAAGGTGCATTTTGGAGGAGTTTTAGGTCCATTTACGGTGCATTTAGGGTGGATTTAAGCGGAATTTTGGGTTCGTTAAGGGAATTTGGTTATTGACACCTAGAAGTGTGTCGGGGAATGAGTTATTCGTATTTGAAGGCAGTGGGCTGCCCGTTGTGCACAGCAATCAGCATATCAAGAAAAAGAAGAATTCAGCGTATTTCACTTATCACAATGTATTTATCATGAAATAAAAAGGAAGCTCAATCCATTTTCCGGTCTATTCAAAGCATATCAGATAGTTGCAAGAAATTCCGAAAAACCATCTACCTGGAACAGTCGGCTAGCCAGGTCCCCCACAAAGTCCGAAATGTCGAGCAGAGTCTCGTCCTTGCGCAGCTCGTTGACCATGTCGACCAGGAGACTAAACGTCGCGAACAGGGCGCAGTACTGAGTGTGCAGGCCCTGTTGGAAGAGATATATAGTGGTCTCACGACAGGTTTAGACAGTACTATATTAATTCATTAATTCATTATTTATCTGTTGCAGTGACCATGTAACAGAGCCGTTATAATTTAATGTTGCCAGAGGGTGGCAAGCCCCTCTACATGGTGATTGGTGCGTTTTCTTGTGTTTCAATATGCGTAGAGTCGTGTTGCTACACGCGCTTTATATCATGTGTTTGTCATGATGGCGGTGAGAAGTAAAAAGTAAGGACTTACGAACCATCCTGCACAATGGACAGGATAGTTTACAGGGGGTACAGTGTACATTGTCACTCCAGATTCTAAAATGCAGGAATTCATGTAACGGACCCGTATGGAGGGCTAGCAGGAGCGATTTAAGATTTACAATAAAGTTTAATCATCATTAGAGGGCATTTCTTGTCTGATGTGAATTTCTGCACACGGTACAATCAATTTACTGATGAGAATTCCTGCACACTCAGTAATAACGGATGACAATTCTTGCAGTCTGGCAACAAACTGATGATAATTCCTTCACACAGACCATGATTCTAGGACATTTGTCCGACACGGACATTTGTCCGACACGGACATTTGTCCGACACGGACATTTGTCCGACACAGACATTTGTCCAACACGGACATTTGTCCGACACGGACATTTCCGTGTCGGACAACGGTCCGAATTTTGTCCGACACGGACAATTTTTTATCCGACACCTGAAATAGCTATTCGGACAAATATCCGTGTCGGACACGAGTCACCAACATTCTGACGTACTCAGAAAGTCAGAAAGGAATTTTTAAGTCATTGACCATCAGGGGGGTTATTAAAAAATATTCTTATTTGACGTACTCAGACGAAGAGGAAGTCTTAAGTCATAGGTGGTGGGATATTAAAATAATATTCTTATTTGTTACCGTGAATTCAAAGGAAATTATGAGACCAACCCATGAGAGGACTCTATAATTTGGTGACAATAAGACAATAGACATTGGATCCTGACATCATCTTCAAGGTCCAAGATGGCTGAATAAACAAAGTTCATTCACAGCATGCAATCGGGGGTTGAGGGAAATATTATGTGGAATTGGTTATTTAGTAGCTCAGAAGAAGAGTTGAGGCAGTAGGTACGCTGCCGCT
The DNA here is from genome assembly GCA_011033025.1 of Beroe forskalii. Classification (NCBI taxonomy): domain Eukaryota; kingdom Metazoa; phylum Ctenophora; class Nuda; order Beroida; family Beroidae; genus Beroe; species Beroe forskalii. The sequence continues at coordinate 659,242 of WFMF01000057.1, read as the reverse complement.
TATACTCTTCTCTGAGTATAAGGCTCAGCTGATATGTTTATCCCAACATTTGGAGTTTGAGTAGCTGAGATGAGGACTATAGTCCTGATCACGTGACTATAGTCACGTGACTTACACTTAGATTACATTCTCTCACCTCGCAACGAATACCTTCCCAATTTATTTTCACAGAATGGTGATATTATACCATTCCAAGGTAAGAGTACACAGTGCACGGTTATTCTTGTTGGGCAACTGGGCGAGTGCAGCACGTTTTACACAATAAGTTGGATGATTTTAAGGCGGCCGTAACGTTCGTCGGTTGATCGAATGGAGTTGGTCGATCGATCAACTTCATTTGATCGACTGATGTGTCTTACATAGAAAATCTTTGAACTAGTAGGGAAACAACTAAATATTACTCATTTAAACACGATTCAAGTCAACAGGGAGCATTAAAACACATCATTCGTTCAAATGGAGTTTATCGATTGACCAATTCCAGTCGATCGACCGACGAACATTACGGCCGCTTCATAGTTTTAAAGAGTGCCATAAAACAAGATACCACATCCTGTACCAAAGGCTGGCTCAAATCTTTTCTTTAAAAAGACATGTGACTTTATTGTTTTAAAAGATATTATCATGATTATCAAGGTTAAGCGTACCTGTAAATCTCTGCAGATCTTGGTGATCTTGCTCTTCGTCTTCAGGTTCTGTTTGATATTCCTAGGCCCGGAGTTAGTTGAGCCTTGCTCCGTCAGGGACTTTATCTCCCGGGCTGTGATTGGTTGGTTCCTTGCCAGAAAGTCTACTTTCTCTCGGGAACCAAGGATGTGGTAGAGTACCTTGTTCTTGATGTCTTCCTGAAGGGGGGATGAAATACAGTAAGTCTTGAAATGTAGTCTAGAATTCTTGGAGGAAGGAGGGTTTAAGAGATAGTTTTTGAAATATAGTCTTGAATATTTTTCATAGCTAATAAACGGTGCATTGCACATTCAAGCTAAGGAACTTCTGACCCAACCAAAATATATAATAGCTAAAAGCCTGCTAACACTCAATTCAAAAGCTGAGGCTGTAGCCCGGGCAATTTATCGTGTCTAAACACGATCCTGTTGCGTCGTTGAGCAAGGGTAGTTACTGCTGCAGCAAATGCTGGAATACGACCCATAACTAATCGAATATGGTTACAAATTCCTGTTATTCTTTATTAAATTCCTGACAATCTTTAAATTCCTGACATTCTTTAAATTCCTGACATTCTTTAAATTCCTGACACTCTTTAAATTCCTGACATTCTTTAAATTCCTGACATTCTTTAAATTCCTGACACTCTTTCAATTCCTGACATTCTTTAAATTCCTGACACTCTTTAAATTCCTGACATTCTTTAAATTCCTGACATTCTTTAAATTCCTGACCCACCTGTTTGAGCAGAACACTGTCAATGAAGATGAAAGGAACCTCAATCTGATCGACCGTACTCAAACTCTGCGGAGTTGAACAGAATTAGCCATAATTGAAAAAACCGATTCATTCAACTTGGAGTAATTCATAGAAATAATCCACTGGCAGACCAGGGTGCCGGCCGATATCTTATGAATTATGGGACAATAAACCCTTATAAACGCATTCATCCATTGATTTTAAAGAGTGCATTCAATGCATTTAGGGGGCGTCCGGGTTATTCAGGGGTTGTCAATAGGGCGCATCGGCCGAATGGGCCCTGACAAAAGTCACCTGCGTGAAGACACCTAGCATTTCCTCAGGCAGGGCGTGAGAGAAGTTATCAATGGAGGCTGTGAAGATTTCTCTCAGCAAGAGGAGGTGGTTCTTCACAATGCGTTGGAAGATCAGGATAACATTGCTGTCCAGGTCTTCTGTAGTGTTGCGTAACTGAGGGGAGGGTTAGAGGTATATGGTGCATATATGACGGCTAACATAATACCCATACGTGCGCACATGCATCGATCGATAAATGTATTGATTTACAGTGGGTGCAATTTACTTTTCATAGAATTTCTGTCGAAAGTACAGTATTTTTACGCGATTTTATCGATCTATGTGCACACAATGCACATTATATACGGAAACGTAAGGTCGTAAGGTGACAGAACGGTAATATGCCGTAGAAAATAAGAACAAGAGTCACCGCCAACAAAGTGCCGTTTATTAAGGGTGATCAGAGGTATGCTATCTGATGGTTAACATTATAGGGAAACGTTAGCAGAAGAGAAAGAAATTAGGGTCAGGAACGACGCCATTCTGTTATAAAAATATCTTTCAAGACGACAGGATTATACCAGATGGGATGAGTTGAAAAAACCGCGCAGACTTAAGTCGCGCGCACAAAATTCGAGCAAAGTGGAGTTCGAAGTGCCCCTGTTATCTCAGAATAGATGGATTTCTCCCATCCCTAGCACGCAACACTCAGAAATTTGGAGGGTCGGGTTGCAGAAAACAGGTGTTCGGCGGAGGGTAGGGTAACACCCTACTATCTCAGAATAAAAGTAGGGACAAGACTAAGCACCAGCCAAAGGGATGATGGTGGTCAGTGGATATTTACACAAAAAAACAAAAAACTTGACTAACACCAGCCAGGTAGCGAATCATGGTCAGTGGATATTTACACAAAAACAACATTAAAAACTTGACTAACACCAGCCAGATATAGGTGATGGTGGTCAGTGAGTATTTTACACAAAAAACATTAAAAACTTGACTAACACTCACGAGGGAGTTGACCGTGTCGAGCCACTGCATCTCCACTCCTCCCAGGGTAGAGAAGTTGGGGGTTGGGGGCATCACGTACAGACCCGGGGGTTGCGAGGGCGGGGGTTGGGGGGACGACCCCGCTAACTGCTCTTGTAAGGGGGAGTTCATCAGATCACCGTCCTCAAGTTCGGAGCTGCAACTGCTGGGATATAAGAGGAAATGACAGGAGGGGGTTGCGAGGGTGGGGGTTGGGGAGACGACACCGCTAACTGCTCTTGTAAGGGGGAGTTCATCATATCACCGTCCTCAAGCTCCGAGCTGCAACTGCTGGGAAATAAGAGGAAATGATAGGAGGGGGTTGCGAGGGTGGGGGTTGGGGGGACGAACCCGCTAACTGTTGTTGTAAGGGGGAGTTCATCAGATCACCGTCCTCAAGCTCCGAGCTGCAACTGCTGGGAGATTTCAGGAAAGGTGGAATAACCAAATATTGCTTGATTTCTTGTTAAACGATTTTTCTTTCATTTCGCACCATTTTTCAGCACTTATTGTTAATCGATGATAGACACTTCCGAGCGACGCGCACCCTTTCAAGCTGACGCAGCCACTTCACGGCTGCATCAGCGGGCCTGGTATCACCAGGCAAAGCAACCAAACAACTCACCTCTGTAGGTACAAGTCCCCCTGATCTCCTAGCTTGGGAGTGGCGGATATGTCCTCTGATCCCTCGTCATCCTCCTCCCCACTCGAACCATCCACCTCCTCGTCCTGACTCGAACCCTCCTCCACCTACAGGTGACTCGTCATGTCAAGAATTCCAAGAATTTAAACAATGTAAAGAAATTTTAAGAAATTTAAAGAAGTTTAAAGAAATTTTAAGAAATTTAAAGAAATTTAAAGAAATTTAAAGAAACTTAGAGAAATCTAAGGGAATTTAAAGTAACTTGAAGAAATCCAATGAAATTTAAAGAAATTTAAAAAATTAAAGAAATTTGAAGTTATCTAAAATAATTTAAAAGGACTAAGGAAATTTAAAGAATTTCAACCAGTTCGTAAGTCAACCCTGTCTAACGAAAACTTCAATTTTATGCCTAGTGGCATCATAATCAAGCTTAAAGTAGCCAAAATTTGACATACAAGGTATTTTTTATGTGAAATATTTCTTATGACAGAGAATAGAGATCAATGTCAGCTTTGACTCTCTTCTCACCTTCGCCTCGTGTTCGAGCCCCTCGACAATGTTCTTCTCCTTCTTGCTGTAGAGTCGGTGATGGTGGTGGTGGGGGGAGGTGGAGGAGCGGGGTCGTTTTAACGTGTTATTCTGCCCGTCCTCCTCTTCCTCTTCAGAAATATCGGAGTCGTCCGAGTACTGCTCGTAGTTCGGGGTCTGGGGGAGAGTTATTGACGAACTTAGGGAATGTTATTTAGATTATTGTACGAGGAGAAGCCGAGTGTTATTAACAGAGTTGTTGCGAGAGGAGAAGCCGAGTGTTATTAACAGAGTTGCTGCGCGAGGAGAAGCCGAGTGTTATTAACGGAGTTGCTGCGCGAGGAGAAGCCGAGTGTACTAACAGAGTTGCTGCGCGAGGAGAAGCCGAGTGCTATTAACAGAGTTGCTGCGCGAGGAGAAGCCGAGTGTTATTAACAGAGTTGCTGCGCGAGGAGAAGCCGAGTGTTATTAACAGAGTTGCTGCGCGAGGATAAGCCGAGTGTTATTAACAGAGTTGCTGCGCGAGCAGAAGCCGAGTGTTATTAACTAATAATCGCACTAACCTTGCCAGGATAGACATGTCTCAGAGGACTCATGGTGGAGTGGGAGCGTTTGACGGGAGTGCTGGTGTCATCCCTCTGGATGTGAGGCAGGGACTTATACCGCTGTTTGGAGGACAGCGGTCCCACCAGACTGTCCACACTGCTGTCTCGACTGTGTGTCTGATATGATGAGGGAATGAGGTTTTAGAATAAATTTTGCTAAATCCTCAGTGTCCCAAAACAACTGCTGACTCTCAGATGCCCAAAGTCCAAACTTTCCTCGGAGATACATACCTCTACGGAATGACTTTGAGTGTTTTTGTAGCTAACTTTTTCTAGTTATTTCAAGATCGTCAATTCAGACTAATAATTATGTATCAGCGTGCTAGCTGAATACAGAGAGAAAATAAAATAACCTTGCGTTTGAGAATAAGCAAAAATGAACCCTTGAAACACAGCTTACATGTATTGAGGCCCACTCGCCAGCTAGAGTTGATAGAGTCGGTGTCGTTCCCTTCGTCAGCAGTGTTCTCATCGTTCAGAAAATCAAACTGGTTCAGGGCACCCGCCAAACTGGTGTCATCTGGTATACTGGGTAGTGACCTGAAAATATTATGAGCTGGTAAACTGGCTAACTTAACTCTTTAACTGGGAAACTGGGTAACTTACTGGTTAACTTCCTAGTTAAAATGTTTATTAACTTGTTAACCGGCTAACTTACTGGTTAACCTACTAGTTAACATGTTTATTCATTAGCTAACTGGGCAACTGACTATTAATTTATTGGTTAAATAGCTGAATGACTGGTTTTCTCTATTATATACTGAAACACTGGTTTATATACTATACCACTGGCTAAACTACTGGTTAACTTGCTAATTTGCTAGTTAACTGGCTAACTTACTGGTTAACTGGCTAACTTAATGGTTAACTGGCTAACTTACTGTTTAACATTAGAAAAGGACTGCTCGACCGCCCTGACGCTATCTGAACTGCTGATTAACTGGCTAACTTACTGGTCAACTGGCAAACTTACTGGTTAACATTAGAAGACGACTGCTCGACCGCACTGATACTATCTGAACTGCTGATTAACTGGCTAACTTACTGGTTAACTGGCTAACTTACTGGTTAACATTAGAAGACGACTGCTCGACCGCACTGACGCTATCTGAACTGCTGATTAACTCACAACTTACTGGTTAACTGGCTAACTTACTGGTTAACATTAGAAGACGACTGCTCGACCGCACTGACACTGTCTGAACTGCTGATTAACTGGCTAACTTACTGGTTAACTGGCTAACTTACTGGTTAACTGGCTAACTTACTGGTTAACTGGCTAACTTACTGGTTAACATTAGAAGACGACTGCTCGACCGCACTGACGCTATCTGAACTGCTGATTAACTGGCTAACTTACTGGTTAACATTAGAAGACGACTGTTCGACCGCACTGACGCAATCTGAACTGCTGATTAACTGGCTAACTTACTGGTTAACATTAGAAGACGACTGTTCGACCGCACTGACGCTATCTGAACTGCTGATTAACTGGCTAACTTACTGGTTAACTACAATTTACTGGTTAACTGGCTAACTTACTGGTTAACTGGCTAACTTACTGGTTAACATTAGAAGACGACTGTTCGACCGCACTGACGCTATCTGAACTGCTGATTAACTGGCTAACTTACTGGTTAACTGGCAAACTTACTGGTTAACATTAGAAGACGACTGTTCGACCGCACTGAACTGCTGATTAACTGGCTAACTTACTGGTTAACTGGCTAACTTACTGGTTAACATTAGAAGACGACTGCTCGACCGCACTGACACTGTCTGAACTGCTGATTAACTGGCTAACTTACTGGTTAACTGGCTAACTTACTGGTTAACATTAGAAGACGACTGCTCGACCGCACTGACACTGTCTGAACTGCTGATTAACTGGCTAACTTACTGGTTAACATTAGAAGACGACTGTTCGACCGCACTGACACTATCTAAACTGCTGGTTGACTGGCTAACTTGCTGGTTAACTGGCTTACTTACTGGTTAACATTAGAAGACGACTGCTCGACCGCACTGACGCTATCTGAACTGCTGGTTAACTGGCTAACTTACTGGTTAACTGGCTAACTTACTGGTTAACATTAGAAGACGACTGCTCGACCGCACTGACACTGTCTGAACTGCTGATTAACTGGCTAACTTACTGATTAACTGGCTAACTTACTGGTTAACATTAGAAGACGACTGCTCGACCGCACTGACACTATCTGAACTGCTGATTAACTGGCTAACTTACTGGTTAACTGGCTAACTTACTGGTTAACATTAGAAGACGACTGCTCGACCGCACTGACGCTTTCTGAACTGCTGATTAACTGGCTAACTTACTGGTTAACTGGCAAACTTACTGGTTAACATTAGAAGACGACTGCTCGACCGCACTGACACTGTCTGAACTGCTGGTACTCTGGTAAACCTCCCTACTGATCTCGCAGTCACTGGCTGCACTGAAAACCAGCGAGTTCGTCTGTTCGATGTCCCCTGAGATCCTACGGGGGATGATTATTATTACTGTGGTGTCTCGACCCTTTGAGGCGCGGCGTATCACGGTGCACCTGGGTGCTTTTTTAGTGCGCGTTGCATTGGAGTGGCGATGGGTGTGCAGTGGAAATGGAGATGCAGACTCTCATTGCTTGGGGTATCATGTTGTGGAACCTGTCTGACGACCTACCTTATAAAGGTAACTAAGATGCGCCGGGGTAACAACCGAGTAGTATTGGGCGTAGACAGGGTTGTGCTATCACAGAGTAGTACAATTGTTTATTTTTCGTTTCGCGCGCTGTCACGCGCAGCAAAAAAGCGGACTAATACGCCGCGCCTCAAAAGGTCGAGACACCTGGGTTACCTTACCCACAGGTACATTCAACACTGATCAATGACCGTGCAAGCTGACTGTAAACTCGCAAGTTGATTGGCCGACGTCTTGAGATTTAAAATAGGCCAAAATCCGGGCAAAATTATTTTAGTGAATGGCTTGGTTTTTTTTTGTTTTTTTAAATATCTTATTTAGAAGGTTTTACTTCTATTCCAACAGCCGTAGGGCCAATGACATGAATCAAAAGATCCAAGTGCAATCAAGCCAGTGACGGTTAAGGAAGTGTAATCCATACTTTATTCACCCGAGACTTCGCTGCAATGGGCAGCTCTTCACTCAACCCTACTAGTCTGGTGACTTATGCACACCAACCTGCAAATTCTTAAAGAAGTCTGAGACTTTGCACAGTGTTTTTATATGGTTCAAAGTATCGAAAAATCAAAGGAGTAAAAAAATTTACCTTGGGGAACGCCCAGGAGGGCCACGCCCATTTTTATCTCTTAGCCCATCAGTGAGAATCCATATCTCAGCTTCTGAAGGTCGTAGAGAGCCCGTTTTTAGCTCAAATGAATCACGATCATCGTATTTTTATACAATTCTTCATGCAATATCGCCCAAAAATGCCCATATAAAAAATTATGGGCCAAAAACTGATTTTTTGGGCACCCGCAACCCACTTTTTGACCCATATTCATATCTCGGCTTCTGAAGGTCGTAGAGAGCCCGTTTTCAGCTCAAACGAATCACAATCATCGTGTTTTCATACAATTCTTCATGCAATATCGCCCAAAAATGTCCATATAAAAAATTATGGGCCAAAAACTGATTTTTTGGGCACCCGCAACCCACTTTTTGACCCATATTCATATCTCGGCTTCTGAAGGTCGTTTAGAGCCCGCTTTTAGCTCAAACGAATCACAATCATAATATTTTTAAACAATTCTTCATGCAATATGGCCCAAAAATATCCATATGTAAAATTATGGTCCAAAAGCTGATTTTTTGGGCACCCGCAAGTTCCCACTTTTTGACCTATTATTCATATTCAGCTTCTATACGTCGTACAGAGCCTGTTGTTAGCTCAAACGAATCGCAATTATCGTGTTTTTTATACCATTTTTCATGAAATTTAGGCCAAAAATGCTCATATGAAAAATTATGGGCCCAAAACTGATTTTTTGGGCACTCACTTACACATTTTTCAACCCGTTTCATAACATAGCAGATGGAAGTTTCAGCTTCAACAAATCGCAATGTTGTCATACTAATCTTTTAATGAACAAAAGCCGAAATATTCTCACCTCACAACCAGACTACTTGCCTGACCCACTAGTGACGCTTTGATAGGTACCTGACCTACTAACGTCTCCTGATCCTACCTGACCTACTGGCTTCTGATCCTACCTGACCTACTGGCATCTGGAATGATCCTGCCAACCTAACCTTGGGTAGTTTACTTTTCCGAGTTGCAAGGCTGCTATATCTGTCCATAGTGTGTAAGTATCTTAGTGCACTGCATGTATTCTACCGTACACCCCCACAGATCCTATGCCTGACCTATTGGCGTTTCCTGATCCTACCTTCAGACCTATTGGCGTCTCCTACTCTCCTGATCGAACCTGACCTACAGCTGGCATTTCCTGATCCTACCTGACCTATTGGCATCTCCTGATCATCCCACATGAGACTTACTGGCCTTTTCTGATCCTACCTGACCTTCTGGTATCTCTTGATCCTACCTGATTCCTGAATCCTGATCTACTTGCATCTCCTGATCCTACCCAGCCTTCTGGCATATCCTCATTCTACCTGACCTATTGGCGTCTCTTGATACTACCCGACCTACTGGCGTCTCCTGATCCTGCCTAAACCACTGGTGACACTTATCTGATGACCCAGCAGGTACTTCTTGTCTGACCAACTGCTGACTCTTAGCTGATCCCGGCTGATCAAGTATCAAGTAACCCTCTGGTGATTCTGACCTGATCTTCTGGCCGAATACCCTCCTACATGAACCAGATTCTGACCAGACCCTTGGCGGCATCCTTTTGAGAAGCACTTCTCCCAGTGTTAATAACTCAATTATGACTTCACGGGACACTTTTCATCAACAAGTCGACCCTCGCAAGAAGCTGGGGGCACTTACCTGTTCCTTAGCCACGCAGACGACCTTGTGACCTCGTGAAAGATATTCTGAGCAAAGATATTCTTTGAAATCAAGCCTAGTTTGGTGACTAAGTGACTACAAACCTGGTCTTCTGGCGATCATTGTGGCTGACCTTTGTCAATCATAATTGAAGCAGGAATGCCGAATGGCTCTTAAGTCTTAACTGGCTGACCTTCATCTGGCCAACCTTCTTTTGATGCCGTGTTGGTCCTTTCCTGTCCCCCAGTTGATTCTTACCTGATCCTACTTGATCAGTCCAGATGCCAGTTGACCAGGTAGGATCAGGAGACAACAGTTGGTCAGGTAGAATCAGGAGAAGCCTGTAGGTCAGGTAGGATTAGGAGACGCCAATAGGCCAGGTAGGATCAGGAGATGCCAGTAGATCAGGAAGGATCAGGAGACACCAATAGGTCAGGTAGTATCGGGAGATGCCAGTAGGTCAGGTAGGATCAGGAGACGCCAGCTGTATGTCAGGTTGGATCAGGAGACGCCAATAGGTCAGGTAAGATCAAGAAACGCCAATAGCTCATACAGTAACCTATTTAAGCGTCACTAGTTGGTCAGGCAAGAAGTACCAGCTGTGTCAACAGGTAAGTGTCTGCTGTCACCTATGGTCAGGCAACTGCCATCCTTAATTGGCTTTTTTGCTTCGATTTGGACAAAGTTTGGCTGGGAATGTCGCTCCCACAATCCTCATATTATTCCACTGGGGTGATGGGTAGAGTGTCCAAAAAATCAATTTTGGGCCCATAATTTTTTATATGGGCATTTTTGGGCTATATTTCATGAATAATGGCCTAATGGCATAAAAACACGATGATTGCAATTCGTTTGAGCAAAAAAGGGCTTTGTACGACATTCAGAAGCCGAGATATGAATATGGGTCAAAAAGTGGGTTTTATATGGGCATTTTTGGGCGATATTGCATGAAGAATTGCATAAATAAAAATACGATGATTGTGATTCGTTTGAGCTAAAATCGGGCTCTATACGACCTTCAGAAGCTGAGATATGAATATGGGTCAAAAAGTGGGTTGCGGGTGCCCGAAAAATCAGTCTTTGGCCCATAATTTTTTATATGGACATTTTTGGGCGATATTGCATGAAGAATTGTATGAAAACACGATGATTGTGATTTGTTTGAGCTAAAAACGGGCTCTATACGACCTTCAGAAGCCGAGATATGAACATGGGTCAAATAGTGGGTTGCGATTGCCCAAAAAATCAGTTTTTGGCCCATAATTTTTTATATGGGCATTTTTGGGCGATATTGCATGAAGAATTGTATAAAAATACGATGATCGTGATTCGTTTGAGCTAAAAACGGGCTCTCTACGACCTTCAGAAGCTGAGATATGGATTCTCACTGATGCGCTAAGAGATAAAAATGGGCGTGGCCCTCCTGGGCGTTCCCCAAGGTAAATTTTTTTACTCCTTTGATTTTTTCGATACTTTGAACCATATACACCAACTGACCTTACATAGCTGGAATATTATTGGTGTATTAGACTATGACTAACTTGAGCAAGCTGGCCATCCTGTCCCTGCACTTCCTGAAGCAGTGGGTGGGTCGTCTCCAGTTGGTGCACGGGACCAGGTTCTGTGTGGAACTGACTAGCGACTGTTGGGAGGTGGACATCGGGCTGCAGTCCGAGGCGTCCGACTTGAAGTCAACTTTGAACTGAAATCAAGAGGGTTTTGTGCGTTCATCATCAGTTAAGAAAAATTCAACAAAAAGGTAGTGAAAAGAGATTACTTTAGACAACATATTATGTCACAATGAAATTCAATTGAACTGAAATCAAGAAGGTTTTGATACCCGTATATTGTGGCGATTATTGTGTGTTCATCCGTGAAAAACAATTTATCAAAAGGGTACTTAAAAGAAACTAATTTAAACTAATGAGGTTAAAATTAGGAGAATTTCGACGGATCATTTGATCGAACCACGTGTACACATTACACGTGTTACTATGCGCCACGCACGAGAAATAGGCGCGTAGGATGGCGTCATAATCATATCATGATGTAGTGAGTTGATGGCGTTTGACCGCCTATTTCTCGTGCGCGGCGTTTATACCTGTGGGAATGACAGAGAATCGAACCCGGGATCTTTCGATTACGAGCCAGACTAGATACCATTACACCAACTCACCACTCCTTTCAGTAGGAATGGCAGGGAATCGAACCCGGGATCTTTCGATCACGAGCCAGACTAGATACCATTACACCGACTGACCACTCCTTTCAGTGGGAATGGCAGGGAATCGAACCCGGAGTCTTTCGATCACGAGCCAGACTTGATACCATTACACCAACTGACCATCACTAACCTGTATGGAGCGGCCAGGTAGTTCCGGCAGGCCGTGTTCGAAGAGAGAGAAAGCTCCGAGAGAGGCTCGATAGTTGTCTATGTTAGTGGTTTCTCCTGGCAAACTGGGGACGAAAGATGATGTCACGTCGCTGTTATTATATCGAATTCAAGAGAAGATGACGTCATATTTTGTAGCTACTTTTTATGGTTAGGGTTCATTGCCCCATATGCAAAAACAAAGGAATTCCCCTGCAATCAGAAAATAGTTCTAGGGTTTTAAAAGAGTTGAAATGATGACCTTGGGGTTCTTTCCGTTAAGTCTTAACTTAAGTCCCGTTTCAGGATGGGGCAGTTTGGAGGAACACCGACTTTCCTTCGGCGGACCTAAGGCGGACTCGCTTTATCGGATCTATGGAAGAACTAATCAGGGAAGGATTAGGATTGAGACGATGGTTAGGGTAAGTGTCAGGGTTATGGCTAGCGCTAGCGCTAGGGTTAGGGCGAGTCCGCCTTAATAGGTCGTTTCTCCGGCGTTTCTCCAGACTGCCCAGAAAGGACCCCCTGGAAGCTGGTTAGCATTACCAGTAACTCGGTAATCTGCCTTGGGCACAACCTGGGCACATCTCAGTGTGCCCCAGGTGGTTGTGCCCAAATGTGACCCAAGTGTGCCCGAATGTGCCCGAGATTTACTCTAGGTGTGCATTGGTACTTGTCAGAGCTTCAAAAAACGTAATTCTCATAACAACCCCCCCCAAATCTGAAATATGCTGAAATATTTGGAAAATTGCGAAATTAAACCCCCCAATAATCAAGAGGCTTCAGCACCGCTGATTGGTAGATTGCCGAGTTACCGCATTACCTATTTACCTGATGGTACTCGAGGAGGATATGATGAGTTTCAGGATCTCCTGTTCCTCGTGACTCACGCTAAACTCGTGTTTTGCCAGCACCTGCAGGGGAAGCTAGGCTGAAACAAATGCTCCAAACTGAGAAGTCTTCAAAAACTGAGAAGTCCTCAAAAAGTGAAGACACTTCCAAAACTGAGAAGTCTTCAAAAACTGAGAAGTCTTCAAAAACTGAGAAGTCTTCAATAACTGAGAAGTCTTCAAAAACTGAGAAGTCTTCAATAACTGAGAAGTCTTCAAAAACTGGGAAGTCTTCAAAAACTGAGAAGTCTCCAAAAACTGAGAAGTCTTCAATAACTGAAGAGACTTCCAAGACTGAGAAATCTTCAAAAACTGAGAAGTCTTCAAAAACTGAAGAGATCTTCCAAAACTGAGAAGTCTTCAACAAATAATGAGACTTCAACAACTGAGAAGTCTCAAAAATTGAGAAGTCTTCAAAAACTGAGAAGTCCTCAAAAAGTGAAGACACTTCCAAAACTGAGAAGTCTTCAAAAACTGAAGAGTCTTCAAAAACTGAAGAGACTTCCAAAACTGAGAATTCTTCAAAAACTGAAGAGACTTCCAAAACTGAGGAATGGGGCATTTCATCAATGAATTTTCGAATCTTCTAATTTCAGATCGTCGTTTTCCTTGGCCTCGGATGTAGGCCATTAGTTGGGCATTTTGACGCTGTATTATATGGAGCAGAATGAGTTAGGGGACGCAAAATTCGTTTAACCCCACAAATGGGGTTTTACGGGGGTTTTGGGGGTTCAAAACAATTTTTCGACCTAGAGACTTGAAAATCGCAGAGTATTTTGTTTTACCATTTTCTACTTTATTTCCAAATTTCAGATCGATATCTTGAAAAATGTGCACGTGGCGCGCGCGCAAAGTCGCGCCAAAAACGTACCCCAAAATGTCCAAAATTTTAGAAAATACTAGCCGTAAGACTACCGGGTTGATATTTTTGTGGGAGTTACGCCACAATATGTAGCATAGGAAAATTATGACGAAAATTGTGTCTCGATCAGGGGCCGAGTTTTTCGCACTAAAAAGCTGCATTAAATTATCAAATTAGGTGAACTTACGCAATGGCAAGACAATTCATTAATTCAAAATTATAACACTGAAATGACGTCACATTTAGGACACGATGTGGTGGGCAAATGATGTTGCTCTGTCACTGAGAGTGATAACATTTCACTGCCAAATTTACCAAACATAATCTATATTATTATATGTTTGGTTTAAAATCAGGAGCTTTCGAAAATCATGTGATTATCGTTGTCAGCTGTTTTTGAATTGTCTTGCCGTTGCGTAAGTTCACCTAATTTGATAATTTGACGCAGCTTTTCAGTGTTAAGTTAGACTGCTAGAAACTTAATTCCCATGATCCGTGGTCTTGGTACCGTGTGCGCGGCCATAAAATTAGCTAATTGAAACCTGCGACCTGATCCGAGAGGATCTCCTCAGGCCTTCTATATTGTTAAGCAAAAATACTGGCCATTGGGTTTCTTCACCCTCACTTTGAAGTGTTTGAAGCAACCTTTTTACCGCTTGTAAATATTTCTAGAATTGCAATTTACAATGGTTTCGAGGAGGTCTGCAATATGTGTAGACTTTAGAATGTAGATGTTGCCAATAATGGTCCGGTATAAAACAGCGATTACTATTATAATGTGGACATGAGTATTCGTACTGCTCTAGCCAGAACGCACAACTTCCATGCGTAGAGTTTCGTAAGTAACACCTCCTCCACCCACCCCTCCCAGGAATTTTTGACTTTTGTTTTTTTCCTTGAATTTTTCACTCACGTCTCACAACACCATAATATCATGGTATACTGTAGATTGACGTACCTACAATGGTGTGAAGTTACTCACGAATTCTGGCGTTGAGCACCAACATGATATCTAGGATGATAACTGCTCATCCCTATGCCTCTTCTGAGTCTTTCTTCTGAGTCTTTCTCAATAAAGCAATCAGCAATTTACTAACTTCGGTACTTGCTCCCTTGCCATATTTTCTGTCAGTGATTGACTTTTATACTTTTATAGTTGCCTTTCAGTGACATTGTTAGCACTTTTGCATTTGGATTCTTATTTTTTATAGAAATTCGGGCACCTACTTGAGAGGAACCTAACATGTTGACTTGAATTGCGATTTCATCATAATTAGGGTTTCCATTATCTACTAGAAATCTTTTATCTAGATAAATAGATAATTTTTTCGCCATTATCTAGATTATCTAGATAAACTAGATAATTTTTGACTCCGAAATTTATCCAAATTTGACACAATTTTCAACGTTAGAAATGCGCGACTGTTGCAGTGGAACATCATACTATAACCAGCTGTCGGTTATTGAAATGGATGATATTAATGGGCACCAAAAGTTCATGAGGATAATAGGATTTTGAATAGAGTTCAGGACATTCATTGCTTAATTTTGATTGAGTTGAAATCAGTTAACACCCATAAATTCTCCCATCATAAAGAAACAGCATTATCTACCAATTAGTTGCTATTAATACTTGCATTATTCATTGGAAAAGAGTCAATAAATGTGGAAATGAAGTAAATTTCATGATGATGGCCTCGGAGTTGCTGGAATGCTGGTAAAATTGAGAATAACTGAATGAAAAATAAGGAATCAAATTCTCTCATATCATCGTAACAAACCAAAGTTGACAGTTCCTTGACTCTTGAGCTGAATGCATTAATATTGACCGTTTTTAGGTTACTTTCAAATAAGCAATCACTTTGCCATAGCTGGAGGCTACTTTCGTACATATTTACAGCCTACTTTTCGTCAAAGGGCATCAATAATTTGACATAAATTGGAAGCAGAATAGCGAGTGTTACGAACTTAGGTATTTAACTTTCGTTAAAGTGGCAAATGACGAAGATACTTTGAACAACGCCTTCTAATTCTGTAGCTACCTATTCATATCAGTTTAACAAAGGTCAAATCATCAGTAAAACAGATAGTACTTGAAGCCGAACAGCCTGCCCATGAACCTGGGGGCTCTAAACATTGAATTATGTGAATGTCCATATATAATCATGAAATGAGTTATCCAAGTCCTATGCATAGCCATAAATTGTCTTACTACCTAAGATCTCCGAAACGGGTATGAAAATGAACAGATCAGAAATTTTGAAAATTTGAAATCCTACAATTATTGAAGAAATTCAGGAAAAATGGCGATTTTAGCTGAAATTTCATGGCAAAAGGGATATGAAATTTATCTAGATATCTAGTACAAATTATCTAGATAAATAGATAACGAATTTTTGCAAATTGTCTAGATAATCTTATCTAGATAATATCTAGATGGAAACCCTATCATAATACTGTTGATTTAGTTACTGAAATTGCAAAAACCAATGTTAAAGATAACATTCATCCTTTCATTGGTTACCGTATGAGCCATTTACTAACATCTTATCTTTCGGGCCTTAGACTTTCTTACTTTAGATACAGCCTTCTTCAATCTGCTTATACTGATATTAATTTCTGATCCTGCGTACCAAGCCCTGTTTGACCTTCTGCACCCTTCTAGTTTTTGGAGAGAATGAGTTCTGATCCTAAGCACCAAGCCCAGTTTTTGGAATGAGTTCTGATCCTACGCACCGAGCCCAGTTCTTGGAATGAGTTCTGCGGAGCATGACCGACTCCTCGAGGAGGGATTACTCGAGCAGGGGTCAATAAAAATGGAAGAGTTCCGCAGTTCTCCAGAACCTACAGAAACGGTTGAGCAGCTGAACAAACGAATAATTTTGTTGGAGGAAAAGCTTGAAGATCGAGAGATACAGCTGGGTGATCAGGTACGTTAGGAAGTTTGAGGCTAAATTCGGTAGAAGTTGACTAAAGCTTCTGTAAAACCTGGATGGTAATTTGGCCCGTAGTACAATTAACTTGGATCCTGGATGGTAATGTGGCCCGTAGTACAATTAACTTGGATCCTGGATGGTAATATGACCCATTGTAACCTGAACTACCATGAGTCGTACAATCTAACATGAACAGGTGCAATTCAACTAAGGCCCCCATTTGTTTCAGACCCAAAAAATCAGAGACAGGGAGGCGCAGCTCAAAGAGCAACAGAAGCTGTCTGAAGATCGGGAAAATCTGCTGATGGAGAGAATTGCCAATCTGAAGGCAGAGCTTGAGGATGTCAGAAATCGCTCAGCAGAACAGAAAGAAAAGCTTGCCACGTTCAGAGAGCAGTTTGATCAAATGAATGCAGGTAATTAATTATAACTAATTATCCGCTGTGAAATGTCTAAAATGCAACTCAAATTGATATTCACAATCAGGTTTTTATAAGATAGAAATTCAAATGCATCTGCTTATAATCAACCAGAACGATGTTTCAGCGTTGAGAGATTTAGTCCCGGATCCGACAGAGTGTGCAGATATCATCGGTAAAAAGGTAACCGTCATATCAAATTGTTTATAGGAGTAGCCAATAGCCAGCTTCAACTACCGTGTTTGCTTCCATCGCCCAATTTGTGAGCAGTTTTCTGACTTCCTCCATGCGTTGTATAACTGCATCACCAGCCCCGGTTCTACTTTTCTAAAGACAGCGTTGTAGCAAGCGATACTAAAAGCAGGAACCACCCATAACCACCCGAACCCACCGGATGTAGCCTCGAACCGACCCGAAACCACCAAACTCACCTGAAACCACCCAAAACCATCCGAACCAACCGGTTAAAACTGCCGCAACGGCACTTTAACATTATAGTAACCACCAAAACCGTTGGACGGTTGGTCTAGTAACCCCCCGCTGGTTTGGATGTGATCAGCCCATTTTGTCTCTTTTCAGGTTCCGTTGTCACATCCAAACCCGCGGGGGGTTACTAGACCAACCGTCCAACGGTTTTGGTGGTGATATCTTGACAGATGTATGTAGTTTGAACCCATGTTACTTGCCCAAAGGCAGTTTGGACCCACGTAACTGGCCCTCACGTAGTCCGAACCCACGATACTAGCCCACACGCAAGTCTAACCCACACAACTTACCCAGACGAAGTCCCAAAGTACGTTATTCTAACTTGGAATTACTAGAATTGATATATTTCTTAATTTCCACTAATCGTCTACGTGAACTCACGTGCTGAAATATAGCAACCCGATCTAATTTCACCTGCATTAGTCGTATTTGAACTCATTTCAACGTAACCAAGTCGAAAATCCCGTGTGAATATCAATTTCTTCAAATCCCCTAATTTATACAAATCGTCCGTGTGTACTCACGTGCTGAAATATAGCAACTGGATCTAATTTCATGCGCATCAGTCGTATTTGAACTCATTTCAATGTAATCAAGTCGAAAATCCCGTGTAAATATCAATTTCTTCGAATCCCCTAATTTCTACAAAACGTCCGCGTGAACTCACGTGCTTCACTAATCCATCGTATATTTCCCATGCCTATTCACTATGAGACATGGAGAAACCATTATCAGTTGACCATCGTATCACAGAATAGGAGTACATAACAAATTTCCGTCATAAACGTAATTTCAAGCATTTTGCAGCTCCATATCCAGAAGCCTCGCAGGACAACAATCTACGACCGATCGCCCTGAAACTCGTTTTATAGCTAAATCTCAAGGTCTAAAAGCAGCAGATCAAAGTAAAGCATAATCCGATGAAAACTCTTTGAGTTAGAGATGTCCAAAGTAGCACAAAATAGCGTTCTATCGCAAAATACGCTATTTTAGTGGTTTTACGCGATTTTGATGACGTCATCACAGCACCCAAATAGGCTCAAACCAACTTCCCATATAGCCTATCTGCTATCACACAATTCCGCCTTAGTACAACATACTTTGACCGGTCCCATCTCAAGATAAGTCACAGTTCTTGACATCTGACTCGTTTAAGTTTTTTCCTATAATTTGGAAATCGATTTTTCACCGTACCTTAGAAAATCGCGTATATCTCGATGAAAAATCGAGATAGCCCAATGATCCATATGATTTTCTGAAAGCTCTTTAAATTTGCTAAAAATCATTCTGAAAAATCAGACCGCTATCTCCTTTCCTTCTTGGTGAAAAATGCGCTCGAAAATAGCCTATTTTCACTAAAAAAGCAAGAAATTTCACTAAGTTGATGACGTCATAGTGACGTGAAAATGACGTCACCAGAACTTCTCTTATAGCCTATAACATTTTCCCATCTTAGATCAACAAAACCTGACCTCGATCATGGCTCTACCATTTCCCATTCTCGAGATCTCAGCGTTTCAAATTTGCTCCCAATTATCATGATATATATTATTATTATTCTATATTAAAGGGATGGTGTAGTTTTGGGCTCAAAAATAGATTTTGTTTATTTTAGCCTGAATGTTACCGGAATATCATATCGACAAGTATGTGATGTGTTTCATTCCACAATATGCGCCCTGTGACCACTAATTAATAGATTTGTAACGGGAAATTTATCATACAATATACATAACCGCAAGCCGAGAAGGCATGGGGTCCACCTTTCAATATGATCTAATGTGATATCACGCTCATGAATTGCATCATTATGGCGGAACCACATATGTGTATGCAACAAAATAATATTTGGCATGTCCAAAATTGATTGGGGAACCATAATCCATATCTAATTAATGTTAAAAACCAATGAGTTTCACATGATAACCTCATAACATCCATGTGCCTTTTCATAGCACAAATGGCAGCCTTAATTGACTTATTCCAGGGCGTGTTTGTACAAACAAACGTGTAGAACCTTATTAGAGGTCATAAAGTAGCTATTTTTACCGGAATAAGATAAAATTAGAAATTTGCATCTGAAAACTTTACCATCCCTTTAACACCCTGTGACACTCAAATCTCTAACTTATACCCCTGGCCAGTTTTCTTTTTTACCGCGGGGGGTTACCGCCCTGGCCAGGGCGGGAATTAAAGTTACGTGAATGCTGTATATTTTGAAGTGACGTTGCAGCAGTTTTAACCGTCGCGTTCTTTCTTATATCATGGGTTTTAAAGTAAAGAACGCCTTAAATCCTCCTCGGACCGCCGGACATCACAACCAAATCCTTTTTGGTTTTTGGAAAAATATGCCTATATGAGTATTGTACTACTCTCGTACAGATTACTACCGTGCAATTATTTCAAGAGTATAACTGGTCGTGGTACAATACGCTAATCTAACGCCACAGAAGTGAAACTGCTGAAGTGATTGCACTCGGCTGATGCCTCGTGCGAATAAGTATACTAATCAACACTCAGATTCCCCTCGGGTGATTAGTACATTAATTGGAACTCGGCTTCTCCTCGTGCAAATAATGTAACAGTATCACTATGCACCGTTAGATTAGCGTATATATAACCATTCTACAATATTTTTCAATAAGGTTCCACTCATTTCAGGAGAAACTGGATTCGGACGCTGCAAAGTCTCAAGATTCTGGCTCTCAACTGCACTTTGAGGTATGTAAATTTAGGTTGGTAGCAGTCATCAATCAAAACCAGGCAAATTGGTCTAGCTACTGATTCGGCTAATTGTATGGTTCTAGACATTCACATTTGACTTGTTCATGTGTTCAGGGGTCCCCGATCCATGAAACCTCGTACAATCGCATATTGAAACAGCTTACAATCACGTGTTGAAACTGCACACAATCGCATATTGAAACAGCTTACAATCACGTGTTTAAACTGCAGACAATCACGTGTTGAAACTGCCGACATTCACGCGTTGAAACTGCACACAATCACACGTTGAAACTGCACACAATTACTCATTGAAACTGCACACAATCACGTGTTGAAACTGCACACAATCACGTGTTGAAACTGCAGAAAATAACGTGTTTCAGTGTTTAAATTGCACACAATCACGTGTTTAAATTGCACACAATAAAACATTGAAACTGCACGCAATCACGTGTTGAAACTGCACACAATCACGTGTTGAAACTGCACACAATCACGTGTTGAAACTGCACACAATTTCTCATTGAAACTGCAGACAATCACGTGTTGAAACTGCACACAATCACACGTTGAAACTGCGTGGAATCACGTGTTGAAACTGCACAAAATTACTCATTGCAACTGCAGACAATCACGTGTTGAAACAACACACAATCACGCGTTGAAACTGCACACAATCACGCGTTGAAACTGCACACAATCACGTATTGAAACTGCACACAATTACTCATTGAAACTGCACACAATCACGTGTTGAAACTGCACACAATAACGTGTTGAAACTGCACATAATCACGTGTTGAAACTGCACACAATTACTCATTGAAACTGCACACAATCACGTGTTGAAACTGCACACAATAACGTGTTGAAACTGCACATAATCACGCGTTGAAACTGCACACAATCACGTGTTGAAACTGCACACAATCACGTGTTGAAACTGCACACAATCACGCGTTGAAACTGGACACAATCACGTGTTGAAACTGCACACAATCACGTGTTGAAACTGCACAAAATCACGTGTTGAAACTGCAAACAATCACGCGTTGAAACTGCAGACAATCACGTGTTGAAACTGCACACAATCACGTGTTGAAACTGCACACAATTACGCGTTGAAACTGCAGACAATCACGTGTTGAAACTGCACACAATCACGCGTTGAAACTGCACACAATCACGTGTTGAAACTGCACACAATCACGTGTTGAAACTGCACACAATCACGTGTTGAAACTGCACACAATCACGTGTTGAAACTGCACACAATCACGTGTTGAAACTGCACACAATCACGTGTTGAAACTGCAGACAATCACGTGTTGAAACTGCACACAATCACGTGTTGAAACTGCACACAATCACGTGTTGAAACTGCAGACAATCACGTGTTGAAACTGCACACAATCACGTGTTGAAACTGCACACAATTACTCATTGAAACTGCACACAATCACGCGTTGAAACTGCACACAATCACGTGTTGAAACTGCACACAATCACGTGTTGAAACTGCACACAATCACGTGTTGAAACTGCACACAATTGCTCATTGAAACTGCACAAAATCACGTGTTGAAACTGCACACAATCACGCGTTGAAACTGCACACAATCACGTGTTGAAACTGCACACAATCACGTGTTGAAACTGCACACAATCACGTGTTGAAACTGCACACAATCACGCGTTGAAACTGCACACAATCACGCGTTGAAACTGCACAAAATCATGTGTTGAAACTGCACACAATCACGTGTTGAAACTGCAGACAATCACGTGTTGAAACTGCACACAATCACGCGTTGAAACTGCAAACAATCACGTGTTGAAACTGCACACAATCACACGTTGAAACTGCACACAATCACGTGTTGAAACTGCACACAATCACGTGTTGAAACTGCACACAATCACGTGTTGAAACTGCACACAATCACGTGTTGAAACTGCACACAATCACGTGTTGAAACTGCACACAATCACGTGTTGAAACTGCACACAATCACGTGTAGAAACTGCACACAATCACGCGTTGAAACTGCACACAATCACGTGTTGAAACTGTACACAATTACGTGTAGAAACTGCACAAAATCACGTGTTGAAACAGCTTACAATCACGTGTTGAAACTGTACACAATCACGTGTTGAAACTGCACACAATCACGTGTTTAAACTGCACACAATCACGTGTTGAAACTGCACAAAATCACGTGTAGAAACTGCACACAATTACTCATTGAAACTGTACAAAATCACGTGTTGAAACTGCACACAATCACGTGTTGAAACTGCACACAATCACGTGTTGAAACTTCACACAATCACGCGTTGAAACTGCAGACAATCACGTGTTGAAACTGCACACAATCACGTTCGACTCATTTCAGGAGAAACTGGATTCGGACGTTGCAAAGTCTCAAGATTCTGACTCTCAACTGCACTTTGAGGTATGTAAATTTAGGTTGGTAGCAGTCTTCAATCAAAACCAGGCAAATTTGTCTAGCTACTGATTCGGCTAATTGTATGGTTCTAGACATTTACATTTGACTTGTTCATGTGTTCAGGGGTCCCCGATCCATGAAACCTCGTACAATAGCATATTGAAACAGCTTACAATCACGTGTTGAAACTGCACACAATCCCGTGTTAAAACAGCTTACAATCACGCGTTGAAACTGCACACAATCACGTGTTGAAACTGCACACAATCACGTGTTGAAACTGCACACAATCACGTGTTGAAACTGCACACAATAACGCGTTGAAACTGCACACAATCACGTGTTGAAACTGCACACAATCACGTGTTGAAACTGCACACAATCACGTGTTGAAACTGCACACAATCACGTGTTGAAACTGCACACAATCACGCGTTGAAACTGCAGACAATCACGTGTTGAAACTGCAGACAATCACGTGTTGAAACTGCAGACAATCACGTGTTGAAACTGCACACAATCACGTGTTGAAACTGCACAAAATCACGTGTTGAAACTGCACACAATCACGTGTTGAAACTGCACACAATCACGTGTTGAAACTGCACACAATCACGTACAATCACGTGTTGAAACTGCACACAATCACGTGTTGAAACTGCACACAATCACGTGTTGAAACTGCAGACAATCACGTGTTGAAACTGCAGACAATCACGCGTTGAAACTGCAGACAATCACGTGTTGAAACTGCACACAATCACGTGTTGAAACTGCAGACAATCACGTGTTGAAACTGCACACAATCACGTGTTGAAACTGTACACAATCACACGTTGAAACTGCACAAAATCACATGTTGAAACTGCACACAATCACGTGTTGAAACTGCAGACAATCACGCGTTGAAACTGCACACAATCACGTGTTGAAACTGCAGACAATCACGTGTTGAAACTGCACACAATCACGCGTTAAAACTGCACACAATCACGTGTAGAAACTGCACATAATCACGCGTTGAAACTGCAGACAATCACGTGTTGAAACTGCAGACAATCACGTGTTGAAACTGCACACAATCACGTGTTGAAACTGCACACAATCACGCGTTGAAACTGCACACAATCACGTGTTGAAACTGCACACAATCACGTGTTGAAACTGCAGACAATCACGCGTTGAAACTGCACACAATCACGTGTTGAAACTGCAGACAATCACGTGTTGAAACTGCACACAATCACGTGTTGAAACTGCAGACAATCACGTGTTGAAACTGCACACAATCACGTGTTGAAACTGCACACAATCACGTGTTGAAACTGCACACAATCACGTGTTGAAACTGCACACAATCACGTGTTGAAACTGCAGACAATCACGTGTTGAAACTGCAGACAATCACGTGTTGAAACTGCAGACAATCACGTGTTGAAACTGCACACAATCACATGTTGAAACTGCAGACAATCTCGCGTTGAAACTGCACACAATCACACATTGCAACTGCAGACAATCACGCGTTGAAACTGCAGACAATCACGTGTTGAAACTGCAGACAATCACGTGTTGAAACTGCACACAATCACGTGTTGAAACTGCACACAATCACGTGTTGAAACTGCAGACAATCACGTGTTGAAACTGCACACAATCACGCGTTGAAACTGCACACAATCACGTGTTGAAACTGCAGACAATCACGTGTTGAAACTGCACACAATCACGTGTTGAAACTGCACACAATCACGTGTTGAAACTGCACACAATCACGTGTTGAAACTGCACACAATCACGTGTTGAAACTGCACACAATCACGTGTTGAAACTGCACACAATCACGTGTTGAAACTGCAGACAATCACGTGTTGAAACTGCAGACAATCACGTGTTGAAACTGCACACAATCACGTGTTGAAACTGCAGACAATCACGTGTTGAAACTGCAGACAATCTTGCGTTGAAACTGCACACAATCACGTGTTGAAACTGCACACAATCACGCGTTGAAACTGCACTCAATCAAGTGTTGAAACTGCACTCAATCAAGTGTTGAAACTGCACACAATCACGTGTTGAAACTGCACTCAATCAAGTATTGAAACTGCACACAATCACGCGTTGAAACTGCACACAATCACGCGTTGAAACTGCACACAATCACGTGTTGAAACTGCAGACAATCACGCGTTGAACTGCACACAATCACTGTTGAAACTGCACACAATCACGTGTTGAAACTGCACACAATCACGTGTTGAAACTACACAAAATCACGCGTTGAAACTGCAATCACGTGTTGAAACTGCACACAATTACTCATTGAAACTGCACACAATCTCACAATTACTCATTGAAACTGCACACAATCACGTTCGACTCATTCAGGAGAAACTGGATTCGGAAGCTGCGAAGTCTCAAGATTCTGGCTCTCAACTGAACTGTGAGGTATGTAAATTTAGGTTGGTAGCAGTCTTCAATCAAAACCAGGCAAATTTGTCTATTTTGATTCGGCTAATTGTATGGTTCTAGACATTTACATTTGACTTGTTCATGTGTTCAGGGATCCCCGATCCATAAAACCACGTAAAATCGCATATTGAAACAGCTTACAATCACGCATTGAAACTGCACACAATCACGTGTTGAAACTGCAGACAATCACGTGTTGAAACTGCACACAATCACGTGTTGAAACTGTACACAATCACGTGTTGAAACTGCACACAATCACGTGTTGAAATTTTATTCAATCACGTGTTGAAACTGCACTCAATCACGCGTTGAAACTGCACAAAATCACGTGTTAAATCATTATCGATATTTCACAATTTCACGTATCTCGTTTTCTACTGCAGGAATCAGCAAAGGAGGCCCCCGTTCTCCCATTATTCGACGACAATGAAAAAACTGCCCTTCACGAGGCAGCAGAGACAAATGATCCAGATGAAGTTATGGAAATTCTCAAACAGGCTCAATCCGGAAAGGCCAACGAGAACTTGCTGAAGGAGCTGCTGATGCAGGGAGATGAGGATGGTGAGACTGCACTGCACCGTGCAGCATGGGGAGGACACGACACAGTAACCAAGCTGCTACTGCAGAGTGCAGGGGAGTGTGGAGTGCTGAAGGAGCTGCTGATGCATGGAGATGAGGATGGTGAGACTGCACTGCACAGTGCAGCATGGGAGGGACACGACACAGTAACCAAGCTGCTACTGGAGAGTGCAGGGGAGTGTGAGGTGCTGAAGGAGCTGCTGATGCAGAGAGATGAGTATGGTGAGACTGCACTGCACAGTGCAGCAGAGGATGGACACGACACAGTAACCAAGCTGCTACTGGAGAGTGCAGGGGAGTGTGGAGTGCTGAAGGAGCTGCTGATGCAGGGACATGTGAGTGGTAACACGGCACTGCACTATGCAGCATGGGGAGGACACGACACAGTAACCAAGCTGCTACTGCAGAGTGCAGGGGAGTGTGAGGTGCTGAAGGAGCTGCTGATGCATGGAAATGTGGTTGGTGAGACTGCACCGCACTATGCAGCATGGAAGGGACACGACACAGTAACCAAGCTGCTACTGGAGAGTGCAGGGGAGTGTGAGGCGGTGAAGGAGCTGCTGATGCAGAGAGATGAGTATGGTGAGACTGCACTGCACTATGCAGCAAGGAAGGGACACGACACAGTAGTCACGGTGCTGCTCGACTGTATAGGAAGAAATCATCAAGCCCATGAAATACCCACGTTACTGTCCAAACTAATATCGACAGAATTCAGTAATATTATTTGCGACATTGTCAGTGGTCAATTGTTGAATTCGGCAGAGGTGATCTTATCATTATGGTACAAGGTCAAACCGTGTCCAGCACTGTACCAAGAAAGAGAGTGGCACCAGGCAGCTGAATGTAAAATAAACTCTCTCGCCCCACTCATCTCCAAATATTCTCCTAGCACTATCATGGGCAATTTGGACGCGTGTATCGACATAGCTCAAGTAATACCTGATTCAAACCTCAAAAGGAATAAGGAATTACCACTGTATGGAAAGTCCGATCATCCTCGATTTAGGATTGTGATTGACTTTTCTGCTTTGGAGAGGTATCCTGAGAATAAAATTGATGTTGACAAGGATGTGAGGAAGGATACAGACGTACGAAACATGTGGTGGTGGAAAAAATCTCTGTCTACTAATCGGCGTAATGAGCCATATAAAACCTACTTTGAAAAACAACGCAACGACCAACATTCCGTTTTCAGAACGGACCTGGACACCTCCATTCCTGGCAACAAACGCTTCTGGTGCAGAGGGTCAAGATCAATAACCAAAGGAGAGACCCCAACTCTGTTTGAAGAAATCGCGGGCTTTGGGAATACTGATGATGAGATTTCCATTGTTTCGCACCCAGTCACACAGGCGCTAGTTGATATAAAATGGCATCACTACGGTCTGCCATTTTACACCTTGCAGTGTGTTCTCTATCTTATCTTTTTTGTCTCGCTACTTTACTTCGGATACAAGGAAAAAAGTGCTGTTAGCTGTGATAGAGATACAATCATCAACTCCAACTGTTTATCACGAAATTTAGTACCTGGAGTCGTGGTGTTTATTCTTTCTATCCTTAGACTATTTTACGAGGTTTTTGATGCCTTTGAGACATACTCTTCTGTTCCACGGAACAAATCTCCTTTGCAGCGACTTTATAGCTGGGCTAAAAAGTATTTTTGGGATAAGGATAACATTATCGAGCTCATATTGTATTCAACTGCTCTAATTTTTTCGGCATGTTCTTTCCGTGACCATCTTCTTAGCTGGCATGTGTGGTCAATTGGAATAGTGAGTGTGGCAATGAGTTTTGCGAACTTGATATTGCTACTACGCACGTTCCCTTTGAACAATATTGGCTTGTACTTTATAATGTTTATGAAGATCCTAAACACATTTTTATGGATCATACCTAACATAGGGGTTCTATCTTTCGCATTTATATTTCTATTTTATATGTCAACCAGTTATGGGACATTTTCATCTGGGCTGTTCAACAACTTAGACCCGTTGTTTTGGTCGTTTACCCGAACTATTAGCGGAATAGAGTTCAGTGATTTGGAGGACCTAAGCAAAGAGCCAGTGAATGAAGTGTACCCGACGTACTGGCTCATTTCCATTTTACTGGTGTTATTCGGCTTACTTATGAACTTTATCATGTTTAATTTAGCTACAGGTTTGGCGATCAGTGATGTCAAGGAGATAATGAGTAATTCCGAGGCAGAAATGACGAAAGTTAAAATGAATATGATATTGAAACTTGAAAAAGGAGCAATTGGGAAGTTGAAAAAGTTTGTGTCTGTCCGTCAGCATTATTTGTTGCCATATGAATTCTTTAGCACTAAAGCTCGTGATAATATTAACGCTGTTATTAAGCGCAGAGAAGAGCAGAAAAAGAAAGAGCAGATAGAACTAGGAAGGTAACTTTACTATCAGCACTGTTTAATGATTCTGATATGTCTACTTTTGGAGAAGAAACTGTTGTTATTATTCCCGATTTTTAACCTCCGACATTTTACCACAGGGCACTTTAAATCTACCTCTCCTGACCCAGTCCCTAGTTAGTAACCTTTGCCTACAGTTGAAATATCACGTGGTAAAGTGTCGTGTGGTAAAGTGTCGTGTGGTAAAGTGTTGTGAGGTAAAGTGTCGTGTGGTAAGGTGTCGTGTGGTAAAGTGTGGTAAAGTGTCGTGTGGTAAAGTGTCGTGTGGTAAAGTGTCGTGTGGTAAAGTGTCGTGTGGTAAAGTGTCGTGTGGTTAAGTGTCGTGTTATTTTTGTGAGGTAAAGTGTTATTTGGTAAAGGTAAAGTGTCGTGGTAAAGTGTCGTGTGGTAAAGTGTCGTGTGTAAAGTGTAGAAGTACAAATTCAAAAAAGTGTCGTGTAAGGCGTCGTGGTAAGTGTGTCGTGTGGTAAAGTGTTGTGTGGTAAAGTGTCGTGTGGTAAGGTGTCGTGTGGTAAAGTGTCGTGTGGTAAAGTGTCGTGTGGTAAAGTGTCGTGTGGTAAAGTGTCGTGTGGTAAAGTGTCGTGTATACGAACAGGACGTGCTCAGACAGAGTAATTAAATTGTATTCATACTACTTTTACCTGTACATATAGGAAAACTATTTTTTTGAAGTTTGGAATTAAATTTTCTACTACGTTTATTGTAGCAATAAAACTATGTTGTTGTTGTATGGAAATTTTCAAATCTTCTATCAACATTCATTATGTTAACATAACAGATAAAAATGTTAGTACTGACTCATTTGAAAATTTCCATACAACAACAACATAGTTTTGTTGCTACAATAAACGATGTTTGTGACAACTCTGCTCGTCCTATTTATCATCAAACTTCAAAAGAAATCCCTCTTCTTCGCTCCTATATGTACAGGTAAAAGTAAGAATAGTATGAATACAATTTAATTACCTGTATATGTTCCGTAAAAATTCTTCTGGAAATTATACTGAGAATTTTGGGCTGAATATTCGAGTGATTTATAGTGATTTTTATTCTTTTTATACTGAATATTCATGTGATTCGTAGTGATTTTCATACTTTTATAGAGCATATTTTTTCCCAAAACCAAAAAGGATTTGGTTGTGATGGTCCGCGGCGGTTTTAAGGCGTTCTTTATTGTAAAACCCATGATATGAGAAAGAACGCATCGGTTAAAACTGCTGCAACGTCACTTCAAAATGTACAGCATTCACGTAACTATAATACTTCGAAAAAGTGCCGTTGCGGCAGGTTTTTAACCGACGTTCTTTCATATCATGGGTTTACAATAAAGAACGCCTTAAAACCGCCGCGGACCATCACAACCAAATCCTTTTTGGTTTGGGAAAAAAATATCACCCTTTTTCTGTGCCCAGATATTGAAATTTAGCGTGAAATCGCACGTACAAATTCACGTTACCTAGCATTACTGATGACGTCACAATTACGTCATAAAATTAGATAAGCTATCTGAAACCCATTCATCTGCAATCTTGGGACTATGACCGACAACATATCCAAAGATGAAGTTCCGAGATGGTCCTGTTCTCTCAAAATCATCCTGTTGGTTTTTGCGATTTTTTACATTTTTTCGTGTCAAAGTGTTTCAAACAAGCGCCAATATCTCAATGATACCAAGTAGCCCAGAACTTTTCGACCACATTTTTGGAAAGTACATGGAATTTCCTTTCTGCGGTAACGGTAACAGGAGCATTTTTTCCTATCTCGGAAGCTTCATACCGAAAAAGTGCGTTGAAAAACGCCTATTTTTCGGAAATTGAAATTTAAAATTCATGACATTGTGACGTCATAATGACGTCATAAAAATGACATGAGACAATTTTTGAGGGCAATATTCGTAAGTTCTACCTTTCTTCTTTCCAACGCTGTGGGTCAATGAGCCCTGTATCTTGTATGGTTCTCGAGATACAGCTGTTTAAAGAGGGTATACTTTCACCTAAAAAATGTTCTCTATTGGTATGTAGGTACCTATGTATATGTATATATACCTATCTATATATATGGTCGTAACCCGATTTAACAGGAACACCCTCGATTTTGGCAAAATTCAAGTTGTTATAACTCCATTTTTAACTAATCGTGATCCAGTTCCCTTTTGTTCTAAAACATGTGATGTTCAAATTTAGTGCGATTTCGGTAACGGGAACTTCCCCAAATTTAACGAACAGTGGCCAATTTTGATGCACCGAAAAATTATAAGGTCTCGCGGGGCTCACCTTCGGCCTCACCAAGGTTCGTTGTTCATCGCCGCCCTGAAAGGTACTTCCCTGAAAAAGGTACTTCCCTGAAAATTCCCCTGAAAAGGTACTTCCCCTGAAAAGGTACTTCCCTGAAAAAAAGGTACTTCCCCTGAAAGGTACTTCCCCTGAAAAGGTACTTCCCTGAAAAGGTACTTCCCTGAAGGTGCTTCCCTGAAAAGGTACTTCCCCTTCCCTGAAAAGGTACTTCCCTGAAAAGGTACTTCCCCTGAAAAGGTACTTCCCCTGAAAAGGTACTTCCCCTGAAGAACTTCCCTGAAAGGTACTTCCCTGAAAAGGTACTTCCCCTGAAAAGGTACTTCCCCTGAAAAGGTACTTCCCCTGAAAAGGTACTTCCCCTGAAAAGGTACTTCCCCTGAAAAGGTACTTCCCCTGAAAAGGTACTTCCCCTGAAAAGGTACTTCCCCTGAAAAGGTACTTCCCCTGAAAAGGTACTTCCCCTGAAAAGGTACTTCCCCTGAAAAGGTACTTCCCCTGAAAAGGACGTTACCTGGAGTACGCTAGGGCTGTGTATCGGGATCAAATGTAAACACAGTAGCTCTCCTTTCCTTTGGAATTAAATTGTGTCTGACTTCGGACAAATGTACATCCGAATTCGGACTGTTGTCCGACACGGATATCTGTCCGAATAGCTAATTTTAGGTGTCGGACAGATGTCCGTGTCGGACAAATGTCCTAGAATCCCAAGCAGATTGCCAAAAAG
Source organism: Beroe forskalii (assembly GCA_011033025.1). Lineage (NCBI taxonomy): Eukaryota > Metazoa > Ctenophora > Nuda > Beroida > Beroidae > Beroe > Beroe forskalii. The sequence continues at coordinate 628,116 of WFMF01000057.1, read as the reverse complement.
TTCACCAGGACTTGGGGGCGCGTTTGCTCGATGTACCAAAAAATACTATAAGGTACTTCCCCTGAAAAGGACGTTACCTGGAGTACGCTAGGGCTGTGTATCGGGATGAAGTGGTGGTTTAGGAAGATGTGCTTTATCGACTCGTACACGATCTGGAAATTAAGTGGTGTCAAAGGCAAAACATGGTGTCAGAGAGAAGTGGTGTCAAAGGCAAAACATGGTGTCAGAGAGAAGTGGTGTCAGAGAGAAGTGGTGTCAGACAGAAGTGGTGTCAAAGGCAAAACATGGTGTTAGAGAGAATTGGTGTCAGACAGAAGTGGTGTCAGACAGAAGTGGTGTCAAAGGCGAAACATGGTGTTAGAGAGAGGTGGTGTCAAAGGCAAAACATGGTGTCAGAGAGAAGTGGTGTCAAAGGCAAAACATGGTGTCAGAGAGAAGTGGTGTCAGAGAGAAGTGGTGTCAGACAGAAGTGGTGTCAAAGGCAAAACATGGTGTCAGAGAGAAGTGGTGTCAAAGGCAAAACATGGTGTCAGAGAGAAGTGGTGTCAAAGGCAAAACATGGTGTCAGAGAGAAGTGGTGTCAGAGAGAAGTGGTGTCAGACAGAAGTGGTGTCAAAGGCGAAACATGGTGTTAGAGAGAAGTGGTGTCAAAGGCAAAACATGGTGTCAGAGAGAAGTGGTGTCAAAGGCAAAACATGGTGTCAGAGAGAAGTGGTGTCAAAGGCAAAACATGGTGTCAGAGAGAAGTGGTGTCAGAGGCAAAATATGGGGTCAGAGAGAAGTGGTGTCAGTCAGCGCTCTGCTGTGCTATGCTACAGAGCATGTTTTTACGTGGTTTTGCTATGCAAGTAAAACATTTCCTTGCGTTCCAAAAAGGCAGAATACTGGTATTTCTACCCAGAGAGTAAAACATTTCCTTGTGTTCCAAAAAGGCAGTAAAACCTGGAGAATGGCCTGGTGGTAGCAGTGAGGTCCGTTCTGTAGGATGTTCACCAGGTACACCAGGAAGTGGGAACAGTTGTCGATGTACGCGTCGTTTATGTACTTGCACACCGCACCCACCCACATCTGCAAATGTTAGGTGATAACCAATCAGCATGTAGCATTTATTGGTGTGGTACTGCGCGCTGATTGGTTGCATATAGTAGGGGTGAACCAATCAGCATGTAGCATTTATTGGTGTGGTACTGCGCGCTGATTGGCTGAATTTATGTACTTGTACACCGATCAACGGCCGTGCCATGGGTAAAGTTTTAAATTAAACGAAGGGCAAAATGAAAGTTATCCGTATAAAAAGATAAAGAGTATAATATGATAAAAATGGAAGGGTTTAAAAATGGAAGGTGTTTAAGAAGGAAGAGGTTTAATAAAAATGGAAGGGGTTTGGATGGAATGAGTTTTAAAAACAGAAGGGGTTAAAAATGGAATGGGTTCAAGATGGGAGGAGTTTAAACTTTTAAAGTGGAAGAGGTTTAAGATAAAGGGGGGTTAACTTGGCAGGGCTTTAAAAGGGGTTTGGATGGAAGGAGTTTAAAGTGGAAGAGGTTTAAGATAAAGGGGTGTTAAAATGGCACGGCTTTAAGATGGGGGTTAACATGGCAGGGGTTTAAGATAAAGGGGGGTTAACATGGCAGGGGTTTAAGATAAAGGGGGTTAACATGGCAGGGGTTTAAGATAAAGGGGGGTTAACATGGCAGGGGTTTGAGATAAAGGGGTGTTAACATGGCAGGGGTTTAAGATAAAGGGGTGTTAACATGGCAGGGGTTTAAGATAAAGGGGTGTTAACATGGCAGGGGTTTAAGATAAAGGGGTGTTAAGATGGCAGGGCTTTAACCTGGCATTTAACATGGCAGGGGTTTGAGATAAAGGGGTTAACTTGCCCAGGGGTTTAAGATAAAGGGGGTTAACATGGCAGGGTTTAAGATAAAGGCTATTTCCATGGCCACCTTGAGATAAAGGGGTGTTAACATGGCAGGTCTGAGATGAGAAGTGTTGCTAAGTGTTGCTATACTGTGTTGCCATACCGTGTTGCTAAGTGTTGCCACCGTGTTGCTCCAAAGTTCTACAAATATTGGGTTTTTGCTATCGTGTGTTACGAGGCAGGGGTTTGAGATAACGTGTTGCAAAGTGTTGTTTTAACACAACCGCATTGCTAAGTGTTACTACCGTGCTGCTAAGTGTTGGTACCGTGTTGCTAAGTGTTGCTAAGTGTTGCTAAGTGTTGTTACCGTGTTGCTAAGTGTTGCTACCGTGTTCAGGGTCGTAGCCAGGGAAGGCGACACAGGCGGCTGCCTCCCCCTTTTTGGACAGACAATATGATAAAATATTAAACAGGTTGAATGTATTTTGCCGCCTCCTTTTCCAAAACACAGCTACGCCCCTGACCGTGTTGTCTCGACCTTTTCAGTCTTCTTTCACGCACGGCGTAATACGCCGCGCGTGGATGCTCTTTCCTACTTATAAGAAGGAAAAATCATCCACGCGCGACGCGTATTAGTGTTGTTATTTGTAGTGTTCAGTCGTCAGTCGGTGTAATGACAAGTCTGCCAGGGATCATAAAGAAGGGTGTTATTCCCTGCCAGGGTATTCCCACTGAGCTAAGGGTGTGTAAGTAAAGTATTGTTTTTGGAGGTATTTATTATTCGAAGTGTTATTATTTTCGTACAAGATAAAATTTAATGGGATGAGTTTATGATTCCCTGCGGGTTAAGATAGGATGAGTTTATGAAGGAGCAATAACTTACGAGTCGTAAGACAGGATGAGTTTATGAAGGTGTAATAACACGAGTCGTAAGACAGGATGAGTTTATGAAGGGTAATAACTTACGAGTCGTAAGACAGGATGAGTTTATGAAGGAGTAATAACTTACGAGTCGTAAGACAGGATGAGTTTATGAAGGAGTAATAACTTACGAGTCGTAAGACAGGATGAGTTTGAGATGTACGAGTCGTAAGACAGGATGAGTTTATGAAGGAGCAATAACTTACGAGTCGTAAGACAGGATGAGTTTATGAAGGAGCAATAACTTACGAGTCGTAAGACAGGATGAGTTTATGAAGGAGCAATAACTTACGAGTCGTAAGACAGGATGAGTTTATGAAGGAGCAATAACTTACGAGTCGTAAGACAGGATGAGTTTATGAAGGAGCAATAACTTACGAGTCGTAAGACAGGATGAGTTTATGAAGGAGTAATAACTTACGAGTCGTAAGACAGGATGAGTTTATGAAGGAGCAATAACTTACGAGTCGTAAGACAGGATGAGTTTATGAAGGAGTAATAACTTACGAGTCGTAAGACAGGATGAGTTTATGAAGGAGTAATAACTTACGAGTCGTAAGACAGGATGAGTTTATGAAGGAGTAATAACTTACGAGTCGTAAGACAGGATGAGTTTATGAAGGAGTAATAACTTACGAGTCGTAAGACAGGATGAGTTTATGAAGGAGTAATAACTTACGAGTCGTAAGACAGGATGAGTTTATGAAGGAGTGATAACTTACGAGTCGTAAGACAGGATGAGTTTATGAAGGAGTAATAACTTACGAGTCGTAAGACAGGATGAGTTTATGAAGGAGTAATAACTTAGTAACTTACGAGTCGTAAGACAGGATGAGTTTATGAAGGAGTAATAACTTACGAGTCGTAAGACAGGATGAGTTTATGAAGGAGTAATAACTTACGAGTCGTAAGACAGGATGAGTTTATGAAGGAGCAATAACTTACGAGTCGTAAGACAGGATGAGTTTATGAAGGAGTAATAACTTACGAGTCGTAAGACAGGATGAGTTTGGGGAGGAGCTATAACTTACGAGTCGTAAGACAGGATGAGTTTATGAAGGAGCAACAACTTACGAGTCGTAAGACAGGATGATTTTATGAAGGAGTAATAACTTACGAGTCGTAAGACAGGATGAGTTTATGAAGGAGTAATAACTTACGAGTCGTAAGACAGGATGAGTTTATGAAGGAGTAATAACTTACGAGTCGTAAGACAGGATGAGTTTATGAAGGAGCAATAACTTACGAGTCGTAAGACAGGATGAGTTTATGAAGGAGCAATAACTTACGAGTCGTAAGACAGGATGAGTTTATGAAGGAGTAATAACTTACGAGTCGTAAGACAGGATGAGTTTATGAAGGAGTAATAACTTACGAGTCATAAGACAGTATGAGTTTGGGGAGGAGAGACAGGACAATGAGGGGTAGTGCTGTATCGTCCACACCTCGGAACACCTTCTTACGACAGAAGGGTATCAGCTTAGCTATCAGCTCCAGAGTCGTGTCACTCAGATCTGAAGTGATTGGAAAAAGAGTGAGCTAAAATCATGATTCTCAAGTGATTCTATAATTATAATTAATAATAATAAATTATCATAACTGATAAAACAAATATTGGCGAACCAGGTCTTTGAGTCACACAGGCACACTACCCTTCAGTTGAGCCACCATGTCATCCAGAAGAATAAATTATCATAAAACAGAGAGGTATTTTGGAGACGTTGGCATATAATAACCCCGGAATATTTAGAAGGGTGATAGGAAATGGGATGAAGACGATCAAGATTTGGTTCAGAAGTCCATGGCCGACCTTGATTTATTCTGACAGACTGTCTGGAATGGCCGAAAAATTAAGTGTAAAGGCTAAAATCGGCTCGATAACAAAGCACGTAGCCAGCTATGACTAACTCTATCTTAGTCCGTAGTCGTTCTCTTTATTTTGCAACATTTTCAAATATGGCAGCTTTTTATGCATTTTACTTTAAAATGACGCCTTTACAACAGATGTGCTCTCCTTTTTTCACTTTTTTTAAATACCGCGATAAAAACTAGAAACCCAGAGGGGGGGGGGGAATTGAGAGCAATTAAATTCATTAATATCTTTGTCTGTTTTTGGTGCTCACACCGAATATATTATTTATTTCACGGTATTTCGTTTTGGGGCAATTTAAGTGAGAGACGATAGTGATATCAATGTGATGGTTGAATGCAGCAAATTGGTCTATTCAAAACACCTTACCTCGTTGCAATTTATAAAAATATTCAAAGATTTCTACGTCAATGCAGCAGTGCTAAGCAACAAAATGCAAAAGACATATTTTGAGGGCACTTCTACAGACGGAATACCTACTCTACGGACAACTTTCTGACAGACGGAATACCTACTCTACGGACAACTTTCTGACAGACGTACCGGTTTCAATATCAAAGTGCTCTCCTTTTTCACTTTTTTAAATTTCAGAAAAGGGGGGATGAGAGCAATTTTCATGATATTTTGCGAATATATTTATTTCACGGTATTTAGTTTGGGGCAATTTAAGTGAGACGATAGTGATATCAATGTGATGGTTGAATGCAGCAAATATTCAAAGATTTCTATGTCAATGCAGCAGTGCTAAGCAACAAAATGCAAAAGAAATATTTTGAGGGCACTTAAAATCAAATTTCAAGGAAGTTTCTTATATCTTAAGCACGGCTATAAAGTCATTTTACAGCAAATTTAGTTCTAGTGCTTCAATTTGCGATGTTTTTGTTACTAGAGCATTTTGATACTAGTGCACTAGCTAAAAATTTACAATCTGTGTTTTTGTTGAGAAACTCTCACAGAAAAACTCTCACATAAAAACGATTCTCACCAACAGATTATAATGTATAAAAGGTTGATGCGGACACCTTGAGAGAGGTTACGCAGAAAAGCCTTCACAGTATCAACCAGTGGTGCAAATGACACGGGCCTACTTGAGCCACGTGAAAACACACTGCGTCATGTTCACGAACAGGAGAAACTGGTCATTCACCAGGCTCCTGAAAGTGGACGGCGTAGAGATAGAAATGCGAACAACCACGAAATTCCTGGGTATCCCTCTTGACTCGAAACTTTCGTGGAACGATCACATTGAGAACGCATGCAAGAAATCCAAAGCCTTGCTGATGCAGTGCAGGAAAGCGGTGGGACCCACCTTGGGCCTTAATCCGACTTCCATGCGCTGGATATTCAAAGTGATAATCAGTCCGGTACTTACGTACGGGTCAACCATCTGGATTACTGGCAAACAGAAACAACACAACCAGAAACTGCTTACGGGGGTACAGAGGTTGGCAAATGTTTTGATAACAGGAGCCTTACCTTTGACACCAAACACAGCGCTGGATGTGATCACGGGCTTGCCCCCAATCACATTGTGGATTAACGAATGTGCAACAGGAGACCCTGAGGTTGAAGACCAATGTTCATTGGTCTCTTCCACCGCCTGGGGAACCCTCGATCCGCATCGCTAGCCACATAGACACAAACGAGAAGCTCCTCAGAGCATTGCCCAGAGATGTAGCCTCCTCGGAACACGATCCAATGACGCCAATTCTTAGTATTGACCTTAAGGGACAACCGGAAGAAGGTAACTATGACATTGTGTGTTATACTGATGGATCTAGAATCAACGACCAATCAGGAGCAGGGGTGGTGATACGAGGAGGGCCACATTCGGCCCACCTGAATCACTGTGAACCCTTCCACCTGGGCAAACACAGTACAATGTTCCAAGCGGCTCTTAAGAGGAAGACGTTTGAGGTCTGGACCAGCTCCTTCAAGGCTGACACTGCGCAGCATGGGTAGAAGGGACGTCTTGAGAGTGACCACTCAATTTCTGACTGGCCACGCAGCAAAGATTGTTGAATACGTATTTGGCAGAAACCGCCGTACTTTTTTCTCCTTCAAGTTTGAAATTTCGCTTTAATTTGTAAATTTCGAAAAAGCACTATCTCCAACCTGGTCGAGACTCGACGGTACCCCGGAATCCCATCAATGGGCAGGAAGTCTCTTCCCGTAACCATGTTATCAACACCAATGTGCTCCCGGCATATTGGTCCTCCTGGGGAGGTACGGGACTTGTTCCCATCCACAGTAACCCTGGCAACAGGGACCTCCCAGCGGGAGATCCCGTGCTTGGGTTGCATATTTTTAGATCCATCCCCCGTTTAGAAGTACCGTATAAAGGTCAAATAAACACATTCTTACCTTCCAAAGTTGGGTTGCACGGGTTACACTGTAACCGAGGGGATTTTTATCAAAAGTGAGGGGATTTTGACAAACTTACTTGTGCGTGAACCAGAGCCCAAAATGAAGGCCTCAATTCCATCAATTTAAGAGATATGAGAGCATTTTCCTATCAATTTCGATGAAGTGAGAGTGTTGTCTCACTTTGGCTTTATCATTTGAATGAGGGCCTTTTCCTATCAACTTGTAACAAGTAAGTGTTTTCTCACGTGGGCCCTCACTTTTATGATTTGAATGAAAGCCTTTTGGTATCAACTTGTAAAGAGTGAGTGTTATCTCACTTTGGCCCTCACTTTTATCATTTGCACGAGGGCCTTTTCCGATGAATTTGGAAGAAGTGAGGGTGTTCTCTCACCCTGCAATCTTTCGAATAAGAGCCTTTTCCCATCGAATTGGAAGAAGTGAGAGTGTTCTGTCACTTTCATCATTCAAAATTCAGCTTCGGATGTGAAACCTTGCAAATTTTCACCTGCAGACACACCCAGAAATGTGAAACTTTAGAAAAAAATTGTAATCAAATTATTCATAACCAAATTGATCTTAGAGGCAGATTCATGTGCAAAAAAACCTTGAAAATTTTCGCCTGCGGCGAGCTGTTGTGAACAGTGAATTGTGATCAAATTATGTTACTTAATTGATCTTAGAAGTAAAACCTTCAAAAAATTCGCCTGCGGCGCCTAGAAAGGGACAGTAGGGATTCTGAATCAAAAAATGCCTTGCACTTGTTAATTGTTAGTGCTTTTGTAAGAAAAGCAAGCGGGCCCTATTATCTTTGAAACTTAGGGGAGCCTTAGAAAACATGAAAAATTTGATTGAAAGTGAGGGGATTTGGAATGGTGTAACCGAGGGGATTTTTCCTTTTGGAAGATAAGAACACATTTCAGCCATGTTGCCCCATGTCAAACTATCCTTGCTGGTTGTGGTCATGTTTGGAAGCGTTGTTCTGGTAGATGAAGCGTACTTCTACGACTTTCACAGAGCGTTCCATCACAATGGATTTGTTGACGGGTACTGCTGATCTGCTTTCAGATTTTATTATCATTTCCGTGTTCCCTATAATATTTCCCCTCATACAGTATTGCCTTTATCTTGATTTAGTTATTCGTCTCTGTTATATCACCTTCCTATCATGGTAAGTTCAAGGACTTTCCTTTGGTACCCTACCAGCACCCTTCCCAGACCCTCGTTTTCCTTTGGTACCCTACCAGCACCCTTCCCAGACCCTCGTTTACCGCAGGTACCCTATCAGCACCCTTCCCAGACCCTCGTTTTCTGCAGGTACCCTATCAGCACCCTTCCCAGACCCTTGTTTTCCTTTGGTACCCTACCAGCACCCTTCCCAGACCCTCGTTTACCTTTGGTAACCTACCAGCACCCTTCCCAGATCCTCGTTTTCCTTTGGTAACCTACCAGCACCCTTCTCAGACCCTCTTTTTCCTATGAAACCCTACCAGCACACTTCTCAGATCCTCGTTTTCCTTTGGTACCCTACCAGCACCCTTCCCAGACCCTCGTTTTCCTTTGGTACCCTATCAGCACCCTTCCCAGACCCTCGTTTACCTTTGGTACCCTATCAGCACCCTTCCCAGATCCTCGTTTTCCTTTGGTAACCTATCAGCACCCTTCCCAGACCCTCGTTTTCTGCAGGTACCCTACCAGCACCCTTCCCAGACCCTCGTTTTCCTTTGGTACCCTACCACCACCCTTCCCAGACCCTCGTTTACCGCAGGTACCCTATCAGCACACTTCTCAGACCCTCGTTTTCTGCAGGTACCCTATCAGCACCCTTCCCAGACCCTTGTTTTCCTTTGGTACCCTACCAGCACCCTTCCCAGACCCTCGTTTACCTTTGGTAACCTACCAGCACCCTTCCCAGATCCTCGTTTTCCTTTGGTAACCTACCAGCACCCTTCTCAGACCCTCTTTTTCCTATGAAACCCTACCAGCACACTTCTCAGATCCTCGTTTTCCTTTGGTACCCTACCAGCACCCTTCCCAGACCCTCGTTTTCTGCAGGTACCCTATCAGCACCCTTCCCAGACCCTCGTTTTCCTTTGGTAACCTACCACCACCCTTCCCAGACCCTCGTTTTCTGCAGGTACCCTATCAGCACACTTCTCAGACCCTCGTTTTCTGCAGGTACCCTATCAGCACCCTTCTCAGATCCTCGTTTTCCTTTGGTACCCTATCAGCACCCTTCCCAGACCCTCGTTTACCGCAGGTACCCTACCACCACCCTTCCCAGACCCTCGTTTTCCGCAGGTACCCTACCAGCACCCTTCCCAGATCCTAGTTTTCCTTTGGTACCCTACCAGCACCCTTCCCAGACCCTCGTTTTCCTTTGGTACCCTATCAGCACCCTTCCCAGACCCTCGTTTTCCTTTGGTAACCTACCAGCACCCTTCTCAGACCCTCGTTTACTGCAGGTACCCTACCACCACCCTTCCCAGACCCTCGTTTTCCTTTGGTAACCTACCAGCACCCTTCTCAGACCCTAGTTTTCCTTTGGTAACCTACCAGCACCCTTCCCAGACCCTCGTTTTCCTTTGGTACCCTACCACCACCCTTCCCAGACCCTCGTTTTCTGCAGGTACCCTATCAGCACCCTTCTCAGACCCTCGTTTACTGCAGGTACCCTACCACCACCCTTCCCAGACCCTCGTTTTCCTTTGGTAACCTACCAGCACCCTTCTCAGACCCTAGTTTTCCTTTGGTAACCTACCAGCACCCTTCTCAGACCCTCTTTTTCCTATGAAACCCTACCAGCACACTTCTCAGATCCTCGTTTTCCTTTGGTACCCTACCAGCACACTTCCCAGACCCTCGTTTTCCTTTGGTACCCTACCAGCACACTTCCCAGACCCTCGTTTTCTGCAGGTACTACATGTTCAACTGCAACGCACAGAAGTTCTCCCGGAGCACCACGATAGGGACAGTAAACGGGAGCTTGGTGTCCCCTGGCGGCTTGGTGGACCCCATGGAGAAGGGGTTGTGTCCCTTCCGACCAAGCTTCACAACCTGCTCTCTGCCGAGCGAGTTAATAGCCAAGGTTGTTGGCTATTAGCCAACTTTAGAAAAATAATTATTTTTAAAAAGTACAGCAAAAAATATGATGCTTAATTTTTCTGAAAATTGCGGTGCAATAATCAGTCAAAATTCATCGATCAACTTTTATGATTAGTAATTTGTATTGTCATGCGTGCAAAAACATCGCGCGCACCGATAATGATGACGATATCAAAATTCTCTTCGATAGCGCGCCGCGCGCGCACTTTTTCGCGGAATGAACTAATAGCTTCCACCCAGTGCTTGGAGACGGAGTGGTTCTGTAGGATTGATATGGAGAATAACGTGTGCGATGGAGAGTCCATGTGTCTGAGCGATGAGTGCAACTGTCCCAACTCCAACAAGACCCTGTTTTACTGCGGCGATGGGAAGGGGTGTCAGACCATGGATAAGCTGTGTGATGGGATCTACGACTGTCTGGACCGGTCTGATGAACTGCTCTGTGATGGGCTGGTTAACTTCACCTGTGTCCGTGCTGCACAAAGGACTGATATACCCAAAGTATTTGCCTTCACGAAGTACATTCTCTGCTCTCCCTCTGACAGTTGGAAACTTTACGGCTTCTTAGAGCCCTACGCAAGGTGTGACCGATCTGCCTGCAGAGACATTAAAATACCAGATCAGCTGGTGAAAAGCGCCTTTTCTGATGTTTGTGTGGACAAAATGTTGAAGAGTGGGATTAATCACGAAGCTTATGTCAGGGAGGAAGTTAACTTCACCCTCCTTTGTCTGACTCACTGTAAGAACCTTCTCTCCCCCGAGACCTGTGGAAGGTTGGACTACAGCATGGCCCCCCTGCAGTACTTCCAGTTCCTGTGTCAGTCCTCCAGCAGGGGGAACTATTTGGGGCAAATCGGGCTGCAACTGGTTTGCGATGGGAAGTTTGATTGCGCTGATAAATCTGATGAATTTGATTGTTTAGGCCGGTTTTACTGCACGGATCGCAGCTCGGGGGTGGTGTCGTGGGTTTCTCAGAGTGCCGTCTGTGACAGCTACAAGGATTGTGAGAACGGGAACGACGAATGTGTCGACTGCTTAAATGAAAGGGGTCTATCCTCCGACCAGTTTCTGGTAAAAAACCACGGGGTCTTTGCCTGGCTGACCATTTCCTGTATCACCAACTTGATCATGAATCTGGAATCGTTGAGGCAAATCGTTGAAGGTGGATGGAAGAAGGATAAGAACTACCTAAAGGTTGATTTCATCCTGAAGCTCCAACTTTGTTTGTATGACACAATGGTAGGTTTGTATCTCTCTTCTTTAGTGATTGCCAACATCACCTTCCATGGTAGATACTGCTTGTTTGATAACGATTGGAGGAACGGTTGGGCTTGCAAGGGCCTGGGGATGCTTTATAACTTCGGATCTCATGGATCTCTTCTGTCAGTGTTCCTCATGAGCATAACAAGAGCTTACAAGTGCAGATTTGCCCTTTCTCAGGGGATTTCGTTAGGAAAAATCATTATAATTTCTGTTCTATTTGCAGTCATTAACATTTCACATTCCATCCTTCCCATTATTCCACTGGAGTCCATCCAAAAGATGTTTCGTGTGAAGATAACATTCACAAAGTCTAATCCCTTCATAGTGGATGATTTCACCAACTTGAGCCACGTTGAAAGGATATATACTCAGTATTTTGGTGCAAATGGAACCGCCTCTGGCCTCTACGAGCGGATTGAAGCCCTTAGGTCTATCACAAACGATCCAAAACTCTTTGACTACAACGAAATATCGTTCTATAGCTGGTCCTCAGTGTGCGTCCAGGACAGCTTCGGCTACCGAGAACCACTGAAAGTGTACAAAACAATCTACATAGGATTCATTCTATTCGTAGTTGCAACCATCAGTGGGTGTTACATTTCAATCGTGAACGTGTTCATCAAGTCACGACGAAAGGTTATAAACCCAGACCGGAGGAGTAGGGAGAATGATGAAGTTGCCCAGGATCTCAAGACAAAGGTGATTCTGATACTGGGAACAAAGCTTGTGTCATGGCTAACCATATTAGGAGGGATGCTGTATTATCATGCGACCCAGAAATACGTGCCTGACGGGTGGTTTGAAGCAACAGCCATATGCATTATTCCTGCAAACAGCTTGCTGAACCCAGTCTTCAATTCCGACTTATTCGCATCTTTGAGAAGGATGGTGGTAGACGCAAAATACTTTCAAAGGGAGAAAGAAGGGAATATAGCACTGGAAATCATCAAACGAGGAATCAAAACACCAGATGGTACAGTCAGTAAAGCACTAAACGGAGTTACAGAGGCTAGAAAGGACAGCTTGAATCTTTGAAATGCAATATGGATTGCAGAGCACCAGAAAACAGGAAATGTTGGGACAAAACTGCAAGATTATACAAAAGACTTGTTCTTTAGCAGAACCCGTTACGTGGGTTTAGAAAATTGACAATTAACCTTATTTTGTCGGTTCTTGATTAATTGTTGTATTGTCGCTGTTAAATTTTTGAAATTATCAAAGGTGAAGTTTTCGAAGTAATGAATACCTTACAAGGGTTATGTTTTGTTTGAAATTTTTCTATCAATTCTGTTATCAATATGATTATTTGATTTTAAAAACTTTCTTTTTGGTGCCCACCGTGGGTTTACAGTCATATTTTTGAACTATTTTCGCTGTTCACATAAAAAGCAATTTCCACTTAACAAATTTGTTTTATTTGCTCCGAAAAATCCCATAACGAAATCGATCTTCGATCCATCTTAAGTTGGTGTATTGGTATCTAGTCTGGCTCGTGATCGAAAGATCCCGGGTTCGATTCCCTGCCATTCCCACTGAAAGGAGTGGTCAGTTGGTGTATTGGTATCTAGTCTGGCTCGTGATCGAATGAACCTGGGTTCGATTCCCTGCCATTCCTACTGAAAGGAGTGGTCAGTTGGTGTATTGGTATCTAGTCTGGCTCGTGATCGAAAGATCCTGGGTTCGATTCCCTGCCATTCCCACTGAAAGGAGTGGTCAGTTGGTGTATTGGTATCTAGTCTGGCTCGTGATCGAAAGATCCTGGGTTCGATTCCCTGCCATTCCCACTGAAAGGAGTGGTCAGTTGGTGTAATGGTATCTAGTCTGGCTCGTGATCGAAAGATCCTGGGTTCGATTCCCTAATCCTTGCCGCTCCCACTGAGCTACGGGTGAAAGATACCTCAAACCTCGATTTATCTTAAGTAAACTCTGTATGTATGTATGTAGATGCGCTTCCGAAGATGTACTGAGCCAAACGACTGACTCCTCACATTTAACAATTAAGTCTGAGGAGTAACTGTCGTGCTGCATGACGCGGCGAGGCTGATATGTTGGCGTGCCGAATAGTCTAGATAGCAGAGGACAGGTAACTATGCAAACTATTGAACGCTTAACTATAAAATCCAATTGGGTAATAGACCCCAATGGCCTCAACTCAAGAAGTTATCTGCCTAACTGGCTTGAGCCGAAAACATGCGCTCGGTTTCTTTCTTAAGTACACTCTATCTCATATTACCACTTCCAGAGCCTCACCTAGCGTGGGGACGCCCTTCAAGAACAGGTGAATGACCCCGGGGAAGTTTGCCCAGTTCATATCATCCAGGACTTTCTCCAGAAGATTCTCTGTGTAGGTGTCCGTGAGACAGATGCAGTCCAGGAGACAGGACAGCAGCCGGACAGCAAACCCGAACTCGTGCTCCAGATCACTTTCACTGGAGGGAGGATGGAGTTAGAGAAATGGGGGGGGGATGGGAGAGGCGGTTTGAGAAATGAGGGGAGGAGGTTTGACAAATGGGGTAAGAGACAGGACAGCAAACCCAAACTCGTGCTCCAGATCACTTTCACTGGAGGGAGGGGTTTGAGAAATGGGGGAGGGGGTTTGAGAAATGGGGTAAGAGACAGGACAGCAGCCGGACAGCAAACCCGAACTCGTGCTGCAGATCACTTTCACTGGAGGGAGGGGTTTGAGAAATAGGGGGGATGGGGGAGGGGGTTTGACAAATGGGGGGAGGAGGTTTGACAAATGGGGTAAGAGACATGACAACAGCCGGACAGCAAACCCGAACTCGTGCTCCAGATCACTTTCACTGGAGGGAGGGGTTTGAGAAATGTGGGAGGGTTTTGAGAAATGGGGTAAGAGACAGGACAGCAAACCCGAACTCGTGCTCCAGATCACTTTCACTGAGGGCATGGGGTTAGGAGGCGACGTTGGAAAGGGGGTAGGAGGGGCGAGGAAGGGGAAGAAAGTGGGTGGGAAGGGGTCTGGAGGGGGGTGAGTAAAAGGAAGGGGTTGGGATGAGGGTGGGGCTATTGGGTTAGAAGGGGGTTAAGAGGGGAGGGGCTAGGAAGGCGAATGGAGGAGGTTAGGAAAGGGGGGTAAAGTGGGTTTTAAGGGAACGGGGGAGAAGGTTAGGGAGGGAGAATGGAGATGGAGGGAGGGGAATAGCACTAAGGGTTTAGGAAAGATAAGGGGTTGCGAAGGAAAGGGGTCGGGGGTTTGAGGTATGGAGTATAAGGGGGAATGAAAGGGTGTCGGGTGAGCTAAAAAGAATTCAAAGAATTTCTGTATAGCATAGGTCAGTAACCTGAGGCACATGGAGCACCAGAAAGTCCGTGTGATGATGAAAATGTCGTCATCCGTGAGCAACTCTTTCAACGTGTACTCCTGGGAATAAAAAATTAATAAAAATTCTAAAAAATACATAGACACGCGCAGGTCGGTCCCATTTTGGGATAGCTCCCGAGGGCGTAAGCCCGAGGGATGTATCCGGTTTAGAAACGCAGCTCGTAGGGTGAGGGTCTAAACAAATATATAGACCCGATCAGGCAAGTGTCTATGTATCATAGACACCGATGAAAATCCAGAATTTTCACAGAGGTATGTAAAATCAGTTTTATAATTTGATCATGAATATATCTAATCAAGTGAATTATTCACGTTCCAATCAACAGGCGAGTTGACTGTAAACTCGTGCGCTGATTGGTCGCTGTGGCCACGTGAGCACATCACCTGGGCTATGATTGGTTGATGTTACCACGTGATCACATCACCTGGGCTATGATTGGTTGATGGAACCACGTGAGCACATCACCTGGGCTATGATTGGTTGATGGTACAATGTGACGAGGCTTTTGATTGGTCGGTACCTGGGGTATGTACTCCATGGGTAGCACAGGGAAGGAGTCTCGGAAGCTGGACAAACTGTACGCTTTAACTCGGAGGTTGTTCTGCTCACTGTTAGTGCGACCCCTGTCCGAAATAGCAGAATATCAAGTGAGTCAAATAATTTCATAAAAATTATTAAAATGATAATGCCTTCTCACTTTGAAAACTAATATACGCTTAGAGCATGGCTTGGGATGCGCTAATAAAAATTATTGCACGAGGCGAAGCCGAGTGCAAATAATTTGGGTTATCGTCACGAGGCGAAGCCGAGTGCGATAACTTTCAGTTATTGCACGAGGCGAAGCCGAGTGCAATAACTGTAATTAGCGTATCCCAAGCCATGCTCTTAGTGTATTAGCCAATGTGAGGAAAAAGATATTAAAACTTATTTGCATGAGCATTTTAATTGCAAAATGCTCTATTATAAATTATTGCACTTTCGATTCAACTTATTTGCATGAGCATTTTAATTGCAAAATGCTCTATTATAAATTATTGCACTTTCGATGAAAACCTATTGTTCGTCAATTTGACTTATGAAAAGGTGAAAAGATGAATCACAGCTGCTATATGATAAAGTTGGTCACGTGACGCGCAGTGACAGCTACAAATCATGTTACCGTGTGTAATACAAATAAGTCTGAAATTCATTACGATATGCCTTTAAAAAAAATGTTAACTAAAGCAACGAAACAATGAAAATTATGATACGAATGAAAATTTTCATACAAATAATCACTGAAGGAGAAAGATGGTTCGTGAACAGAAATAATTGATAATTTAATGAATTAAACAGGAGTATGTGTCAAAGAGCACTATTATATTGTGCGATTACAAATGCAACAACAAAAACAATATCGATCAAAGAATCAATACAACAAAAACGATATTAACGAATAATAATAATAACGATATAATCTGCAGAGCATGCAAAAGAGGTAAATGGAATTTCTCGCCGTGTAAACAAGTAAAGCAGAGCCAGAATGGCGAAACAAAACAGAAACTGTGAATGAGAGAATGAGAAACCGTTTGCTGAAGGATAGTGCTCGAAACGAGTGGCACGTGCGCGCGCGCAACACGTGACCTTGATTTGATACAGTAACAGTGGCACGTGTGCGAGTCACGTGGGACGGTAATTACATGTTTAGAGAGATTCTCGCGGGAACGAAACATTTGCATTTGATTTGGTATACATTTGCTAGTAAGAGTGCGTGTTGTTTGAAAGGAGTACAATACACTGAAACTATGTGATGGAGACAGTGAATGTATTTGATAGAGGGATTCTGGCAGCGTGTCTATCGCTCTATTTTTTTATCCCTCCCGCTGGCTAAATCCTCACTATAATAACCGGACGAATCTATAAAACACATAGACACACGCCTATCGGGTCCATTTTGGGATAGTTCCAGAGGGCGTTAGCCCGAGGGATGTATCTGGTTTTGGCCCGAGCCCGTAGGGCGAGGGTCTAGACCAATATGGACCCGATCAGGCAAGTGTCTATATATTACAGAAAACGTCAGAGGGTTCTATAATCATCATCCCATAACTATTCAGAGCAAAATTTTTAGGAGTGCAATTATAGAACTTATTTGCATGAGCATTTTAATTGCAAAATGCTCTATTATAAATTATTGCACTTTCGATTCAACTTATTTGCATGAGCATTTTAATCTGCAAAATGCTCTATCATTAGTTATTGCACGATAAGCAGATCAGAATTGGTTGCCAAAAACCAAAACAGTCAGAACAATACACCAATCTCAAAATTGGCTCATGACGCCGTCTGCCTACCCCCTGTTAGAACAATACAAATTAGGGGCTACCTGAACTATGTATCAAACTGTTAGTGAAATGATTTGAGGGCCGTCTCCACAAAGGGTTTAGGAGATATTTGATGAAATGAAGACTCTCCTCAGAATAAACTCATCGGTAAATTAGAATTGCAGATGTGAACCAATAACCACTCTCCTCACCTGAACTCATCAGACGCCGTGCTGCCTCCCAGCAGATATTAGACCAATACACCACTCTCTCCTCACCTGAACTCATCAGATGCCGTGCTGCCCCAGCAGATGTTAGAACAATACAACACTCTCCTCACCTGAACTCATCAGATGCCGTGCTGCCCCCCAGCAGATGCTAGAACAATACAACACTCTCCTCACCTGAACTCATCAGATGCCGTGCTGCCTCCCAGCAGATGTTAGAACAATACAACACTCCTCACTGAACTCATCAGAACTCATCAGATGGGTGCCCCCCAACAATGCTCACCTGAACTCAGGCAGACGCCGTGCTGCCTCCCCAGCAGATGTTAGAACAATACAACACTCTCCTCACCTGAACTCATCAGACGCCGTGCTTCCCAGCAGATGTTAGAACAATACAACATCTCCTCACCTGAACTCATTCAGACGCCGTGCTGCCTCCCAGCAGATGTTAGAACAATACAACCACTCTCACCTGAACTGATTGGTCGCTGTAACCACTGCCCCCAGCAGATGTTAGAACAATACAACACTCTCCTCACCTGAACTCATCAGAGATGCCGTGCTGCCTCCCTGGCAGATGTTAGAACAATACAACACTCTCCTCACCTGAACTCATCAGATGCCGTGCTGCCTCCCAGCAGATGTTAGAACAATACAACACTCTCCTACCTGAACTCATCAGACGCCGTGCTGCCCCCAGCAGATGTTAGAACATTACAACACTCTCCTCACCTAAACTCATCAGACAGATGCTAGAACAATACAACACTCACCTGAACTCATCAGACGCCGTGCTGCCTCCCAGCAGATGTTAGAACAATACAACACTCTCCTCACCTGAACTCATCAGACGCCGTGCTGCCTCCCAGCAGATGTTAGAACAATACAACACTCTCCTCACCTGAACTCATCAGATGCCGTGCTGCCTCCCAGCAGATGTTAGAACAATACAACACTCTCCTCACCTGAACTCATCAGACGCCGTGCTGCCTCCCAGCAGATGTTAGAACAATACAACACTCTCCTCACCTGAACTCATCAGACGCCGTGCTGCCTCCCAGCAGATGTTAGAACAATACAACACTCTCCTCACCTGAACTCATCAGACGCCGTGCTGCCTCCCAGCAGATGTTAGAACAATACAACACTCTCCTCACCTGAACTCATCAGACGCCGTGCTGCCTCCCAGCAGATGTTAGAACAATACAACACTCTCCTCACCTGAACTCATCAGATGCCGTGCTGCCCCCCAGCAGATGTTAGAACAATACAACACTCTCCTCACCTGAACTCATCAGATGCCGTGCTGCCTCCCAGCAGATGTTAGAACAATACAACACTCTCCTCACCTGAACTCATCAGATGCCGTGCTGCCTCCCAGCAGATGTTAGAACAATACAACACTCTCCTCACCTGAACTCATCAGACGCCGTGCTGCCCCCAGCAGATGTTAGAACAATACAACACTCTCTCCCACCTGAACTCAGATGCCGTGCTGCCTCCCAGCAGATGTTAGAACAATACAACACTCTCCTCACCTGAACTCATCAGATGCCGTGCTGCCCCCAGCAGATGTTAGAACAATACAACACTCTCCTCACCTGAACTCATCAGATGCCGTGCTGCCTCCCAGCAGATGTTAGAACAATACAACACTCTCCTCACCTGAACTCATCAGACGCCGTGCTGCCTCCCAGCAGATGTTAGAACAATACAACACTCTCCTCACCTGAACTCATCAGATGCCGTGCTGCCTCCCAGCAGATGTTAGAACAATACAACACTCTCCTCACCTGAACTCATCAGATGCCGTGCTGCCTCCCAGCAGATGTTAGAACAATACAACACTCTCCTCACCTGAACTCATCAGACGCCGTGCTGCCCCCAGCAGATGTTAGAACAATACAACACTCTCCTCACCTGAACTCATCAGATGCCGTGCTGCCCCCCAGCAGATGTTAGAACAATACAACACTCTCCTCACCTGAACTCATCAGATGCCGTGCTGCCCCCCAGCAGATGTTAGAACAATACAACACTCTCCTCACCTGAACTCATCAGACGCCGTGCTGCCTCCCAGCAGATGTTAGAACAATACAACACTCTCCTCACCTGAACTCATCAGACGCCGTGCTGCCCCCAGCAGATGTTAGAACAATACAACACTCTCCTCACCTGAACTCATCAGACGCCGTGCTGCCTCCCAGCTGAACAAACTCACCTGAACTCATCAGACGCCGTGCTGCCTCCCAGCAGATGTTAGAACAATACAACACTCTCCTCACCTGAACTCATCAGACGCCGTGCTGCCTCCCAGCAGATGTTAGAACAATACAACACTCTCTCCTCACCTGAACTCATCAGACGCCGTGCTGCCCCCAGCAGATGTTAGACAATACAACACTCTCCTCACCTGAACTCATCAGACGCCGTGCTGCCCTCCCAGCAGATGTTAGAACAATACAACACTCTCACCTGAACTCATCAGACGCCGTGCTGCCCCAGCAGATGTTAGAACAATACAACACTCTCCTCACCTGAACTCATCAGATGCCGTGCTGCCTCCCAGCAGATGTTAGAACAATACAACACTCTCCTCACCTGAACTCATCAGATGCCGTGCTGCCTCCCAGCAGATGTTAGAACAATACAACACTCTCCTCACCTGAACTCATCAGATGCCCGTGCTGCCTCCCAGAACTCATCAGATGCTGCCCCCAGCAGATGTTAGAACAATACAACACTCTCCTCACCTGAACTCATCAGATGCCGTGCTGCCTCCCAGCAGATGTTAGAACAATACAACACTCTCCTCACCTGAACTCATCAGATGCCGTGCTGCCCCCAGCAGATGTTAGAACAATACAACACTCTCCTCACCTGAACTCATCAGACGCCGTGCTGCCTCCCAGCAGATGTTAGAACAATACAACACTCTCCTCACCTGAACTCATCAGATGCCGTGCTGCCTCCCAGCAGATGTTAGAACAATACAACACTCTCCTCACCTGAACTCATCAGACGCCGTGCTGCCTCCCAGCAGATGTTAGAACAATACAACACTCTCCTCACCTGAACTCATCAGATGCCGTGCTCTCCTCACCTGAACTCATAGAACAATACCACTCTCCTCACCTGAACTCATCAGACGCCGTGCTGCCTCCCAGCAGATGTTAGAACAATACAACACTCTCCTCACCTGAACTCATCAGATGCCGTGCTGCCTCCCAGCAGATGTTAGAACAATACAACACTCTCCTCACCTGAACTCATCAGATGCCGTGCTGCCCCCAGCAGAGATGTTTTACCTGAACGACATGCCGTGCTGCCTGCCAGCAGATGTTAGAAGTGTCGTTTTACTGACCTGAATGACATTTCATTGATTTATTGTTAATGGCAGATGTTTTACTGAGGGAACGACATTTTATTGATTTATTGTTAACTGCATGGGGATGCGGTTTTACTGAGGGAAGACATTTTATTGATTTATTGTTAATGCTGCCTCCCAGGTTTTGTTGAGATTGTTGACATGATTTATTGTTGCCTCCCAGCAGATTTAGTGCCGTGAGGGAATGACATTTTACGATTTATTGTTAATGGTATACGGTTTTACTGAGGAACGACATTTTATTGATTTAGACGGCCGTCGGTTGAGGAACAACATTTTATTGATTTATTGTTAATCAGATGGGGAGTGTCCCAGCAGATGTGAGGGAACGACATTTTATTGATTTATTGTTAATGGTAATGGGGAGTGTCGGTTTTACTGAGGAACGACATTTTATTGATTTATTGTTAATGGTAATGGGAGTGTCGGTTTTACTGAGGGAACGACATTTTATTGATTTATTGTTAATGGTAATGGGAGTGTCGGTTTTACTGAGGGAATGACATTTTATTGATTTATTGTTAATGGTAATGGGGAGTGTCGGTTTTACTGAGGGAATGACATTTTATTGATTTATTGTTAATGGTAATGGGGAGTGTCGGTTTTACTGAGGGAACGACATTTTATTGATTTATTGTTAATGGGTTATGGAGAGTGTCGGTTTTACTGAGGGAACGACATTTTATTGATTTATTGTTAATGGTTATGGGAGTGTCGGTTTTACTGAGGGAACGACATTTTATTGATTTATTGTTAATGGTAATGGGGAGTGTCGGTTTTACTGAGGGAACGACATTTTATTGATTTATTGTTAATGGTAATGGGGAGTGTCGGTTTTACTGAGGGAACGACATTTTATTGATTTATTGTTAATGGTAATGGGGAGTAAGGATACAAAATAAATAAAGGATTAAAGCATGTTATCGATTTAAAGATGGGGAATTGTGACGAGTTTCAATCAACAGAGTTTTGGAGGGGCGATAATCCAAATATTTCTCCACCTGAAATTATTTTACTAATTAATAATCATTTCTATCTCCATCTGAAATAAGAGTTAATAAAGTTAATACAGTTGTCATGCCTGACTAAAACACGACAATCACTGCACGCATTACGATACATCCACATTTTGTGCTTTATCCGAAACCTCGTGCAATGAGATTACCATTCCCAGGCTCCCATGGCCAAGGATCGGCCGAGGGCAGGATTCACAACCAAGGACAGGATTCACAACCGAGGGCAGGATTCACAACCGAGACCGAGAAATCGGTTGAGCCCTGCCCATAATGTCATAATGTGAGGTCACACTTCACTTCCAAGTGACATTCCAGACACCACATACAATCATAATGTCCTATTTAAAGCTGATATTCTCGATATCCCTTAACTCAAACAGACAATATTCCACCCCCTTTAATACGGAAGCCCTGTTAGACCCACCTTTTATTATGGGGGGGGGGCAGCCCCATCTAACAATTAATGTAATAATGTGACAGCACATTCACAGACACCAGATTACAAATATCACCCCTACTTATAAATATCAAATAGGATATCCTCGATGTCCCTAATCTCGAACAGTTCCGGACAGATCATGTCCCGTGACAGAGTACAGTCCTGGAGTAGGCGCTCCAGGTACAGAAACTCTGGCTGGGACCAGTGGAGCGGTGGATCCGAGAGATCGGAGACAGAGCTATCCGCCTGAGGGCGACTACTCGGAGTTAGGATAGCGTGGTTTTAATAAAGCGTATCTGTGCACATGGATCGATCGAAAGACCCGTCAAAAAATGCGCAAATTTCAATGATAAAAGCTAATAAATTACAGCTTTGCGCGCGCACAGTAATTTGCGCGTTCTTTTGATGGGTCTTTTGATCGATCCATCTGCACACATACGCGCGTTACGTAAGTAGGAATTGCCCACATGTGTGACATGGATCGATCGATAATAACGCGTGAAAACGCTGTGCTTTCGACAGAAATTCTGTAAAATGCGCGTCTTTATCGTTCCCTTCATCGATCGATGCATGTGCACACTTATGGGTTACGTACATGGCGGTTGGCTTATCTCCAACGTTTTTTTACTTTTGAATTGGGGCAAGAGTTCGGAGTGGATCCGTTCACCGAGGAGGAGAGTATTACACTCCAGCGTGAGGAGGCACTCCACAACATAGCCCTGTACAGGAGGGGTTTATTGTGTGTATAGTGTGTATAGTGTGTATAGTAATCTTGCAGTGTTGGAAATATATAAAATTAATTCAGAAGGGGTTTAAACACAAGGAAATGTGTTTTTCAAACACAAGGAAATATGTTTTAAACAGGAGGGCGTTTCAAACACAAGGAAATATGTTTTAAACAGGAGGGGGTTTCAAATACAAGGAAATATGTTTTAAACAGGAGGGGGTTTCGAATACAAGGAAAAATATTTTGAACAGGAGAGGGTTTCCTGTTTAAAACATATTTACACCCCAACTGTTAAATCATCTGAGAATCTAAAGTATACCGTTTGAGAGTCGTCCGTATCGCACACGTGATCCATAAGCCAGGCAGGACCTTTCAAAAAAGGAAACTGTTTTAACAGGAGGCACCGAAATATCTGGGTAATATCGGGGATTAGAATGAAGAGTTGGTGATGGCTTATAAGAAGGGGTTAGAATGAGGAGTTGAGGATGGCTTATAATAAGGGGTTAGAATGAGGAGATGAGGATGGCTTATAAGAAGGGGTTAGAATGAGGAGTTAATTCCGTGCGCAGACAGAGGAATATCTGGGCATTATCAGGGATTGGAATGGGGAGTTAACTCTGTGCGTAGGCAGCGGAATATCTGGGCATTATCGGGGATTAGAATGGGGAGTTAACTCCGTGCGCAGGCAGCGGAATATCTGGGCATTATCAAACACAACATAGTTAACCTGAACAGGAGGGAATATCTAACACGGGGATTGGGAATGAGGAGTTAACGGCAGCGGAATTTGGGTAATATCGGGGATTAGAATGGGGAGTTAACTCCGTGCGTAGGCACCGAAACACGAATATGTTTTTGGCAGGGTAAAAAAGGTTGGAACACAAGTAAATGAGAGTTAAAACGCAGGCCCCGAAATATCTGGGGGTTTCAAATGGCACAAATAAGGGGTTGTTTAACCCCCCCGTAGGCACCAGGAAAGGGGAGAATGAGCCGTTTCCAAGGGATTAGAAACATGGCCCTCCGTGCGTAGGCAGCGGAATATCTGGGTAATATCGGGGATTAGAATGGGGAGTTAACTCCGTGAGCAGGCAGCGGAATATCTGGGCATTAAAATAAGGGGTTAGAATGGGGAGGGATGGCATTAAAACAGGGTTAGAAATATGTTTTTAAACCCCAAATATGGGGTTTCATGGGACACAAGGGAATATTTATTAATATCGGGGATTAGAATGGGGGGTTAACTTCAAACAGCAACATGTCAGTCCAGGAATATCCCCATTAAAATGGGGTTCAAATGGGAGTTGGTGATGCATGTTTTGCCGTTGTCCGTAGGGTTAAAAATACTCCGGGGCATTAGGGGGTTTAGCAATGAAATATGTTCAACCATTTATAATAAGGGGTTAGAATGAAATATGTTTTAAACAGGTTCTGGGGGGTTCAAATGGGAAAAGGAAATATTTACCTGCAGGTGACAAAATCACACATTACTCTCAATAACAGGGATTAGAACTGTTAAATCAGCAGTTTAAGAAACGGCCGGCATATACCGTTTGAGAGGGGTTAACCCCCCCCAAATCCATAAGCCTCCGAAATATCTGGGTTTATCCAGAAGGAAATGGGAGTTAACTCCGTGCGTAGGCAGCGGAATATCTGGGTATTATCAGGGATTAGAAATGGATGTATGGTGTCCGCGTTAAACCCCCCAGGGTTCGAAACTCCGGCCCAGGGTTAGCATAGTGCCGTTGTCCGCAGTTTAACCCCCCCAACTCCGGCCGTCATAGTGCCGCTGTCCGCAGTTTAACCCCCCCCCAAACCGTTGTCCGAAAGCCGGTATAGTGCCGTTGTCCGCAGTTTACCCCCCCCCCAAACCTCGAAACTCCGACCTGCATAGTGCCGTTGTCCGCAGTTTAACCCCCCCCCCCAAACCTCGAAACTCCGGCCGGCATAGTGCCGTTGTCCGCAGTTTAACCCCCCCCCCAAACCTCGAAGCTCCGGCCGGCATAGTGCCGTTGTCCGCAGTTTACCCCCCCAAACCTCGAAACTCTGACCTGCATAGTGCCGTTGTCCGCAGTTTAACCCCCCCCCAAACCTCGAAACTCCGGCCGGCATAGTGCCGTTGTCCGCAGTTTAACCCCCCCCAAACCTCGAAGCTCCGGCCTGCATAGTGCCGTTGTCCGCATTTTAACCCCCCCCCCAAACCTCGAAGCTCCGGCCTGCATGATAGTGCCGTTGTCCGCAGTTTAACCCCCCCAAACCTCGAAGCTCCGGCCGGCATAGTGCCGTTGTCCGCAGTTTAACCCCCCAACCTCCGGCCGGCATAGTGCCGTTGTCCGCAGTTTAACCCCCCCCCCCAAACCTCGAAACTCCGGCCGGCATAGTGCCGTTGTCCGCAGTTTACCCCCCCCCCCAACCTCAAAGCTCCGGCCTGCATAGTGCCGTTGTCCGCATTTTAACCCCCCTCCCCCCAAACCTCGAAGCTCCGGCCTGCATAGTGCCGTTGTCCGCAGTTTAACCCCCCCCAAATAGTGCCGCTGTCCGCAGTTTAAACCCCCCCAAACCTCGAAGCTCCGGCCGGCATAGTGCCGTTGTCCGCAGTGTACGGCCCAACTGAGCGTCTCCGCGCACATCTGAGCCTTGAAATCCGTCTCCACCAACGCCTCGAACACCCCCAAAACCTGGGAGAATTAGAGGGTGACGTCAGCGTTAGGGTTTAAAATCGCGAATTGATAACGTCACACTGCAGTTTTGTGCCCACTCAAGAATATTGGTACTCACGGATCCCAGGAAAGTGTGCATGAGATGCAGACTTCCGATGTTCAGGTTTTGAGGCGTGATCTCCTCGTAGCTCCACAGAGGTCGCTGATCCCTGCAACGGGAGGAAGGTTATATTGGCGATAATGTTATGATTCGTGTTAAATTCAAATGATAGTTGAGAAAAGTTAATAACAGAGCCTTAACGCTTTTTGGACTATTTATTGTCTTCTTGCCGCCTAATATTGGATATCAGCGGCTACTGGCTAATTGCTAGTCAGCTAGTAAGCTGAGCCTCATAGTCCAGGACGTAACGTCCATTTTTAAGTTACGCAACTACGCACAGGTTTGATTTTTCATAATTCGGCTCTTTTGCTGAGTTATAAAGTCAATCAATGTGCAAGATCACAGAGATTAGTCACTTAACCGAGAGTTCATAATTTCATAAACTTGAAAATGATGGATCACTAACGATTAACGAATCAGAGCACACACTGACGCCTGTCATTCATCTCACGCACTGATTGGTCGACGATCACAGGCAGTTCTCAGCCTTAACTGTGATTGGTCAAGATGAGTAACCACTAACCAATCAGAGTGCAAGCTGCCAAATTTGTCTTGCGCTCTGATTGGTCAATATGTACCTGGAGTTCATGAATTTGAGGACATTGCGGACCCTCTCCGCCAGGATCTCAGGTTCCACTCCGTGCTTCCGGGAAATGAACTCCGTGGGGGTGGAGCCTCGCGAGCCGGTCATCGGCACCTGATGACGTCATTATCAGGGGTTAGAGTGGGGAGTTGATAACGTTATAGTCAGGGGTTAGAGTGGGGAGTTGATGACGTCATGGGGAGTTGATGACGTCATTGGCATGCCTTATAGAGTGGGGAGTTCGTTGATGAGGAATAAATATAAACTCAACTTCATCTGCGCCAAAGCAGCTGATGATTACTCCCAATTTCAATATATAAGTTCCACCAAATATTCAAACCTTCCAACACTGAAATTTCAGTTTGCTAACAATGGCTATTGAAATATTTACAAACAAAAAGTTCTCATTATATTGAGTGGAAAATCACCAGCCTAGCTCAGGGAAGTTATTCAAACCTGATCGTTTTGTTCACTCGGGTGAGAACTGTCAATCTCGGCTGACATGTGACTTGATCCGCTGCCATCATCGCTGTTGTTGTCAATTTCCTGGGAGCTGCCTCCACCACAACCACCTAACAGAGGATACCGTGGTAAGGGTGGTAACCATAGATACCATGGTGACCATAGATACCATGGTAACCATAGATACCATGGTAACCATAGATACCAAGGTGACCATGGATACCATGGCGACCATGAATACTACGGTAACTATAGATACCATGATAACCATAGATACCATGGTAACCAAGGTTACTATGGGTGCAATGGTAGCCATGGTAACCAACAGACATGAAAACCATAAAGTCATTTCAGTGTGGTGACGTCATCATCAAGTTCAGTTTAAATTTGTAAGTTCCAGCTCCAATATTTTTCCAATCTGACAATTTTAACCCCTAGGCTCATATAAGCTAAACATAACTTCAATCCGATAGAAAATTGTTACATAAATAAAATATTTTATTCACTTCTGCTTTCAATCTTATCGTTAATCGTTATCAAGACTTCAAGAGTTTAGCATACGAGAGAAGATTAACATTCATCAACATGGCTTACATCAGAGAAGATCATAACAAGAAGGAGTAATAAATCATTCCTTGAATCAGGGATTTTCATGCAACAGACTCAAGAGTATGATAGTGTCGGAAGATGCTACGAATCAAAAGTGCAATTTGTATTCATCAGTTAAAATTATGCGCATTTGTTGGACGACCTAAGATGTCAAGACTCAATACAATGAGATCAGAGACCTTGTCACCGATATGGCTTAGGGTCTGCCCAAACGGCCATGGAATTTTTAAAAAAGAAGGATAAAATTAGTTTTAATCGTACGGGTTTTGGACGAACGGGCGACTTGAAAAATGATTTTGTCAACTAGATCATTGTAATCCCTTTAGATCTTTCTTGGGTTAGTACGAACAACTATTGTGTCAAATGTTGGTATATCCAAGATAATGTTTGTGTGCTTGTAGGCTATAAAGTATTATATATTCGCTTGCTAGCATTGTATAATAAATAATCAATATTCAGGTTGAAAATGACATAAAGCATATGTCGAAATATTCCTAATATGACGGCTTTTTATTTTGTTTTCAAGTTTATCCAAAATGTGTTTCTCAACACAACCCCGGATTATTTTGTTATGTTTGTAGTATACCCATACACCTTTATAGATAAAACAGTGGATTATGCAGTAGGCACGTATTCGCCATGTAGATTGTAGACCTAATACTGTTGCGATATATATTATGTGAAATTAGCCAATATTTAGATTGATTGCGTACCATTCCTTGTGTCACTGTCGGAGTTCGGACACATCCTTTACAATCCTGACCTTCTCTCACCATCTTTGTTATTATGGGCCAGCCATGACTGTTACAAAAACTACTTTATACGAGGAATATCATTATACATTAGTACATGACACCACAAATCACATGACAAGTTTGATATAATGTTGCCAGAGAAGAGACTCAAGATTATCAAGTTTAGACTATAGTAGACTTAAGTGGGCAGCTAAACAAAGACTTAGGTTTCTTTTAAACTCTTGGAAATTGAAAAAAACATTGAATGAAAACTAAAGAATATTAACAAGTGAAACATGTTCACGATATAAAAACGCAGAAGGAGTGTTACAGATGGCGATGTAACAGAACCTTATTTCCATTTGTAACTTTTGACATGTTGATATTTTGGTTGCCAACAATAACCCTCCGTCAATGGATACAGGTCTTGACAGGTCCATTACCTGTCTCCAGCCGTGCACAAACATAAGTCTCACGAGAGTTACGTCATAATCTGGGTGTGGTGCCTTCAACTGGTGATGTCAAATGAAGAATTGTCCTGATGGGGCAGCATACAAATACAAAATACCACACTAAATTTATCAACCATTAAGTGGTGGTGCACGTATAAATATAGACCTAGCTAGATCATTTGACGAGGAATTTGTTACTTTTTTCCTGTAAATTTCTTGAAGTCATCACAGGTTTTGGTGCAATTCTAGGTTGGTTTGATCAAGAAGTAGCCAAAAATCCATGGAATAGAATGAATAATTTTACTATTCTCTTCTTGGCCCGGCGAAGTGAGACGGACTTTTTCATATCATTTAACGTTTAAACTTGCTCTCTAAGTTTTTTGGAATTAGAATAATTTCGTCGAAAGTTCAATGTCACCTGGACTAACTTAAATTTGATTGTATGACGTATTGTTGTAAAGACTTTACAACTCTAGATACCAAGTGGGTATTTGTAACTTGTTGTAAACTTTAAAACAAGACTTTATAAATCAAAGTTAAGTTTTCCCGATGACATTGAACTTTCTTGATGTCCTGGAGCAACTTATTAACATTGTCGTCTATTGATTTGATGAGAAAAAGGATTTTTGAACTGATACCCACAGAGTACAATGTACGGGTTTGTGTTCTAGATACACAGTTCCTTACGAGACAAATTTATAAGGTACGAAATTTGGAAATTTTTCGAAAAAATCCCCATATTTTCGTTCCCCGCAAAATTTCAAAATGACGCCATCATCATACGTTAATAACATGGAATTATTGCTCCATGTAAATTTATTTCGTAAGGTACGATGTACGGGTTTGTGTTCGAAGCCATCAAGGTGGGCATCACGGACAACTACTCCAGTTCCGTTTGGCACTCTATATCAGAGACCATAAACGCGCCCCTCGAGTTTGAGAAGTTCTCCAACTACGATGAGAAGTTGCTCTCAGACCTCGCTAAAGGTAACGTATTCTAACTAGGTGAGAAACTGCTATCAGACCTCGCTAAAGGTAAGGTATTCTAACTAGGTGAGAAACTTCTAGCAGACCTCGCTAAAGGTAAGGTATTCTAACTAGGTGAGAAACTTCTAGCAGTAAGGTAGTAAGTATCTAGTCTATGTTTGCCATAAGTTGGTGATTTTATCAATGAATCTATGTGCAAACATGAATATCATGAATATCATAATATGGGCAACCTTTTTTGCTGTTGTGAGGATGTGAGGCACTCACTCCCCCCCCAGCATTCGCTACAAGGTTCCGCTTCACAGAGGAGAACGCGATGGAGTATTTTGGGGGCTGGTACATTGCGTACCTATTTTCAGGTAATTTTACTTGACTTCATACAAACAATCAAATTATTTGAAGATTGCAACCAAAATTATCATGCCCTGCTTCATAATATGATTCAAACTGCCAAATTTTTATGTGAAACTGCTAACGAATGAAGTCCAAATTTCCACTTGAATTCTTGAAGAAACCTGAATTCTGACAAACCTAATTCATGAAGGCTTTACCCATATGTGTGCAGACTGCTTGATTGACAGAGGCTCTGATGCGCAAATTTCCTCTGCGCGCTTCAACTTTCTATATATACTCCATCAAAAGCACGCAATTTCGCCCGTCTTTATTGAGGCCTTTTTCTATTGAGCAATCTCAACACACATGGGTGACCTGATCCTGAACATTCCTTCCTCCCTGCAGCGTGGAAGATGCAACTAGTAGCTCGGACAGCTTACGGCTTCTTCAAGACATGGAATGACTACCTCCAGTACAAGCTCATAGACTTCCCTGACATGCTTCAGATACAGTTCAAGGTTTGCTCCCAAAATTTCCCCTGTTTTTCAAAATCAGAAAAAAGGGGAAAATCCCTTTCTTAATTTGGGGTACGAAATTTGGAGATTTTTGAAATATTTGAATAAATCCCCATATTATTATTGTTATCAAACCCCAATAATTTCGATCTCCAGATTATTGTTCCACATTAATTGATTGTATTAAAATTTTTTATATACTACTCTGCTCTTATCTGTAAGTTATTCAAGCATGAGAAATAACACCATACAGACTTTCCCTAGTCCTTTTTGGCCATAAGTTTAGTTCATATTCTAACTGGCTGAGTTTCATTTGGATTAACATCGAAACAAACTACAAATTGGTACTTTGAACAAAAAAGAAATCGAACAAAACAATTTTTCACCATTTGCACCAATCACCATAATGCATTTTTCACTCTCACCTGATAGTCCCATGGATCTAACACATGTGAATATGTCTGCACACCCCATCACCACACATCACTGTGCCCTCAGCGCAGGCATCCTCACATCCAACTTTCACAACCACCTTCTCCTTACTGTTATCGGAATTCACAACCTCCCCGCGAGCTAGTCGCAGTTTACGACCCTTGTGTAGATAAAGCCCATCGCATCCTTCTGTGTTCAAGCACACGTCCTTGGCTTTGTCAAGTTGATTCTTCTTGAATTTGACAATCTTATTGTCGATCTTGAGGCTCTTCGTGAATTTCATCCCACTTTTTGCTTCCCAACAAATGTTTTCCTGTATCTTGAAAGTTAGCCGTTCCTCATTACACGATGTGTAAATCACCACATTGGTACCCTCACTCGGTCTAGCTGACCCCTTATGAGGGTGCCAGCACATTTCAGGGGCAGCCTTCACTCTGAATCCCACACTAGTTGTCTCCCATTGCTCTGCCTCACCACACGACACAAACTTTACCATCTCATCCAGCGCTCTCCGGTTATCCACAGAGAGGCACTTCCCTGATGGTTGATCCAGGAGATACCCCCTGTCAGTGAGGCAGAACTCTCTGCTACAACCTGCTGACGTCAAGACAGCAGGGTCAGAGTGGTCCTCGTGATTGTGTTCACCCATGTCCACACAGAGTCCTCCATAGTGCTGTATCTCCCCACATGCTACGTTTTCTCCCACATCAACCTCCTCCTCCTCTTCTTCCTCTTCTTCTTCTTCCTCTTCCTCCTCCTCCTCCTCTTCCCATCCCTCACAAGTCATGCCACTCCTACACTCCACAACTGGCAGAGTGGCATACCTGTTGATGTTGCAGATGTTGTCTTGAGCTCTGCTCATCCTGATGTAACCTCCATCACCCCACCATGAGCCCCAGGAATTCCTCACATTCCAGTACCCCGGTGCATACCCGACTATGGTAACCGCATGGTTGATGTAGTTTGTACAGTCACAGTCTCCTTGACAAGAGAAGACCCCAGAGCGGTAGGCTCCGAACTGTTCCACCACCAGGATAGCTACTGCCACTACATGGTGAGCTGCTGTTTCAAGGAGGGCTGCATCTGACCCCCTCATGGACATGTCTACTCCAGTCACCACAGCTTCCACCATGGCATCAGGAACGCCCGATACGTCACATGCTCGGTCTTCTGCCACATAGTCCAAGTCTGCCAGCGCTCCCATTCTGCCCGTGTCCTTGTTGTAGTTGTAAGCCCAATCCATCCAAACACCAGAACACCCCGTGTTTCCCCGTCCCCGGTGTTCCATCAGACAGTCAAGGTACTCCTGTTCTGCGAAGGCAACGAGCTTGCCGGTGGCGATGAAGTAGTTACCCTCAAGGGCACTGGCAGCGGAGAACATCCCGCAACTGCCACATTGTCCTTGGTCTTTTACAGCTGGCTGAGCTCCTCTTGCCACCCAATCCACGGCAGTTGGCAGCTCCTCGTGGTGCCTCCTGGTTCGTCTGGAAACAAAGTCGTCGGCTCCAGTCTCATTCATTACCTATAGGAGTAAGTTGAAATCGTTTAAACTTTAAATGATAAATCAAGAACTTTGAAAAATCATGTGATTACCATCTTCAGCTGAGGATGACAGATTTAAGGTTGATTATATAAGTGAGTTGTGTCATTCATTACCTTCAGATTCAGCAAAGCATCCTTTTCTTCCTTAGTCATGACAGAAAGGAAGTTGATAGCACCAGTATACCCCTTGGAGTGATCATCATTTATCTTCTCAACGAGCTTCACGGTCTTCCTGAAGTTCTCCAGTCGCTCCTTCTTTTCTGAGGACGCCATGCGTCCTTGCGTCGTCACGTCTTCTCCCCGATATTTCATCATGGCAGCCTGGAACATGGCAGGGATGTTGTCAGCGTGGTCTTTGACACTGTGAGAGACACAAAGCAGTGCAGACAGCAGCAGCAGCTTCATCTTGGATAGGTTGTAGGAATATTTGAACGAGAATTGCCGGTGGTTGACTATTTATATCCAAACGATATAGTCATGGATGATCCAACGCAAATGTCACGGAGTTTTTGTAACCTAGTATTTAGCCTTCTTTAACTAGCCTTCTTTATCTAGCCTTCTTTATAACAATATATTGTAAAACTTGACACAATCACTTCCAGACATTGTAATAAATTACAAAGAATATTGGAGCTAGAATTGGACAAGAGTGATAAATAGTATTGTTCAAGACTTTTGTAAGGCCAACAAGTAGTATTGTTCAAGACTTCTGTAAGGTCAACTAGTTACATAATTACACTTTACAGCTTTTCATTTGACTCCTCTCAATCAAACCTCATTCAAGTTCAATACAAAGCAAATATTTGTCACAACTTTTGCAACTATCAGACTTAGCGTTATGTCATGGATCATGATGTTTGTTGACCGTAGGTTTAACATTTTTCAAAGGATGGAAAACAATTAAAACACTGGGGATATCCTTGCTGAACGGCATGTTAAACAAGGAGCTGAAACCGGCTTTGTTCAGGTGTTGCTCTGCTCCCTGCAGGCATTTCCAGGGAAGAAGAAAAATGTTGGTACACGTTCTGGCCAATTCATATCTCAAATTCGTGTTTTCCAAAATATGAGGGGTAAGCCCCCCCCCCCCCCCCCTTAAGAAACACTGAGGGCCCAGCTCACAGCACATTCTCTGAAATATAAAACCAGATGAAACTCCAACATGGGGTACATTAGAATCCCTGCAGATATTTCCAGGAAAGTTTATGATTGTTGCGCTCTACATGCCCCTTGGTTCTATAAAACCCCAGGTATTTCCCTATCCCTGACATATGAAACTCATTGCAGGTATTTCCAGAAAAGAAGGTCGGATACCGGATGATCGCCGTCCTCAGCACCGACAAGTACTCAAAGTTCGTGCTCGGCTTCGTCACCTACATCTGCACCAAGGTTTGATAAAAATATTTTTATAAAAACGTCAAAAAGTAGGACACGTTTTCATAGGAAGTTATGAATCATTTTCACGTATTTTTTTACGTATTTTCGCACGTATTTATTAACGTTATACATCTGCACCTAGGCTGAGTTCCTGGGAAAAGACGCGGCAGAGGACGTGGCTGCTGACGTCAATGTGGGGGTGAGTGGGAAAATGGAAGGGCAACTTTTCTCATTATAGTTTACCATACGTTAACCACCACTTTACCATAAGTTTACCACCACTTTGACATAAAAATATCATTAGTTTACCACAACTCCATCACAAATTAACCACCAGTTTACAATAAGTTTACCAAAAGGGCCTCTGTCAACTTCAGTCTTGTCAAATTTTCAAAATTTAGGCTGATACGATACAAATTGTGTGTATCAACACAAACCCAAATTATAAAACATAACTAAGATTCCGCATAAGAGGTCTGAAATCTTGATTGGATCCGCCTAAGGATTCCGCCTAAACCGAGTCGGCATTCTTCCAGACTGCCTTAAATTCCCACCAGGATGAGATCGTGTCGTCGAGTAAGAAGTGTAAGGTAGTGCTGCAGGAGGTGGAGTCTAAGAACATCGGAGGAGAAGCCAGGTTCTTCCACAACATCAACGTGCAGATGGACAACCAGGTTCAGATACTGGGAAATGAGATAGATTTTTATACTTTTCATGAATGTTCATATGCGACAAAAACATCTTTATATACGCTAAGAGCATGGCTGGGAATGCAATAATTTACGCTTAGAGCATAGCAGGAAATGCACGCCTACAACTACCCTCGAAATTGGCTAATAGAATTAGGGATTCTGAGTAAAAATGTACTCTTTCATATATGGATCTCAAAGAACTCAATTTAATTTCAGAAATTGAAGATCTTCGATATAGGCTGTATCAAAGAGGAAAACCAACGTCAGCTAGAAAAACTCTGCTGGACGACCCTGTTCCCTTTCTTTGTCTACTTCGACAACTCGGGTGAGAATAAATTGCAATGCATTGTAATATCCTCATTTTATGAAAAAACAGCATATCTAATGTCATTAAATTCAATGATTAATTGCAATATGTTACAATCTTCTCATTTTATCAAAAAATAGCAGATTCAATGTCATTTAATTTAATGATTAATTGCAATGAATTGTAATATCCTCATTTTATCGAAAAATAGCAGATTCAATGCCATTAATTTTTTAGTCCCCCCGGCCCCCCTTCTCCCCTTTAAAGGATGGTAATGAACCTCAACCCACTTCTAGCTAACAACGAAATTATAGTTAGCTATGGTGTGTAGAATAGGGATTTCGTCGTCAATTTAATCAGAAATAGGACGAGTAGAGTGGTTACGAACATCTTCAATTGTAACAATTAAAACGTCGTGTTCTTGTGATATTTCAATGAATATATCATTCATCATAGTCATACATTCTGAGAAGTTTATTGGTTAGAACATACAACTGACACGCAACATATTCATATCACTAAGCTCTTATCTTAGCTAAATCTATAAATAATTGAATTAAATTAATTTATTGGAAAATGCAATGCATTGCATTTTCCAATAAATTAATTTAATTCAATTATTTATAGATTTAGCTAAGATAAGAGCTTAGTGATATGAATATGTTGAAAAGTCAGTTGTATGTTCTGAAACCAATAAACTTCTCAGAATGTATGACTATGATGAATGATATATTCATTGAAATATCACAAGAACACGACGTTTTAATTGTTACAATTGAAGATGTTCGTAACCACTCTACTCGTCCTATTTTTGTATAGTTAGCTACCATCTCACTTTTACAGCTGAGGCTGAAAGCACTGCCGTGAAGGATATCATTATAACACTTGCCCCTCACCCTTAGCTCAGTGGCGCTGGCCGGGGTTCGAACTCAGGATCTTTTGATCCTGTGCTCAAATCGATACCACTACACCACTAACCCTACTCTTGCCCCTCAGGGAAGGTTATTAGGGCAGGGAAGCTGATGTTGAAAACTTGTCCTGACCTCATGGATAGGAACATGAAGGACACGATGAAGTTCCAACGACCCATAGATGGGTGTTTTGACATCGATTACGTGAGTTTTGAACTTCCTGAACTTCCAATTCAGTCCTGCCCTAAGTTCTAACAGTGCCCAGTCCTTACTTGACAGCAATAATGGGCCATTTGTAGAGAGCTAATGTGACCATAAAACTTTGAAGAGTTGCACACCCATACGTAGGCTATCAATGCCACATCCAAACATCCTGAAGGACCAAAGGAGTGATTGAATGACTGAGATTTTAAAATTTACAACACTACTTTATACAATCAAATTTGAGATTTCCTGATGACGTTGACGATTCGACGAAATTAATTGAATTTCAGAAAAGCCGTTTCATGATAAGAAGAGAATAAAGAAAATTATTCATTCTATTATGCGGTTCATAAACAATTATCCGATATTTCAGTTATGAGATTAATCCCTCTACATGATAAACCCACATCGTCCTCATTGAACGATATTGAGATTAAATCCCTCTGCAGTTGACGTTGATGTCGGAGTCTACGATAGAGCTAGCCTACACGAGCAGCACTGGACTGGATGAGAACAACGTGCTCTTTTCCTGCCAGTTCCTAACATTCGAGGAGGAGAACACTGCTGTAATGATCGCTAAACCAAAGTAATTAGATGCATTGGTTTACATTCTTAAAATAGCTTAAATATCTGGCAAGATTCCCAATGCCCATATTAATTGGTAATAACTCTCTCCAAACAATAAACATACCATATATGGTATAATTGGTTTCGAGGAGGAGAACACTGCTGTCATGAGAGCTAAACCAAAGTAATAGGATGCATTTGTTTCCATTCTTAAATAGCTTAAATATCTGGCAAGATTCCAAATGCCCATGTTTGGTAATGATAATGACGTCATCAACTCACTACGATAATGACGTCATCACACCCCAGGCAGGAGATGTATCAGAACGGGCAGGTATATTTGGGAGACACACCGCCCCACGATTCCACCAAGTCGCACGTGCTGGCTACCAACATGAAGGCTAGGTAGGAGCAAACCCATATTATGTGCACGTGCATAGTAGAGGGATCGTTCACATATTACGTAATCAATCTTTGGCCGATTTCAACCCCCCTCCCCCTCGTAATCAAGTTTACAGTAGTTGTATTTGTTACAATAACATATAACGTAATCATTCGGAAACCCCTCCCCCCTCTAGGTGATTACGTAATAATATGTGAACGATCCCAGAGTAGTAGGTACGAGCAACGAGTTTACCCATATTATGTGTGCAGTGTGCACATGTATCATTGAATCAATCGATGATCACGAAGGGATTGTCAAGGAGCACATTTTACTGTGTGCGCATTTCTGTCGAAAGTAATCTAAATCTTATCTGTATAATCACATACGTCGCAATAGCAATGTCCTGTACGGAGCCCCTCGGTTTCGATTCCTTGTTTGAAAAAACACTCTCCCCTCTGATCATGACACATCAACATGTTTGGACATTGGAAATGGTTCCATTTTACCACCATTTTACAATAAATCGTATGGACATCATGTCCCTTGGACATAATTTACAAGTCTTGTGCCACCTTCCCATAACGATAGGTGGTGCTCCGATACCAATCAGGCACCAGGTACCAACCAGTCACCAGGATAATGACGAAATCACGAAACAAAAAGCAGGAGCAGCTACTTTGTGATTTTGTGTTGCGATTAAAATATTTGATAATTCAAAACTTACTCAAAATATAATTTTGACTTTTTGAAAAACAGTAAAACAGGTTTAGGCATCACATTGTGACTGACTAAAGATGAGTTTCCGTACGGGAAATTATTTTATCATCAAGGAATAGAATGAAACAGTCAATATCTTTAAAAATACGAAGAAATTGCCCCATTTCCGGACAAAACATGTTGTCAAAACTTACTCAGAAAATAATTTTGACTTTTTGAAAAACACTAAAACATGTTAAATAGTCATCAACATTGTGACTGACTGAAGGCGAGTTTCCGTATCGGAAATATCATTTTGACAATATGAAACAGTTGATATCTTTAAAAACTAAAAAATTTCTCCATTTCTCCAAATGAACATTCTTTTTTGGTTCCATTCACTCTTTTCTTCTCGATTTTATTTTACAAATTAAAGGATCTTTCTGAATAGGTGCATGTTAAACGTTGGAAGCATGTTTTGGAGCCCCTGTTTTCTTCTGACTCTTGTTGTCTTCACTTCTCTCATGGTGAGTAATTATAGTCTGTTGCTGGGGCTATCATATCTCCATGAGTGCAACTAACAGTAGTGGTGTGACCTTACGAGAACATATAATTTATATTTTTCCTGCACGGGTCACACTATCGCACGGATTCATAATTTGGGTGCCAAGTTCAATATGCACGATTTGCATCGAAATCATAACACCAAAATAACAAAGATTTACCAATCCACAGGAACCGACATCGCAGTCGAATAATACCTTCCGTTTTAAAATAGAAGAATACGAGGTCTTTTATGACGGAAAAACACAGTCCAGGTGTACTTACAGGGATGATGACTGCCAATATAATACATTCATACTTACACTGCTCGATAATACAAAGATGACGATATTGTACCAAAAGGTCCCCGAAACCATACTTTATTTACGCAGATATGAAGGTGGCAGCAATGCTAGGGACTTAGAGGCTATCTGGTACTGGGAATTCAGCTTGCCTCCACTGTCTCCCCACCTGGACGTGTGGTGCTGGAGTTTGATTATTACAACGAGTGTGACATGAATGAACAGGGCATTATACACCTTCCTCAACCAAGTGATAAGACATGGAGTGAAGCCACAGAAATTAATTGCTTGCAATGGAATGTCCATCTAGTATCAATAAAGACACAACTCACGTGTGACACAGGGAACTGTCCTTTCTGCTCACAGTACTACCAGAACATAAGTACTTGTGACAATTGCATACCTGTTGAAGGCAAATACACTTGTATTGAGGAGGGAGGAAAGATAGGGAAGTTATGTGCCGCAACCTACTACCCAGCAGGGATATGCAATGTGGAATGCATCCCAGAAGAAAGCAAATACACTTGTCAGGCGGATGGAGGGAAGAAATGCAGCTACAACTGGCGGGGAGAGGACTGCAACGCCTGCTCCAAAGGGTATTTTGGGGAGCAGTGTCAAACACCTTGCTTTCCCACAGAAAATTATTACTGTAGCGAAACAGGGCAAAAGGTGTGTATTGACGAGACAAACAACCCAGAAAACTACTGCGTTAAGGAGCCCCTGATAAACGTTGCTGCATTGTTCATATCAGCAATATCTATAGCTGCAATACCGATACTACGGGCACTGGTAAAGTTGCTGCTAGGGATAATGGTCAAGTTACAGGGACCCAGAGCACCTGATGAGGAAGCAGGAGTAAAGCCAGAGGAAGATTATTATGAGGATTTTATAATGCATGATATGGTGAGTTGAAGTCACTGATAACGGAAGTGTGGTGCAAATCAAGCCCAAAATAGGGCAGGCTGGTGCCATTTGACACGCGCTTCATATGGCCATAATTACCTCTTTTTTCATCCAACCTTGACAAATAAATACACTTGAATGATCAGCTCATAGAGACGAATCAAACCACAAACTCTACCGCTTCCGTTAAAATTTTGATTTTGTGGACCCCTTTTTTAACTGAGGCCTCATATTATGGGCAATGTTGGACCTATGGACTCAACAAATTGGTTTATGTCCTAGCCATCATGGCCAACTCCTATCTCAAATTCGCGTTTTCCAAATTATTTAAGTTGCTGCTAGGGATGATGGTCATGTTACAGGGACACAGAGCACTTGATGAGGAAGCAGGAGTAAAGCCGGAGGAGGAATCTTTGAGTGATGAGTGGTGGGAGGAGGAAGATTATTATGAGAATTTTATGATGCATGATATGGTGAGTTGAAGTCACTTATGGGAAGGGTGCAAATCAAGTCCAAAATAGGCCAGGCCAGTGCCACTTAGGCGTGCGCGCTTCACGTGGCCATGATTTTGTCTTTTTTCATCCAATCTTGACAAGCAAATAGCCTTTATTAAGAATGATCAGCTTGTAAAGACGAATGAAACCTAAACTCCGTTAAAATTTTGATTTTTGGACCCACACGGGCAACTTTGGACCTATGGACTCAAAATATTTTGGTTCATATTCAGGGTAGAGACCAAGCAGCCGCTAGTACGGAACATGGGATTACACAGGACACAGGGAAAAGTGAGGAGAATGAGAGGAGGATCGGAGGACGCCACAGAAAGGATGCTGGTTTGATGTGGGACGCCGATGTAATTGTACATGAGGTGAGGTTAACTGATTTCATTTTCAAAGTGGAAAAACATTCTGAAAGAATGGAACACACTTGGAGGACTTAAAGGGAAAAGTGGAATTTGGTAGATGTGGATTAAAGAGTTTTGCAAGGGAAATGGGAAGCAGGGAAGAAGTGAAGGATGAGGACGCAGGATAAAGATGGAGCAAGAGCGGAAAAGAAAGGAAAAGGAGGAAAGGGGGAACATATTATGAATTTTGATACAAGATGAAGATGAAGAAACTGGCAAAGAAAAAAGAGGAAGATGGGGAATATGTAAATTTTTCACACAGACACAGGGAAGATGAAGAAGAATGAAAGAACAGAATAAAGATGGACGAACAGAAACCTAAACTATACTGGTTTGATGAAGATGAAACTTTTGGGAAAGAGGAACATGAGGTGATAGATATATACTTTGGTTTGTCTTAGATACAGGATGAAGATGAAGAAACTGAAACCTCAAAGAATAAAATGAAGAATAATAAGTCCGTTTAGAATATGATTAATTCATGATCATTAGAGATAGAGACCAAAAACTGTTACTCGGAACATCTTCACACAGGGAAAGTGAGGAGATGAAGGGGAGGATCGGAAGACACCACAGATGAAACTGGAAGATGGAGAATGTGAACTGATGAGGATGAAGATGAACAAACTGAAAAAGAACAGAATAAAGAGATACATAAATGTGATACTGATACAGGATGAAGATGAAGAAACTATAAAGAACAGAAAAAAGGAAGATGGGGAATACCATAAATGACCTATACTGATACAGGATGAAGATGAAGAAACTGATGAAGAACAGGAAAAGAGAAGATGGGGAATATGTAAAGGATACTGATACAGGATGAAGATGAAGAAACTGGATGAAAGAACAAAAAAAGGAATTGGAGAATACGAAAATGTGATACTGATACAGGATGAAGATGAAGAAATTGATGGAGAACAGAAAAAAGAGGAAGATGGGGAATACATAAATGCGGTACTGATACAGGATGAAGATGAAGAAATTGATGAACAACAGAAAAAAGAGGAAGATGGGGAATACATAAATGCGGTACTGATACAGGATGAAGATGAAAAAATTGATGGAGAACAGAAAAAAGAGGAAGATGGGGAATACATAAATGCTATACTGATACAGGATGAAGATGAAGAAATTGATGAAGAACAGAAAAAAGAGGAAGATGGGGAATACATAAATGCTATACTGATACAGGATGAAGATGAAGAAATTGATGAACAACAGAAAAAAGAAGAAGATGGGGAATACATAAATGTTATACTGATACAGGATGAAGATGAAGAAATTGATGGAGAACAGAAAAAAGAGGAAGATGGGGAATACATAAATGCTATACTGATACAGGATGAAGATGAAGAAATTGATGAAGAACAGAAAAAAGAGGAAGATGGGGAATATATAAATGCGATACTGATACAGGATGAAGATGAAGAAATTGATGAACAACAGAAAAAAGAGGAAGATGGGGAATACATAAATGTTATACTGATACAGGATGAAGATGAAGAAATTGATGAAGAACAGAAAAAAGAGGAAGATGGGGAATATATAAATGCGATACTGATACAGGATGAAGATGAAGAAATTGATGGAGAACAGAAAAAAGAGGAAGATGGGGAATACATAAATGCTATACTGATACAGGATGAAGATGAAGAAATTGATGAACAACAGAAAAAAGAGGAAGATGGGGAATACATAAATGCAATACTGATACAGGATGAAGATGAAGAAATTGATGAAGAACAGAAAAAAGAGGAAGATGGGGAATACATAAATGCGGTACTGGTACAGGATGAAGATGAAAAAATTAGCGAAGAACAGAAAAAAGAGGAAGATGGGAAATAGATCATCGCTTTGGACTTTACTACCTAACTGTGGGCATTATCTTAAGATAAATCACCAAAATCGTTTTAATTGAAGTGAATAATGAAAAGCTCAAGTTACGTGAACACTTTTACATCTGGAATTAAATGATACATTACACTCTATATTTAGGCACACTTTATGAACTCTTCTTTCGTTAGTATTTTTCCCACAATTTTTTGCTTTGTTAGTTGGGACCGTATTTATACTTTTTTGATTTTCGGATTTCGGTAAATGATTTTTCTTTAGTAATTCATTTCTTATTGAATGCATTTCGGATAGGGATAATTTATTTACTTTTTGGATTTGAAGTTATTATCACTTTTAGAACTAGAGATTTTTCTCTTGCTTTTCGTTTTAAGGCGGGGGTTTCCACAACTCATCTTATCTTATATCGCTGGATGTATCCGAGTTGTGGTTTTCCCTTCCATATGAGTAGGCCGTGGCAATGATTCATTTACTTTACATATGAATATTTTGATCAGAATCATTGAGATTGTACTATTGTCCAGACAAGGATGTTAGTGCCCTTGTGGACTATTTATGTTTAATCCTTTTTAATCCTGTTTAATCCTGTTTAATCCTGTTTAATCCTGTTTGTTTAGCCTTAAATATGCCTCAGTGCTTTCTAAGAAATTCACAGACATTTAGCAGAACATGGGAAATATTTATATTTCAGAGCCTAACATTTTAACTAAGGTTTATAAAAATCTTTGTTAATAGCAAACAAATGGTCATGAATGAAGGCATCGCTACAGACAACACTTGCGTACTATTACTATATTTAGACCTAACATTTTTGGCCTCAAGATGGGTCTCAGATTATGACTTGTCATTGTGACATGTTCAGGCGGGTGACCTACATTTGTGTCAAATACATCGGTTTCATGATGATTCTGGATCCTATGGGTAAGCACTAATGATTATATTTTGTTTGTAGAAAACAAGATAAAGCTGCTACACATTTATAAGTTAACGAAGCGCTTGTTTCTTCTTTAGCGTACATCCATAAATGATAAACGTTGCTGCATTATTCATATCGGCAATAACT
This sequence comes from Beroe forskalii, assembly GCA_011033025.1. Classification (NCBI taxonomy): domain Eukaryota; kingdom Metazoa; phylum Ctenophora; class Nuda; order Beroida; family Beroidae; genus Beroe; species Beroe forskalii. The sequence continues at coordinate 585,117 of WFMF01000057.1, read as the reverse complement.
CTACTGTCACATGGAGGAAACAAGTAACTGACATTTTGGTCAAAATTGAGTCACATACATTACCGTCATGTGCAAGCGATTCTGCACAACCTTCAAAAGGTTTGGGGCCCAAAAGATGTCTAGAAATTAAGATACTTGATTTTCAAAATTTTGTTAACCAAGTACCTGACATTTTGATGCCCTAAGAAAAAACAAAGTAGTAAATAAAACAAAGTAATAAATAAAAGATAGTTAAGAAAAACCTGTTCATTTTACTTACTATTTGGCGATCAAGCAGGTATCAGTTGTTGTTAAAAAGCTAAAATCAAGTAAATGTTTTTTGCTCCTTTTTTACACTACAGAATAACACAAAATGAGCTTTTTGTACTAAAATATCTGTTTTTTGCACAAGGGAAACTACCAAGCATATTATCTTTAAACAGTTGTAAAAAACCGAATTGGTGTTTTTCGTACTAAGGTAAATGTTAAATTTGCCTGGGAAAAGCCAAGTCAGTGTTAATTTTACAAAGTAAAAACTGAAATGAGTCAAATAAACAAATCTATTATCAAGTAAACAAATTTATTTTCAGTTTCTTGACACTTTTACAATCAAATGATAGGATAGAAATATTTAATATCTGAGAAATAGTGCTGCCTTTCTTAAAAATGAGCTCTGATAGTCTAAAAGTTTATAATATTCTGAAGACTGTAAGCAGTTATGTCACAATACCTGAGGGTAATGTGACTCATCTCTTGTATTATTTACCATTCTCTGTACGCCGTAACGTTTTTTGTCCTTTTGTAGACACATTTTGGGGTGCCCACGTGCAGTATGAATATGAGCGCGTGCGTTGCTATGGTTACATATTGCGCGCGTGCGTTAATTTCTGTTAAATGCTGTCTTCAATACGTTGCCCCGAAACTTTTGATGTGACTGGAATTTTTTCCCTCCCCATTGGCCTTTTTGTGAATACAAAAAGGCAAATGAGAGGGTTGGCAGAGATCGTGGTCTGGGAGGGTGAGAAATAGAATATGTGTATATCAGGTCCAGTTTTGCAATACAACTACTGTAATTTCTGGAAAGTGCCCGGATTGCTCCTTTATAATATCAGTCGCGAAAATGTCCCTCCCTCCGTCCCTCCGTCCCCATGTCACATAAATCTTCAAAATAACGAATTTCTTAATTCATGGAGCTGTCGGTTGTCAAAAGTATAAATCTTATAGATTGATCTGGCCCATCCGTGTCGCATGCTCGAACTCTTAGATTATGATAAGTTCTAAATTTAATTAGGCTGCTGAAGAATTCGTGTCTTGAAAAGTTAAAATCTTAGGTGTGAGTTGGGCGGTAGATTTGAGAAAAAGGCTTCGGTTTTGTTCTAGGTTTAGTACCAAAATGCATAACTATTAGAGTTTCTGCTGGATTCGACTAAGTCTGAGAAATACTATTCGCTGTGAAAGACGAATATTGCTTTTTGGAACAAGAGACAGCATCGACACAGAAAATACAAGCACGAAATTTGAAAATCGGATAAAAAGTGATAGCAACTTAGTATAAACATTCAAGAAAATACATCGCGTGAATAAACGGTGACACAATTTGATGCGAAACGTAAACCAATTCAACAAAATGGCGCGAAATCTACAACGAACTGAGTACAACAACGAACGCGCGCGCAAGAATTTTAGAAGAAATGGCACGTGCCAATTCATGTTCTCGGTGGTCGCCCGCAGCACGCGCATCGGAACAGTATTTATACTCTTATTACTTTATAACGACTGCGTTTTGTATTATCTTATTATGATGCTAAGGTTACATCAAGCACCGCGGGGGAGGGAAATTAAGCGCCTGCGTACGGCCTTGCGGGAACAACAATAATTGTGTCGGTGCAGGCGCAATTCTTGTTTTAGTGGCCAGGTAGCGCAGTGGTTAGGGCGTCTGACTTTCAATCGCGAGGTTGGTGGTTCCATTCCCGGCCTTGCCTACCGTGCTAAGGGTGAGAACTCTCACCTAAGCAGCCACACGGTTCACTCAGCCGAGCATACAGGAAACTGTGCGGGAGGGTTAAATGAGGAGCTGCCCATTGCAGCGAAGTCTCGGGCGACGAAAGTATGGATTACACTTCCTTAACCGTCACTGGCTTGATTACTTGAATCCTTCGATTCCTGTCATTGGCTGTTACAGCTGTTAGAATAGAAGTAAAACCTTCGAAATAAAAAAAAATGTATTTGGTTGATTTGAAATTTACGAACGAGGTGCTGCATAGCAGCACCGAGTGAGCTGTGTATTAGCAGGACCAACGGGCCTGCTAGACTTACTTATAAAGTCGCAAATCGTGTTTGTTTTTTGTACGTCCCGCACCATGGCAACGCGCGCGCAATGGGGGGAATTGCACGTGCAGATTAATTGCGCGCTCGGTCATTACTGTTTAATGATTTTTTAATTTCGGAGCTTCATAACTTTTGATGTGATTGGAGTTTTTTGATGCGGTAAAAATTATTTAGTTGATTTGAAATTTGCGAACGAGGTGCTGCGTAGCAGCGCCGAGTGAGCTGTGTATTTGCAGGCCCAACGGGCCTGCTAGTCTTACTTATAAAGTCGCATTTTCTGTTTTTTCTTTGTACGTCACGCCCCATGGCAACGCGCACGCAATGGGGGAAATTGCACGTGCAGATTAACTGCGCGCGTGTTCATTTCTGTTTAATGCTGTTTTAATTTTGGTGCTCTATAACTTTTGATCTGATTGGAATTTTTTGATACGGTAAAAAGTGTTCAATAAATTTGAATCGTGGGGTTTAAAATTTGCGAGGGAGGTGCTGCGTAGCAGCGCCGAGTGAGCTGTGTATTTGCAGGCCCAACGGGCCTGCTAGTCTTACTTATAAAGTCGCAAATCGTGTATGTTCTTTGTACGTCACGCCCCATGGCAACGCGCACGCAATGAGAGAAATTGCACGTGCAGATTAATAGCGCGCGCGTTCATTTCTGTTTAATACACGAGCTTGCAACTTTTGATATGATTGGAATTTTTTGATGCGGTAAAAAGTATTGAATTGATTTGAATTTGTTGCGAACGAGGTGCTGCGTAGCAGCGCCGAGTGAGCTGTGTTTTTGCAGGCCCAACGGGCCTGCCATTTCTATTATAAAGTCGCAAATCGGTGTTTTTTTGTACGTCACGCCCCATGGCAACGCGCGCGCAATGGGGAAATGCACGTGCAGATTAATTGCGCGCGCGTTCATTTCTGTTTAATGCTGTTTTGATTTCGGAGCTTCATAACTTTTGATGTGGTTGGAATTTTTTGATACGGTAAAAAGTATTGAATTGATTTGAATTTGCGAACGAGGTGCTGCGTAGCAGCGCCGAGTGAGCTGTGTTTTTGCAGGCAGACTTATAAAGTCGCAGATTGTGTATGTTTTTTGTACGTCACGCCTCATGGCAACGCGCGCGCAATGGGGGAAATGCACGTGCAGATTAATTGCGCGCGCGTTCATTTCTGTTTAATGCTGTTTTGATTTCGGAGCTTCATAACTTTTGATGTGGTTGGAATTTTTTGATACGGTAAAAAGTATATTGAATTGATTTGAATTTGCGAACGAGGTGCTGCGTAGCAGCGCGGAGTGAGCTGTGTTTTTGCAGGCAGACTTATAAAGTCGCAGATTGTGTATGTTTTTTGTACGTCACGCCCCATGGCAACGCACGCGCAATGGGGGAAATGCACGCGCAGATTAATTGCGCGCGCGTTCATTTCTGTTTAATGCTGTTTTGATTTCGGAGCTTCATAACTTTTGATGTGGTTGGTACGGTTTTTGATACGGTAAAAAGTATTGAATTGATTTGAATTTGCGAACGAGGTGCTGCGTAGCAGCGCCGAGTGAGCTGTGTTTTCGCAGGCCCAACGGGCCTGCTAGTCTTACTTATAAAGTCGCAGATTGTGTATGGTTTTTGTATGTCACGCCCCATGGCAACGTGCGCGTTATGGGGGAAGTGCACGTGCAGATTAACTGTGCGCGCGATCATTTCTGTTTCTGTTTTGATTTCGGAGATTCATAACTTTTGATATGATTGGAATTTTTTGATGCGGTAAAAAGCATTCAATTAAATCGCCGAGTGAGCTGTGTATTTGCAGGCCCAACGGGCCTGCTGGTCTCTAATATAAAATCGCATTTCGTGTTTCTCCGTACGTCACGCCCCATGGCAACGCGCGCGAAATGGGGAAATTGCACGTGCAGATTAACTGCGCGCGCGATCATTTCGGTTTAATGCTGTTTTGTTTTGATTTCGGAGATTCGTAACTTTTGATGACTGGAATTTTTTGATGCGGTAACAAATATTTAGCTTTCCTGAGACATCCAATCAAGTTTTCTTGAATCCTCCGCACCAGATGCAGTGAATCTTGAATCTCAACCAGCTTCTGCAACACCCCGAATCCTTACGCTACAGAGCCTCTCCTATCGTTGCTACCCTATCCTACCATCTGGAACTTCTTCACTTCACTTCTTCCCTGCTAATTCTCCTGGAGGACCAAGACTCATTATCCTGCAACCCGCTTCGGTAGCTCAAAGTTTCCTTCACCCCCACCCTCCTCGTCACCTTCCTGTTGTGAGACATCACCATCTCCTCTGGATCTGATCCCGCTCTTGATTTTCCTGTGATAGTGTGAAGAGGACATCAGTGGATCATTCTACACTAGGATCTCCCATCTTTTCTGAGAGGAGTATTCTTTCTTTTTATCCAGTTTTCCATTTTTCCAGCGCTCATGAAGTTTTGATTAATCTTACGATCTCTTCTTCGTGCAGGATCTATTTTACATGATCAGGCAAATGTTAATTGCTATTGTTCATGTCAAATCACTCAGACCCCACTAAGAATAATATTATCATAGCTTTCTATCGTCAGGCAATTGTAACGAAATAGGAAACAGCTAAGGAAGATTCCAAAAGGTTTGGACTACCTCAGTCTTACATCAACAGGATGCAGACCAAGATACTAGCCTTTCTCAAAGAAAGGCTAGCTTTCCTGCGAAGGATCCACTGCTATTGGCAATGAGCCATGAGCCAGCCCGAATACCCAGGAAAATTTAACGTTACGCAGGAAGTCCCACATGGGAAAAGCATTTATCACTCTATCAGGCGGTTGATGATGCAAATTAGTGTGCTATCAGCTACATGAAGCAGCCGTAGGATGCTGATTGCTGTTGGCACAGACTTCATACATCTAGATGCAACGCAGGACATGCAGATTCACCAGGAAGAGACCTATAGTATCTCTCGAGGTAAAGGGAGATATTCTTCTACCACTATCAGGAAATGTCCCCAGCACCCTATAAGTTTGTCTGGTAATGAGGCTTTGTATCGAGCTTTCACCACTTAGCAACTCCAACATTTAGTTATGATTCCCCACATACAGTATTTATTTAGCAGATAGTTTCTTAGTCAAATCGTCCTAGATTTCATAACACATTTCTCTACAGGACAAAAAATAGCTGCCTTAACCTCTCTGGTTAGGCATCAACACTCAGTCCTAACTCCTAGTAACATCCCGGGTAGGGTTTCCATTATCTACTTGGAATCTTTTATCTAGATAAATAGATAATTTTTTCGCAATTATCTAGATTATCTAGATAATCTAGATAATTTTTGAATCCGGAATTTATACATATTTTACACAACTTCAACGTAAGTATCATCCCATAACCAGCTCTTGGTTATTCACCTTGTTGTTATTTGAAATTTATGATATCAATGACCACCAAAAGATCATTTGATATCGAATGAAGTTCAGGTGTTCAGGACATTCGTTGTTTCATTTGATTAAGTTGAAATATGTCATCATCCATAAAAAAGTAGCAACAAGTTCCTCATCTACCCATCAGTCGCTATAAACACTTGCATTAGCCATTATCCATCGGAAAGGAGTCAATTAATGGCGAATTAAGGTTGATTTCATGATGATGGCCTCGGACAGTCGGAGTTGCTGGAGTGAGAATTAGAGAATAAGAAAAAGGAATGAAATTCCCTAATTAACATACCAAAGTTAATAGTTGTTCGAGTTGGATGCGTTAACAATTTAATGTTGGTTATTTAGGGGGTTGATTTTAAAAGTTTAAACAAGCAATGAATTTGCCATAGCTGGAGGCTAATTTCGTACATATTTTCACCTCATTTTTTGAAAAGGGCACAATGTTTTGTGACAGAATATTTATATAGTAGTGGAGGAGAATATCGAGAGTTAAGAGTAGGTATTGTGAGTCTGAGGCTTGACAATGACTTTTACCTCCTCAAAGTGCCTCCACCATCTCGCCTCTCCAAGACAGATGCCTCTTTTACCTACATGGCTCCCAAAACTTGGAACTGTTTACCATATAGTATAAGAAGCTGCAGAGTTGGAATCATTTAAACACTTCTTAAGACTCACTATTTTGAGACTGCGTTTATGGGAGTTGAGTAAATTGAGACTGATGTTTAATATAGACTGGAATATTTTGGATATTTTAATTTTTAAGGCACAAAGTGAAGTTGGATTTAATGTTTAATATAAGACTAAAATCTTGTGTTCGTATATCTTTCATATAGACTGAATAATTTGGATATTGATTCATGGTCACGCTTGAATGGCAAAATATTGCCTTGTGTAATATTAGTGATTGTCTAAGCGTGTTATAAGTATTTTGAATTTATTTATTATTATTATAACTTTTGTTTGATGTGATAAGATCCTTTATTAAACTTTTAACATTGCCTTCTATTATCTAGTTCTGTTTAAATTCATTTCAGTTCGACAATGGTCGAATTATTAGTTAAACAGATTGTACATGAAGCCGGACAGTCTTTCCATTAACCTGGAGTTCCTGAACATTGAGCAATGTTCATAGAAGTCTGAAATAAGTCCAAGTCCATCTATGCATAGCCACAAGGTGTCTTACTAACTTAGATCTCCAAAACGGGTGTGAAAATGAACAGAACAGAAATTTTGAATATTCAAAGTCCATCAATTATTGAAAAATTTCTAGAAAATTGGAAAATTTAGCTGAAATTTCTCGGCAAAGGGATATGAAGTTTATCTAGATATCTAGTAAAAATTATCTAGATAAATAGACAAAGATTTTTTGCAAATTATCTAGATAATCTTATCTAGATAATATCTAGATGGAAACCCTAATCCCGGGGCCCTTTGCATTTAATGGCAGTCAGATAACACAACTTAGGAAAGTACAGATTTGTTTCTCAGAAGTTTTGACTGATTAATAACAACAGTATCTTCTTTGCACTTAGACCTGGTCTCAGTTAAAGCGACTTCGATTCCTATTCCCAGTTCCCACTTAATAGATCATATCTCCAGGTCAAAGCACTCCTAGTGTGCGAATCCTCTCAGGTACTACACCCTGCAGTTTGGTCTCTGTCTTCTCTTTTGGACTCGCTCCATAAGGGATTGCAAGCTGCAGGATGGCGACGACCATCTAGGCTCCGGAAAGATCGTCGCAGCATATCATATTGGTAGTATTAATATTGTATATCTCAGGGAGCCTTAGGCTCAGCCAGCAGAGGTTGTTCCTGATGGCACGGTTTGTAGGGCTTCGGCCGAATTTACCGTTCCACCCCAAAGTAAGTAAGTAAGTAAGTATTTAGCTGATTTGAAATTTGCGAACGAGGTGCTGCGTAGCAGCACCGAGTGAGCTGTGTATTTGCAGGCCCAACGGGCCTGCTAGTCTCTTATATTATTTACCATTTTCTGTACGTCGTAACGTTTTTGTCCTTTTAATTTTGTAGACACATTTTGGGGTGGCCACGTGCAGTATGAATATGAGCGCGTGCGTTGCTATGGTTGCATATTGCGCGCGTGCGATTAAATTTCTGTTTAATGCTGTTTTCAATACGTTGCCCCGAAACTTTTGATGTGACTGGAATTCTTTGATGCGGTAAAATGTATTTGGTTGATTTGAAATTTACGAATGATCAGTGAATTGGTGTCCGAGTGATCACTGAGCTGTTGTGATAAAACCGGACTAGTGTCAGATTGAATTGATGTTAGAGTAGACTGGCGTCAGTCAGAAAACAACGCAAACTCGGCCTCGGCTAAGAACTTGAACTCGGTCGTTTACTGTTGTTAGAGTGAACTGGTGTTAGAAGAAACAGTGAACCTACTTCGGAATCGGCTAGAATGGGAATTAATATAGATTCAGAGTGAACATGTGCTATAGTCGGTAAGATTAGACCGGAGTGGACTTGTGTCAGAGTATAAAACTTGTTTAAACCGGGACTATTTTCATGAGTTCATGAGCCAGAGTGTTTGGTGTTAGAGAGGACAGGTCCTACATTGCACAGAACTGAAACTTGTCAAAACTTGTTAAAAAGTGAATTTTAGTCGGACTGGACAGTTGTCAAAATATAATTGAACTGGTCGACCGGTATTACGGTAAGAAGGAACTTAGAGTAAATTGCTACTGAAGAGTGACGAGTTTCACTTTCAGAATGAACTGAAGTCAGATCAAATAAGGGGTGAGTGAAGGTATCTCGAGTTAGCTGATGCCTTAAAGTACTGATTTCACAATGAAAACTATCAGAATTTTGCAGGCAAGATGGGCTCATTTCCCATCCTATTGTCCCAAATGAATGCATAAATAGTTGAGTGCATCAATTAACTAACATATCTAATCAGCAAACAATCATTTAAAAGAAAATAAGAAAACTAAAAGTGAAGCAAACAACAAAAGTAATGTGGGAAATACCAATTTTATCACGTATTTTAATAGCGCGCATAGCAGTCAGTTGCGGTCTGGTGCAGTAGTGACGTCATCGCGCGTAACATAAAGGTGCGATAGGAGGCACCTAGAAACATGGAATTTCACCATGATTACAGAAATAATTAATAAATTGGATCATGAAAATAGCACTTTTTCTGGAGCAGAGAACCCTTTAAAACCTGCGAACGAGGTGCTGCGTAGCAGCGCCGAGTGAGCTGTGTGCAGGTCCAACGGGCCTGCTAGTTTATTATATTACTTTATACAGTCAGTTAGACAAACCAGCCCCACAACCATAGTCCGCATATGGGCCATCGGACATTCCAAGTAAAATCTAATAAGCCAAAAGGCAAGCAAGTGTTACATCTACTTAGGAAAAACTTAGTTAGCCTACTTTTGTGCCTAATCTTCGATTTTTTCTTGCAAAATTGAAAAAATGATGAATGATAGATTTTGTAAAACATAAGGTGGTTCTGGTGATCAAATATTAAGAAAAGGTGACTTGAATAATCCAGTTGTGAAGACTGGCCGATTAATGGGTCGTATGAAAGTATACCAATGACCCCCTACTGACCTCCTACTGACCCCCTGCTGACCCCCTACTGACCCCCGACTGATCATTTTGCAACAGTCTGTAATTCGTATGAGTCTCCCACTAACTAAATGCATTATTTATTATGCTTTTGTAAGTTTATTATGCGATTAATACGCCACAAAACAATAACCAATGACAATATGGCTTGGCGGAGACGTTTAAATACAGAAATATAACACATTTAATAAACATTTATTCAGAATGAGTGTTTGAAGGGTAGAAATTATATATAATTTCTTGTATATACGTATATAATTTCTTGCATTATAAAAGTGACACAATTTATTCAAAACAACTATATAATATTTCATCAAAACTATAACGAATGATTTTTTGAGATGTTACGTTCGGGGCTAGAGGCTGAATGATTGTCAAACTTACTAAAATACTCTTGAAAATAAATTGGCCTCAGTCTCATCTTTGATAATGACGTCACAAAACCCCTGCTCGTGGTATCTCGTGATAATGGTATCTCGTGATAATGGTATCTCGTCACACTGCGGTAGAGTGATAATGAGATCCAGAGAGTGATAATGGTATCTTGTCACACTGCGGTGGATCTCACAACATGCATTAGGTTCTCCCATAACCGCAATGCTCCAAACATCATGCAACAAGTTCTCGCATAACCGCATTTTATCAGTCCACATCACGTTACGTATCTCGTTAATGCTAGTATATATGGCGGGGTCCAGGCAAAGTATCTCATTCGATATATGTCTACTCTACACACCTTCTACCTACACACCTTCTACAGACGGAATACCTACTCTACGGACAACCTTCTGACAGAATACCTACGCACCTTCTACCTACGCAACAGAAACTTGGAGGGGTGGAGGAAGGGAGAGAGAGAGAGGAACCAATTTCGTCGTAAAATTTCACGTTCCACGAAATTTTGTACGTATCAATTTTCTGACGCACATTTAGATTTTATGACGCACGTTTCAATTTTAGATAAATAATTGAAATAGCCATGCGCTCCTCGTCCTTTTGGCGAGTTGAGGTGGTTTTCCGTGGTTAACATGCGGTCAGAACGTGGACTTTAAATAGGCAAGATGTAAGGGAGGTCCCCCTCCCTTAGTGGAGGGGGGCTAGAGTCCGGAAGGCTATTATTTTTTTTTATTTTTTTACACCTTATTAAAAGTAGGTTTCCCCCGCGCGAAGCAGCAATGGAGGAATGGGGGAGGGAGATGAGGTGGGTGTGAGGCAGGCTATGGTGGTGGGAGCGGTTAATTGGGCTGTGGAAAGACTGACCTCGGTCCTCTGTTGTTCTTCTCTCTCTACGCTCAAAAAGTCATATTAGGTAGGGAATTAGATGGGTTATCTGGAACAACTAATGTGGAGAAACCTGGAGGTTCTTCTTTCAATAAACTAAAGCATCTTGTTTTTTGAGAATGCCTACACAGTTCATGGAATCATGCCTCAAGTGGCTGCAGGCACCAGGGAAGAAACATGGAAAAACATCGTACTGTGCAGCTGAGATCAGACATTCAACTTTGAAAAAATGTGATATTCACAAGTTCTTGCACTGGTTGGAATCATAAGTCATGTGTCCCAAATGTCCGTATGTTGGACATAATTTGGATATAGAAATTTTCACTGGTATTACACATCTTGAATAAATCGTTTTACTTTGTTGGATAGTTTGTCCATGTTTCTCATTGTCACTTTTGAAAACATAAAATAATGCCTCAACAACCAAATGTGGACAGGTTTTTGCTAAAGAAGTTCAGGGATAATGCCTTAGAGCCAAAACAAACAGCCTTTTCCCCGTCGCATTTGTCCCTGCCAATAGGTCTGACAGTTCCAAAGGATGCTCAAGAGGGTCCTTTTTTGGAACACAGTTCCCTTCCTGTCTCCTATTGTACAATAATTTACTGCTTTGAATTGCTTGCTGGTTTATTTTTGATTAATTTAAATGCACGCCCCACTCCATCAGTCCTCTAATCATTTGCAGTGAATTGGGGAATGGTATATACCTGATGATCATGCCATGTAGAAAGGAAGGTAGATTGACAATTCAGAACCATAGGGTACTGATCATTTTTAACAACTTTGTCCCCTTTGTATATTACTGTTCCAAATCTTTGGGGGTCTTTTTTTTGAAGAACTTGAAGAGGCAAACACCATGACAAAGTTACCATAACAAATTGGGACATTTCTGATGAATGTTATTTTTAATAATGACAGGAAAAAGTTTATTTATCTCGTGATAATGGTATTCGTGATAATGGTATCTCGTCACACTGCGGTAGAGTGATAATGAGATCCAGAGAGTGATAATGGTATCTTGTCACACTGCGGTGGATCTCACAACATGCATTAGGTTCTCCCATAACCGCAATGCTCCAAACATCATGCAACAAGTTCTCGCATAACCGCATTTTATCAGTCCACATCATGTTACGTATCTCGTTAATGCTAGTATATGGCGGGGTCCAGGCAAAGTATCTCATTCGATATATGTCTACTCTACCTTCACACGGACAACCTTCTACAGACGGAATACCTACCTACGCCCTACGGACAACCTTCTGACAGAATACCTACGCACCTTCTACAGATGGAATACCTACGCAACAGAAACTTGGAGGGGTGGAGGAAGGGAGAGAGAGAGGAACCAATTTCGTCGTAAAATTTCACGTTCCACGAAATTTTGTACGTATCAATTTTCTGACGCACGTTTAGATTTTATGACGCACGTTTCAATTTTAGATAAATAATTTAAATAGCCATGCGCTCCTCGTCCTTGTGGCGAGTTGAGGTGGTTTTCCGTGGTTAACATGCGGTCAGAACGTGGACTTTAAATAGGAAAGATAAGGGATGTCCCCTCCCTTAGTGGAGGGGCCTAGAGTCCGGAAGGCTATTATTTTTTATTTTTTTTTTTACACCTTATTAAAAGTAGGTTTCCCCGCGCGAAGCAGCAATGGAGGAGTTGAATGTGGGAGGAGATGAGGTGGGTGTGAGACAGGCGATGGTGGTTGGAGCGGTTAATTGGGCTGTGGAGAGACTGATCTCGGTTGACCTGTCTGAACAACAAATGATTAGAAAGGAGTTTTTGCTAAAGTGAAGATCTTGTGAATTTGCCTGCAAAATAAAAACAACGGACAACCTTCCTACAGACGGAATACCTACTCTACGGACAACCTTCTGACAGACATTAAGAATACCTACAGGACCACCTTCTACAGACAAAGCGGGACATTCACCATATCAAACTGTTACATTTCTTATGAAACGTCCAATATCCAGAAAAAGTTTATTTGTTGGCTCACCGGGCATTGAATTCATTGAATAAGGGGTGAAACTTCATCCCAGGTAGAGTGATAATGAGATCCAGAGAGTGATAATGGTATCTTGTCACACTGCGGTGGATCTCACAACATGCATTAGGTTCTCCCATAACCGCAATGCTCCAAACATCATGCAACAAGTTCTCGCATAACCGCATTTTATCAGTCCACATCACGTTACGTATCTCGTTAATGCTAGTATATATGGCGGGGTCCAGGCAAAGTATCTCATTCGATATATGTCTACTCTACACCTTCTACCTACACACCTTCTACAGACGGAATACCTACTCTACGGACAACCTTCTGACAGAATACCTACGCACCTTCTACAGATGGAATACCTACGCAACAGAAACTTGGAGGGGTGGAGGAAGGGAGAGAGAGAGAGAGAGGAACCAATTTCGTCGTAAAATTTCACGTTCCACGAAATTTTGTACGTATCAATTTTCTGACGCACGTTTAGATTTTATGACGCACGTTTCAATTTTAGATAAATAATTGAAATAGCCATGCGCTCCTCGTCCTTGTGGCGAGTTGAGGTGGTTTTCCGTGGTTAACATGCGGTCAGAACGTGGACTTTAAATAGGAAAGATGTAAGGGATGTCCCCCTCCCTTAGTGGAGGGGGCCTAGAGTCCGGAAGGCTATTATTATTATTATTTTTTTTTTACACCTTATTAAAAGTAGGTTTCCCCCGCGCGAAGCAGCAATGGAGGAATGTGGGAGGGAGATGAGGTGGGTGTGAGACAGGCGATGGTGGTTGGAGCGGTTAATTGGGCTGTGGAGAGACTGATCTCGGTCCTCTGTCTGAACAACAAATGTGAGAAAGGAGTTCTTTGCTAAAGTGAAGATCTTGTTTTTATTGCCTGCACAATAAAAACAACGGACAACCTTCTACAGACGGAATACCTACTCTACGGACAACCTTCTGACAGAATACCTACGCACCTTCTACAGATGGAATACCTACGCAACAGAAACTTGGAGGGTGGAGGAGGGAGAGAGAGAGAGAGGAACCAATTTCGTCGTAAAATTTCACGTTCCACGAAATTTTGTACGTATCAATTTTCTGACGCACGTTTAGATTTTATGACGCACGTTTCAATTTTAGATAAATAATTGAAATAGGTAGGGAGGTATTCTGGAATCATGCCTGAGGGGCTGCAGGGCACAGGAAGTATTAAAACACCGCCCTGAGCAGCTCAAGTAGACGTACAACTCTCCAAAAACATGCTCACAAGTTCTGGTGCTGGTTGGAATCACCAGTTCCGTGTCCAAATGTCCGTATGTTGGATAATTTGGATTATAGAAATTTTCTATTACACATCTTGGGCTCAAATGTTGGATACTGTCCATGCCTGGCAAGCAATAAAACATTGAAATATGCCTGCCATAGAGGACAGGTTTTGTATAGAGTTCAGGGATACTCCTAGAAGCAAAACAAACAGCCTTTTCACCGTCGCATTTGTCCCTGCCATCACATAGGTCTGACAGTTCCACGAAGTCAAGAGAGCCTTGTTGGCACACAGTCCTGGCCTGTCTTCTATAGTACAGATCACTGCTTTAGAGACAGTGCTGGGGTAGTGTCTGATGTCACACTGCAACACTCCTCTGGCTGGATCACTGCAGTTCACCTGGGGAAGGGAGGGTCAGCAATCAGCCATCTAAGGAAGGTAGATTGACAATTCAGAATGGGCTGGGGGGGGGCCAACGTCCCGCTTTGTCCCGGTTTGTCCCGCTTTGTCCCATTGCTCACCCAAATCTTGGAGCGGGACATTTTTTGGAGCGGGACAAACCGGGACAAAGGGACACAGGACAAACTGGGACATTTCTGATATGAAATTTCCTATATTTAAGGAAAAAGTTTATTTGTTGGCTCACCGGGCATTGAATTCATTGAATAAGGGGTGAAACTTCATCCCAGGCATATTTTCGACCTAATGGTGGGAAATCTGACCTTAGATCTCAGTCTCATGGACTACTTTTCTTGCCCTCATAGCTCACAAATATATGCTGCAAAGTTAAACGCTCACCCCAATGGCCCAATGGTCTTGAATGCATTTGATTTTGAAAATTTAAGGAAATACCTTTAGGACACTTGGGACAAATGGGACATTGACAAATGGTACGCAAGAGAACGACAATTTGTTTGTTTGGTGCAATATCAGAATATCCAACGTACCACCACATCCCCTTCCGGGGTGGGTGGCAACTCTCAATTGCAGAGAGTTCTACTGGGACCCACCTGGTTGCACTACTAGCCTTGCTAGCAACCTCTTACCTGTTACCAGGTGGTGATACTCTAGGAGTAACAATTGGTCGGGGGCGCCCCTTCGAAGATTAACTACCTTGATCCCTATGGTAAGAAATAAGAGAGTGATGAGACCCTCTTAACCTTGTGCCCTTTGGGCATGCCACTGGTTAGAGCTTGTGCATGGTCTGAAGAGGAGTGAAGAGTAGGAGTGTGGACTCAAATTTGTGAGGCGAGAATGACAATGAACAAGAATGATTGAGATAAATTGGACAGCGACAAATGGGAGTCAAAAAGTGAAAACGGATCAGGGAAATTGGGATAGGGGCAGAAGGGACTCAAAAAGTGAATTTGGGCATGAAAAGTTGGGTCAGAGAATACAGTTCGCGTATTAAAAATCCGCCGACCATGTGACCTTGCCAAGTAGTGCCTCAGGCTATAAAAGATGGCATAACTGGCGGATAACTAATAAGGCTCAAAAATGGAATTGGGACATGGACAATTGGGATGAGAGGGACAATTGGGACAAAGGCAATTGGACTCAAACGAGTGAGAACGGACAAGGAAAGTTTGGACAAATGTGACAGAGACAAATGAGACTCAGAAAATGAAAACAGACAAGGACAATGGAGACAAATTTGACTCAAAAAAGTGAAGAAAAGTGGTAGAAGCTGCACAAACCGGACAAAACAAGTGATGAACTGAGGTAGACTTACGACTTACGTACTGGTATCAGCAACACGCAGTCCCCCCTACTGGTGTCAGAGACACGACATATCACCTACTCGTGTCAGCCAAGTCTCACATACTCACATACTGGTGTCAGAGACACGTAGTCTTACCTACTGGTGTCAGGCTGTCAGATACACGCAGTCTCACCACCTGGTGTCAGAGACACGTAGTCTCGCCTACTGGTGTCAGAGACACGTAGTCTCACCTACTGGTGTCAGAAACACGTAGTATCACCTACTGGTGTCAGAGACACGTAGTCTCACCTGCTGGTGTCAGAAACACGTAGTATCACCTACTGGTGTCAGAGACACGTAGTCTCACCTACTGGTGTCAGAAACACGTAGTATCACCTACTGGTGTCAGAGACACGTAGTCTCACCTACTGGTGTCATAAACACGTAGTCTTACCTCCAGTTCTACATAATGATGTCAGGGACACTAGTGTCTCACCAGTGGTTTCAGAGACAGTAGACACACAGTCTCACATACTGGTGTCAGAGTCACGTTTTGTCACCTACTGGTGTCAGGAACACGTAGTCCCCTTACTGGTGTCAGAGACACGTCATAATATCACCTACTGGTGTCAGAGACACCTAGTCTCACATACTGACATACACGCAGTCTCACCACCTGGTGTCAGATACACGCAGTCTCACCACCTGGTGTCAGAGACACGTAGTCCCCCTACTGGTGTCAGAGACACGTCATATCACCTACTCGTGTCAGAGACACCTAGTCTCACATACTGACTGTATACTGGTGTCAAAGACACGAAGTCTTACCTACTGGTGTCAGGCTGTCAGATACATGCAGTCTCACCACCTGGTGTCAGATACACCGAGTCTTGTCTACTGGTGACAAAGACACGTAGTCTCGCCTGCTGGTGTCTGAGACACGTCTCACCAGCTGGTTTCAGAGTCACCTAGTCTCACCCACTGGTGTCAGAGACACGTAGTCTCACCTGCTGTTGACAGAGACACGTCTCACCTGCTGGTGTCAGAAACACGTAGTCTCACCTGCTGGTGACAGAGACACGTCTCTCCTGCTGGTGTCAGAGACACGTAGTCTCACCTGCTGGTGACAGAGACACGTCTCACCTGCTGGTGACAGAGACACGTCTCACCTGCTGGTGTCAGAGACACGTAGTCTCACCTGCTGGTGTCAGAGACACGTAGTCTCACCTGCTGGTGTCAGAGACACGTAGTCTCACCTGTTGGTGACAGAGACACGTCTCACCTGCTTGTGACACAGACACGTAGTCTCACCTGCTTGTGACAGAGACACGTAGTCTCACCTGCTGGTGACAGAGACACGTAGTCTCACCTGCTGGTGTTAGAGACACGTAGTTAGTCTCACCTGCTGGTGACAGAGACACGTAGTCTCACCTGCTGGTGTCAGAGACACGTAGTCTCACCTGCTGGTGACAGAGACACGTAGTCTCACCTGCTGGTGACAGAGACACGTTGTCTCACCTGCTGGTGTCAGAGACACGTAGTCTCACCTGCTGGTGTCAGAGACACGTAGTCTCACCTGCTGGTGACAGAGATACGTCTCACTTGCTTGTGACAGAGACACGTAGTCTCACCTGCTTGTGACAGAGACACGTCTCACCTGCTGGTGACAGAGACACGTCTCACCTGCTGGTGTCAGAGACACGTAGTCTCACCTGCTGGTGACAGAGACACGTAGTCTCACCTGCTGGTGTCAGAGACACGTAGTCTCACCTGCTGGTGTCAGAGACACGTAGTCTCACCTGCTGGTGTCAGAGACACGTAGTCTCACCTGTTGGTGACAGAGACACGTCTCACCTGCTTGTGACACAGACAAGTAGTCTCACCTGCTTGTGACAGAGACACGTAGTCTCACCTGCTGGTGACAGAGACACGTAGTCTCACCTGCTGGTGTCAGAGACACGTAGTCTCACCTGCTGGTGACAGAGACACGTAGTCTCACCTGCTGGTGTCAGAGACACGTAGTCTCACCTGCTGGTGACAGAGAAACGTCTCACCTGCTGGTGACAGAGACACGTCTCACCTGCTTGTGACAGAGACACGTAGTCTCACCTGCTGGTGACAGAGACACGTAGTCTCACCTGCTGGTGACAGAGACACGTCTCACCTGCTTGTGACACAGACACGTAGTCTCACCTGCTTGTGACAGAGACACGTAGTCTCACCTGCTGGTGACAGACACGTAGTCTCACCTGCTGGTGTCAGAGACACGTAGTCTCACCTGCTGGTGTCAGAGACACGTAGTCTCACCTGCTGGTGACAGAGACACGTAGTCCCACCTGCTGGTGACAGAGACACGTTGTCTCACCTGCTGGTGACAGAGACACGTAGTTAGTCTCACCTGCTGGTGACAGAGACACGTAGTTAGTCTCACCTGCTGGTGACAGAGACACGTAGTCTCACCTGCTGGTGTCAGAGACACGTAGTGTCACCTGCTGGTGACAGAGACACGTAGTCTCACCTGCTGGTGACAGAGACACGTTGTCTCACCTGCTGGTGTCAGAGACACGTAGTCTCACCTGCTGGTGTCAGAGACACGTAGTCTCACCTGCTGGTGACAGAGATACGTCTCACCTGCTTGTGACAGAGACACGTAGTCTCACCTGCTTGTGACAGAGACACGTAGTCTCACCTGCTTGTGACAGAGACACGAAGTCTCATCTGCTGGTGTCAGACACGTAGTCTCACCTGCTGGTGACAGAGACACGTCTCACCTGCTTGTGACAGAGACACGAAGTCTCACCTGCTGGTGTCAGACCATAGTCTCACCGGCTGGTGACAGAGACACGTAGTCTCACCTGCTCGTGTCAGACACCCCGGGTAGTCTCACTGATGTTTGAGAGTTGTCTGCAGTACTGTTGTCAGGGACTCTTCATAAGGCGTTTTACTAGTGTTAGAGGGTTGCGTAGTGGTGACAGAGACACCTTGTATGACGTACTGGTTTTAGAGACTATGATGTTTTACTAATGCTGGTGTCAGAATTGGTACTATTATACTGGTGTCAGAGCTGTTGTGGTGTCATAGACACATTATGTGACTGAAGTTTAAAGATAGTAGGCAGTAAGGACACTCTGTATGACGTACTGGTGTCAGGCACCGTGCCGTTATACGCCAAAAGACGTCAACACTTACCTACTGGTGTCAAATAATATCTCTGACACGTAGTCTACACAGAGAGATAGTGATGGTTTGAAATTACTCAGATAGTACATGAAGTGTCACGTCCTGATGTAAGAGACACGCAGTCTGGCGTATCTTACTATATATAATGCGTGTTGTTAATATATATATATATATTTATTTATTTATGGCGATTCGTTTTCAAGTAGGCAACGAAATTCTTTTTTCATCGTGTTGCAAAAACTTTATAATAAATCAGAAAAATAATATGAGATTTTTTCGGCCATCCTGAGGGGCGTGGTGGGCCACGCCCTTTTTTCCGCAAAAATAAAAGTTTCGAATTTTTCCAAAATTCTTTCGCCATTGAGTTGCTTATGATGAATAAAAATTTTGAGAATTTTGTCCGAATTATTGGGTCACCCTGAGGGGCGGGGGGCCACGCCCTTTTTTCGCAAAATTAAACTTTCGATTTTTTTCAAAATTCCTTCGCCATTGAGTTGCTTATGATGAATAAAAATTTTGAGAATTTTGTCCGAATTATTGTGTGACTCTGAGGAGCGTGGGAGGCCACGCCCTTTTTTCCGCAAAAATTAAACTTTCGAATTTTTCAAAATTCCTTCGCCATCAAGTTGCTTATGATGAATAAAAGTTTTGAGAATTTTGTCCGAATTATTGTCATTCTAAGGGGCGTGGGAGGCCACGCCCTTTTTCAAAAAATAGATTTTCGAATTTTTTCAAAATTCCTTCGCTATGGAGTTGCTTATGATGAGTAAAGGTTTTGAGAATATTGTCGGCAATATTGGGTTACCGTTGGGGGCGTGGGAAGCTTTTTTTTCCGTAGAAATTTAAGTTTCGAATTTCCCCTCCGAACTCGCTCGGCCAAATCACTGTCAAAGGGACATGTGGCCGTTAGCTCATGCGGCTGCCATCATTCGCCGTCCGTAGGACGGGAACCAACTAGTTTGTATAATTAGGGACTCGTAGTACTACTGAGTTATTGACTTTATCAGGCTAATTGCGTGCTTTTCTGACACCACGACAATAACACTGTCTTGTTAACATGGCATTGACTGCTGAAAGTGCCGTGCCACAGTAGGTCGGACTAAAAACATTGCCACATCTATTTGAAACATTGTGATCATAAATGCCAGACCAGGTATCCTGAAAACATATAATCAGAACGTAAAACCAGGACGTATCTCTTATTTCTAATGCCTACATCAGTATATCAGGCCTGGGGTTCGAAGAATCAAGGATACCTGGTCTGGCATACTGGATAACTGGACACTAGTCATCTCAAAAGTTTTTTAATCTGTATCAGACAGCAATTTCCGGCTCGAAAACTCAAGAACAATCGCATTTCATAAGAAAAATAGCAATTTTTGGACCCATTCTCTCCTGCTTAATCTCCCTTTTTTAGTCGACCTTATCTCTTCCATTTTGTTTGATATACGTATAGAATGCCCATGTAGTGATGTATCTGACTATATCAAATAGTTGTAAGGTTTTAAAATGAGTCTCATGTTGCAGTGAAGTCTGCAAGAGACAAATGTCCCGCTTTGTCCCGCAATGTCCCGCTATGTCCCATTTTTGTCCCGTTGCTCACCTATTTTTCCAAACGGGACATTTTTTGGAGCGGGACAAAACGGGACAAAGCGGGACAAAGCGGGACGTTGGCCCCCCCCCCCATGGGCTGTAGAAATTTCGCGTTTCTTACAATGTTAATTCGTCCTCTCCTGATAAACAATCGGGGAAACCGTCATTGATCCACAACGATGGGATAGGTAGCCAGTGCACTCCTTTCTAGACTTGCCTTCTCTCCCTTCGACAGTGCCTTGAGTCTGACATTGCACTGCCATCGTCTGGCAGTGTAATATTTCCCTCACCCAGTGATCCATTCCTCGGTAGAGTAAACCTGCGGGTACACTTCTTCCTGAGGACACTGCTGCACTGTCTGTCTCTCTCATCAGCTCCATCCTCACAGTCCTCAACCCCATCACAAATCAAGTGTTTGTGCAGGAAGCACTCAGGAGACAATCGTCTGCACTGGATATCCAGACCATCGTCACAGAGTCCTGGCCTGTCTTCTATAGTACAGATCACTGCTTTAGAGACAGTGCTGCCAAAAATCGACTTTTTGTCATTTTTGAACCACTTTCGTCGGTATTTCTTTGCGTTTGGCATTATATCTCGAAAATTAGCACATCAATCTCCCAAATGAACATCCCTGCAAAGTTCAGAAAATTTCTACAGACGGAATACCTACTCTACGGACAACCTTCTACAGACGGAATACCTACTCTACGAGCCCCCACCCAGAATGCGACATCGCCATGAAGAGCATTGATATCGCCTCAGTGGAATCAGTTATCGCCTCCTTCTGAAAATTGTCGCCAGCAATTACATCATTTGCGACAATTTTCTAAGTAGGCGACCATTTAGTTTTGTTTTTGTCGCCTACAATGTATTTTTTGTCGCCTAAGTAGTACTTGATTATCATAATTTGTCGCATGTAACAAAAAATAATCGCCTTCTGGACTATGTCCAAGTCTTGAGCAAATTTGTCGCCTCATGTAATAAATTGTCGCTTACTCTGGTGATGTAATAAATCCGTCGTCTTTAAGAAAAAATAATCGCGTTTGATATTTTCGTAGAATATCCGAATTCTAGATTAAAATCGTCGCATATCCAGGTTGATGTGGGAAAGCTTGCACGTGGGCCAGATGGACGTTAATTCGTCCTCTCCTGATAAACAATCAGGGAAACCATCATTGATCCACAACGATGGGATAGCCAGTGCGCTCCCCTCTAAACTTGCCTTCTCTCCCTTCGACAGTGCCTTGATTTTATTTGACAGTTCCCTGATTTTATCTGAGTCTGACATTGCACTGCCCTCGTCTGGCAGTGTAATATTCCCCTCACCCAGTGATCCATTCCTCGGTAGAGTAAACCTGCGGGTACACTTCTTCCTGAGGACACTGCTGCACTGCCCGTCTCTCTCATCAGCTCCGTCCTCACAGTCCTCAACCCCATCACAAATCAAGTGTTTGTGCAGGAAGCACTCAGGAATTGAAACGTGCGTCATAAAATTGAAACGTGCGTCATAAAATCTAAACGTCATCATCTAGGAATAACGTGGTGAATAACGCCAATGGATCCGGCTAGCAACTTAAGCCACACTCCAGCCTGGCGTCCAGTTCTGGATTATCTTCCATTCTTAGTATCTTCCTACACCATCGTCACACAGTCCTGGCCTGTCTTCTATAGTACAAATGCCTGAGGGGCTGCAGGGCACAGGAAGTATTAAAACACCGCCCTGTGCAGCTCAAGTAGACGTACAACCCAACTAGTGTTGGGTGCTATGCCTCACACCCACCTCATCTCCCTCCCCCATTCCTCCATTGCTGCTTCGCGCGTGGGAAACCTACTTTTAATAAGGTGTAAAAAAATAAAAAATAAATAATAGCCTTCCGGACTCCAGTCCCCTCCACTAAGGGAGGGGACATCCCTTACATCTTTCCTATTTAAAGTCCACGTTCTGACCGCATGTTAACCACGGAAAACCACCTCAACTCGCCACAAGGACGAGGAGCGCATGGCTATTTTAATTATTTATCTAAAATTGAAACGTGCGTCATAAAATTGAAACGTGCGTCATAAAATCTAAACGTGCGTCAGAAAATTGATGCGTACAAAATTTCGTGGAACGTGAAATTTTACGACGAAATTAGCTCCTCTCTCTCTCCCTCCCTCCACCCCTCCAAGTTTCTGTTGCGTAGGTATTCCATCTGTAGAAGGTGCGTAGGTATTCTGTCAGAAGGTTGTCCGTAGAGTAGGTATTCATGTTCTGGATGTTGAAGGTATGTAGGTAGAAGGTGTGTAGAGTAGACATATTGCGAATGAGATACTTTGCCTGGATGAACCCCCCATATATACCATAAGCCACACTCCAGCCTGGCGTCCAGTTCTGGATTATCTTCCATTCTTAGTATCTTCCTACACCATCGTCACACAGTCCTTCATGTCTTCTATAGTACCAAATGCCTGAGGGCTGCAGGGCACAGGAAGTATTACAAAACACCGCCCTGTGCAGCTCAAGTAGACGTACAACCCAACTAGTGTTGGGTGCTATGCCTCACACCCACCTCATCTCCCTCCCCCATTCCTCCATTGCTGCTTCGCGCGTGGGAAACCTACTTTTAATAAGGTGTAAAAAAATAAAAAATAAATAATAGCCTTCGGACTCTAGTCCCTCCACTAAGGGAGGGACATCCCTTACATCTTTCCTATTTAAAGTCCACGTTCTGACCGCATGTTAACCACGGAAAACCACCTCAACTCGCCACAAGGACGAGGAGCGCATGGCTATTTTAATTATTTATCTAAAATTGAAACGTGCGTCATAAAATTGAAACGTGCGTCATAAAATCTAAACGTGCGTCAGAAAATTGATGCGTACAAAATTTCGTGGAACGTGAAATTTTACGACGAAATTAGCTCCTCTCTCTCTCTCTCCCTCCCTCCACCCCTCCAAGTTTCTGTTGCGTAGGTATTCCATCTGTAGAAGGTGCGTAGGTATTCTGTCAGAAGGTTGTCCGTAGAGTAGGTATTCCGTCTGTAGAAGGTATGTAGGTAGAAGGTGTGTAGAGTAGACATATTGCGAATGAGATACTTTGCCTGGATGAACCCCCCATATATACTAGCAGTAACGAGATACGTAACCTGATGTGGACTGATAAAGTGCGGTTATGCGAGAACTTGTTGCATGTTGTTTGGACCATTGCGGTTATGGGAGAACCTAATGCATGTTGTGAGATCCACCGCAGTGTGACGAGATGCCATTATCACTCTCTGGATCTCATTATCACTCTCATTATCACTCTACCGCGGTGTGACGAGATACCATTATCACGAGATACCATTATCACGAGATACCACGAGCAGGGGTTTTGTGACGTCATTATGACGTCATTATCAAAAGATAACATGGTGCATTGATGACGTCATCAAGTCACCATCAAGGAATAACATGGTGAATTGATGACGTCATCATCAAAGAATAACAGGGTGAGATGATGACGTCATCATCAAAGAATAACAGGGTGAGATGATGACGTCATCATCTAGGAATAACGTGGTGAATAACGCCAATGGATCCGGCTAGCAACTTAGGCCACACTCCAGAAATAATTTTCTTGCCACATACATCATTGCATGTGGGCCAAATGGACGTTAATTCGTCCTCTCCTGGCCTGTCTTCTATAGTACAGATCACTGCTTTGGAGACAGTGCTGGGGTAGCGTCTGATGTCACACTGCAACACTCCTCTGGCAGGGTCACTGCAGTTCACCTGGGGAAGGGAGGGTCAGCAATCAGCCCTCTGAGGGGGATAGGAGAGTCAGCAATCAGCCCTCTGATAAACAATCGGGGAAACCATCATTGATCCACAACGATGGGATAGCCAGTGCGCTCTGTCTCTAATCTTGAACATTCCCTTCGACAGTACCCCTGATTTTTTTGACAGTGCCCTGATTTTATCTGAGTCCTGTGACTACTGCCCTCGTCTGGCAGTGTAATGGCCCTCACCCAGTGATCCATTCCTCGGTAGAGTAAACCTGCGAGTACACTTCTTCCTGAGGACACTGCTGCACTGTCTGTCTCTCTCATCAGCTCCATCCTCACAGTCCTCAGCCCCCATCACAAATCAAGTGTTTGTGGGAAGCACTCAGGGAACAATCCCTGCACTGGATATGGACCATCGTCACAGAGTCCTGGCCTGTCTTCTATAGTACAGATCACTGCTTTAGAGACAGTGCTGTAAAAATCCTTTTGTCATTTTTTTGAACCACTTTCGTCGTTATGGAACCAACCGTTTGGCATAGAAAAAATGTCAGACTCTCGAAAATTAGCACATCAATCTCCCAAATGAACATCCCTGCAAAGTTCAGAAAATTTAAATGGTGGGAACATGAACATGCCCAAAATCGACTTTTTTTTCTGACAGACATTGCCAGGCAGACTTCTTTGTCCAGATGGGGCTTACAGGACAGCCTGGCTTCCAGTTCTGGATTATCTTCCATCCTTAGTATCTTCACCATGTTATTCCTTGATGCACCATGTTATCTTTTGATAATGACGTCACAAAAGAACAAATGTATCTCGATAATCACTTTTCATTCCTGGTATGCCTCGTCACCTGCGGTAGAGTGGCCTCCTGATCCAGAAAGTGATAATGGTATCATTCGCACTGCGGTGGGATCTCACAACATGCATTAGGTTCTCCCATAACCGCAATGCTCCAAACATCATACAACAAGTTCTCATAACCGCATTTTTATCAGTCCATCACGTTACTGTCTCGTTAATGCTAGTATATATGGCGGGGTCCAGGCAAAAGTATCTCATTCGATATATGTCTACTCTACACACCTTCTACCTACACACCTTCTTTGACGGAATACCTACTCTACGGACAACCTTCTACAGAGATACTCACAGGCCCCAAACTGAATGATATCGCCATGAAGAGCATTGATATCGCCTCAGTGGAATCAGTTATCGCCTCCTTCTGAAAAACAATCGCCAGCAATTACATCATTTGGACAATTTTCTAAGTAGGCTTGACCATTTGCAATTTTGTTTTTTGTCCTTTCTGGGATGAGCTATTTTTTGTCGCCTAAGTAGTACTTGATTATCATAATTTGTCGCATGAAAGGCAACAAAAATAATCGCCTTCTGGACTATGTCCAAGTCTTGAGCAAATTTCAACCCCGCCTCATCGTAATCAAATTGTAATCAAACTGGTGATGTAAACCCCCGTCGTCTTTAAAGAAAAAATAATCGCGTTTGATATTTTCAGGGGCTCGTGATGGGGATGTTAAAATCGTCTTCATATCCAGGTTGATGTGGGAAAGTTTGCACGTGGGCAAGATGGACGTTAATTCGTCCTCTCCTACGATAAACAATCGGGGGTGTCACTGTTTTGATCCACAACGATGGATAGCCAGTGCGCCCCTCTAAACTTGCCTTTCTCCCTTCGACATAAGTCACCCTTCCCATTTTCTTTGAGCTTCTGAGTTACCTGATTTTATCTGAGTCTGACATTGCAAACCCTTACATGGCAGTGTAATATTCCCCACCAGTGATCCATTCTCGGTAGACTAAACCTGAAACGCACTTCTTCCTGAGGACACTGCTGCACTGCCCGTCTCTCATCAGCTCCGTCTTTCAGTCCTCAACCCCATCACAAATCAAGTGTTTGTGCAGGAAGCACTCAGGATGGAAAGGTGCGTCAGAGATTAATCGTCACCAAAATCTAAACGTCATCATCTAGAATAACGTGGTGAATAACGCCAATGGATCCAGAGCAACTTAAGCCCATCAGCCTGGCGTCAGTTCTGATCGCCTTCCATTCTTAGTATCTTCCACACCATCACACAGTCCTGGCCTGTCTTCTATAGTACAAATGCCTGAGGGGCTAGGCACCCAACTAGCGTTGGGTGCTATGCCTCACACCACCTCATCTCCTCCCCCATTCCTCCATTGCTGCTTCGCGCGTGGGAAACCTACTTTTAATAAGGTGTAAAAAAAATAAAAAATAATAGCCTTCAGGACTCTAGTCCCCTCCACTAAGGGAGGACATCCCTTATCTTTCTATTTAAAGTCCACGTTCTGACCGCATGTTAACCACGAAACCACCTCAACTCGCCACAGGACGAGGAGCGCATGGCTATTTTAATTATTTATCTAAAATTGAAACGTGCGTCATAAAATTGAAACGTGCGTCATAAAATCTAAACGTGCGTCAGAAAATTGATGCGTACAAAATTTCGTGGAACGTGAAATTTTACGACGAAATTAGCTCTCTCTCTCCTCCACCTCCAAGTTTCTGTTGCGTAGGTATTCCATCTGTAGAAGGTGCGTAGGTATTCTGTCGAAGGTTGTCCGTAGAGTAGGTATTCCGTCTGTAGAAGGTATGTAGGTAGAAGGTGTGTAGAGTAGACATATTGCGAATGAGATACTTTGCCTGGATGAACCCCCATATACTAGCAGTAACGAGATACGTAACCTGACGTGGACTGATAAAGTGCGGTTATGCGAGAACTTGTTGCATGTTGTTTGGACCATTGCGGTTGTGGGAGAACTAATGCATGTTGTGAGATCCACCGCAGTGTGACGAGATGCCATTATCACTCTCTGGATCTCATTATCACTCTCATTATCACTCTACCGCGGTGTGACGAGATACCATTATCACGAGATACCATTATCACGAGATACCACGAGCAGGGGTTTTGTGACGTCATTATGACGTCATTATCAAAAGATAACATGGTGCATTGATGACGTCATCAAGTCACCATCAAGGAATGCTATGGTGAATTGATGACGTCATCATCAAAAAGAATAACTAGGTGAGATGATGACGTCATCATAAAAAGAATGTGCAGGTGAGATGATGACAACATCATCTAGGAATATTTTGGTGAATAACGCCAATGGATCCGGCTAGCAACTTAGGCCACACTCCGAGAAATAATTTCTTGCCAAATTTCTATTACACATTCAAATGTTGGGGCCAATAAAACATTAATTCGTCCTCTCCTGGCCTGTCTTCTATAGTACAGGGATCACTGCTTTGAGGCAACAAACTGCCTTTCACCGTCTGATTTGTCACACTGCAACACTCTCTGGCAGGGTCACTGCAGTTCACCTGTTGGCATAGGAGGGTCAGCAATCTGTTGCCAATAACTGAGGGGTGTAGGAGAGTCAGCAATCAGCCCTCTGATAAACAATCGGGGAAACCATCATTGATCCACAACGATGGGATAGCCAGTGCGCTCCCCTCTAATCTTGCCTTCTCTCCCTTCGACAGTGCCCTGATTTTATTTGACAGTGCCCTGATTTTATCTGAGTCTGACATTGCACTGCCCTCGTCTGGCAGTGTAATATTCCCCTCACCCAGTGATCCATTCCTCGGTAGAGTAAACCTGCGGGTACACTTCTTCCTGAGGACACTGCTGCACTGTCTGTCTCTCTCATCAGCTCCGTCCACACAGTCCTCCACCCCGTCACAAAGCAAGTGTTTGTGCAGGAAGCACTCGGGAGACAATCGTCTGCACTGGATATCCAGACCATGATCGTCACACAGTCCTGGCCTGTCTTCTATAGTACAGATCACTGCTTTAGAGACAGTGCTATGCCTCACACCCACCTCATCTCCCTCCCCCATTCCTCCATTGCTGCTTCGCGCGTGGGAAACCTACTTTTAATAAGGTGTAAAAAAATAAAAAAAAAAGCCTTCGGACTCCTTTCCATAGGCTCTTCTTTCAACATCCTCTTCCTCAACTACGTAAGGACGAGGCGCATGGCTATTTTGGTTTTGCAGAAACGTGCGTCAGAAAAAGCGTAAGTGCAAAAATTTGGGCCTGGAATTTAAAGCCTCCTCTCGTTCCCTCCCTCCCACCCTCCAAGTTTCTGTTGTGGCAGACGGAAAACCCCAACTCGTATTGGGTCAAGGGACGAAGGTGTGTAAGTAGACATATGCGAATGAGATGCCCTGGATGAACCTATACTTTGGGATTATTTAATAAGGTTGTTTAAAAATTGAAAAATAAAGTGTAAATCTGATCTCATTAATCACTCTAAGGGTGTGGAAAATACATAAACGTCATTATGACGTCATTATCAAAAGTTAAATTGATGACGTCATCACAACGTCATCATGACGAGGAGTTCCGTGTCCAAATTTATTTGGAAATTTATCTAAAATTTCTATTACATCATAAAATTGAAACTGTCCATGCCATAAAATCTAAACGTTTCAGAAAATTGCCATGCGGACAAGGTTTTCCAACGTGAGGAACTTACGACGCAAACAAATCCTTTCTCTCGCATTGTTCCTAGAGTAGGTAGGTCTCCAGTTCCTGTAGAAGGTATTCCTAGGTAGAAGGTGCGTAGGATTCTGTCAGAAGGTTGTCCGGTAAGTAGGTAGAGAAGGTTTGTAGGTAGATGAAGAGTAGACATATGCGAATAGATACTTTGCCTGGATGAAATATACTAGCAGCAACGAGATACGTAACCTGATGTGGACTGATAAAAGTGCGGTTATGCGAGAACTTGTTGCATGTTGTTTGGACCATTGCGGTATGGGAGAACCTAATGCATGTTGTGAGATCCACCGCAGTGTGACGAGATGCCATTATCACTCTCTGATCTCATTATCACTCTCATTATCACTCTACCTGGTGTGACGAGATACCATTATCACGAGATACCATTATCACGAGTTTTACTGCGGTGTGACGTGCATTGATACGTCATTATCAAAAGAATAACACGCATTGATGACGTCATCAAGTAGGAATAAGAATAACGTTATGTGAATTGTCCGTAGACGATAATTTGGATTCAAAGATTAACATCTTGGAGATGATGACGTCATCTAGGAATCCGGCAGCCATGGACAGGTTTTTAATATAGAGTTCCGGCCAGTCCAAAACACACGAGTCTTCTGCCAAAGTCGACACATTCACTTTTGAGCCATTTGCCATAAAGGAGTTCACTTTCCTATTGCGTCTTGTGGGAAAGCTTCTTGTTTTGAAATGCCTGGACAAGGAATCATTGATCCAAACGATGAATTAGAGGTTCACTCCTTTCAACTTGCCTTCTCTCCAGGAGATTTTAAAACACCGGCCTGATTTTATCTGAGTCTGACATTGCACTCCCATCGTCTGGCAGTGTACAATCCATTCCTCCAAAACATTTGGTTTTGGTTGTATAACTGGTGCCTGTCTGGAATCAGCTCAGTCCTCAAGTGTCCAAATGAACACTCAGGAAGAATCGTCTGCAGGATATGGATCGTCTGAATCCTGGCTGTCTTCTATAGTACAGATCATCTTGGGAGCAGTGCTGGAATGTTAATGACACCATCACTCCTCTGGCACCATCATCCTTGCAGTTCACCTGGGGAAAGGGTTGGCAATGAGCGATGAGGAAGGATTTGTACAGAGAACAAATGTTGCTCGATAATCACTTTTCATTCCTGTATCAGCCTAAGTCACTGTCGCAATTTAAAAACTTGCCAAAAGTAAAGCTGCTATGGGATCTTTGTCCATGCAAAATTTTGAATATTTTCAACCCCTTTCCTCGTAATATAGATTGCCCAACCCTGTTCTTCAGGAGGGGGGTGTGTGGTTTGGGATACAGGGACACTTTCTCCCCGTCTCACTCAGCTGGGAGGGGCCCTCGTTGAGGAGAGGTAAACAAGGGGAAAACCATCTGAGATACTCAACGTCCCTAAACTGATTCTAAACTATCTCTTGTCGTGAACTTTGACAGTGGACTGATTTTCCATTTGTTCTGCAGTATCGCTTTTGATTTTATATCAATTCAAATTTGAGTTCAATTGCAAACTAGAAATGCTTTATTTGAAATTTTCTATTACACATCTTGGGCTCAAATGTGGATACTGTCCATGCCAGGCAGCAATAAACATTGAAATATGCCATAGAGAGGACAGGTTTTTATCCACAACGAGTTCCTTTCCAAGGGTTTCGACAGTGCCCTGATTTTTTAACAGCCCTGATTTTATCTGACATTGCACTGCCTTCGTCTGGCAGTGTAATATTGCTGCACCAGTAAGATCCTGTAAACCAGCTACACTTCTTCCTAAGGACACTGCTGCACTGTCTGTCTCTCATCAGCTCCATCCGCACAGTCCTCAACCCCATCACAAATCAAGTAACAGCAGGAAGCACTCAGGTGACAATCGTCTGCACTGAATATCCAGACCATCATCACACAGTCCTGGCCTGTCTTCTATAGTACAGATCACTGCTTTATCACCGACCAAACAGATTCACACCCACCTCGTCTTCCCTCCCCATTCCTCCATTGCTGCTTCGCGCGTGGGAAACCTACTTTTAATAAGGTAAAAAAATAAAAAAATAATAGCCTTGGACTCAGTCTCCTCCACTAAGGGGAGCTCACATCTTTCTATTTAAAGTCACGTTCTGACCGCATGTTAACCCGGAAAACCACCTCAACTCGCCACAAGGACGAGGAGGCATGGCTATTTTAATTATTTATCTAAAATTGACCGTTATAAAATTGAAACGTGCGTCAGAAAAGCGATAAGTGCAAATTTTGTGAACGTGAAATTTTACGACGAAATTAGCTCTATTCTCTCCCTCCTCCACCAAGTTTCTGTTTAGGTATTCCATCAATAGAAGGTGCGTAGGTATTCTGTCAGAAGGTTGTCCGTAGAGTAGGTATTCCGTCTGTAAAACAGGTAGAAGGTGTGTAACATATTGCGAATGAGATACTTTGCCTGGATTTATATCTACAACGATGGGATAGCCAGTGCACTCCTTTCCAAACTTGCCTTCTCTCCCTTCGACAGTGCCCTGATTTTATTTGACAGTGCCCTGATTTTATCTGAGTCTGACATTGCACTGCCTTCGTCTGGCAGTGTAATATTCCCCTCACCCAGTAATCTATTCCTCGGTAGAGTAAACCTGCGGCTACACTTCTTCCTAAGGACACTGCTGCACTGTCTGTCTCTCTCATCAGCTCCATCCGCACAGTCCTCAACCCCATCACAAATCAAGTGTTTGTGCAGGAAGCACTCAGGAGACAATCGTCTGCACTGAATATCCAGACCATCATCACACAGTCCTGGCCTGTCTTCTATGGTACAGATCACTGCTTTATCACCGACCAAACGTAGATTCACACCCACCTCGTCTTCCCTCCCCCATTCCTCCATTGCTGCTTCGCGCGTGGGAAACCTACTTTAATATGTAAAAAATAAAAATAATAGCCTTCCGGACTCCAGTCTCCTCCACTAAGGGAGGGACATCCTCACATCTTTCCTATTTAAAGTCCACGTTCTGACCGCATGTTAACCACGGAAAACCACCCAACCGCCACAAGGACGAGGCGCATGGCTATTTTAATTATTTATCTAAAATTGAAACGTGCGTTATAAAATTGAAACGTGCGTCAGAAAAAAACGCGATAGTACAAAATTTCGTGGAACGTGAAATTTTACGACGAAATTAGCTCCTCTCTCTCTCTCTCCCTCCCTCCACCCTCCAAGTTTCTGTTGCGTAGGTATTCCATCTGTAGAAGGTGTAGGTATTCTGTCAGAAGGTTGTCCGTAGAGTAGGTATTCCGTCTGTAGAAGGTGTGTAGGTAGAAGGTGTAGAGTAGACATATTGGTGAATGAGATACTTTGCCTGGATGAACCCCCATATATATACTAGCAGTAACGAGATACGTAACCTGATGTGGACTGATAAAGTGCGGTTATGCGAGAACTTGTTGCATGTTGTTTGGACCATTGCGGTTATGGGAGAACCTAATGCATGTTGTGAGATCCACCGCAGTGTGACGAGATACCATTA
Source organism: Beroe forskalii (assembly GCA_011033025.1). Lineage (NCBI taxonomy): Eukaryota > Metazoa > Ctenophora > Nuda > Beroida > Beroidae > Beroe > Beroe forskalii. The sequence goes on along the minus strand of WFMF01000057.1, from coordinate 552,990 downwards.
TCACTCTCTGGATCTCATTATCACTCTCATTATCACTCTACCGCGGTGTGACGAGATACCATGATGACGAGATACCATTATCACGAGATACCAGGGGTTTTTGTGACGTCATTATGACGTCATCTAGAATAACGTGGTGAATAACGTTTTGAATGCGTGTCCAAATGTCAGGGTGTGTTGGATAATTTGGATTATGCTCAAATTTTCTGGATGGAACACCATCAAATTAGGAAATAATTTGGATTATGGAAATTTTCTGTCCATTTGATACTGTCCATGCCAAGCAATAAAACATTGAAATATGCCTGCCATAGAGGACAGGTTTTGTATAGAGTTCAGGGATACTCCTAGAGGCAAACAAACAGTTTTTTCACGTCGCATTTGTCCCTGCCATCACATAGGTCTGACAGTTCCACGAAGTCAAGAGAGCCTTGTTGGCATAGAAACACGTTCTTGCACGTGCTGTTGTCAATAACCCTGCGTGTGGTGTGGGAAAGCTTGCACATGGGCCAGATGGACGTTAACTCATCCTCTCCTGATAAACAATCAGGGAAACCATCATTGATCCACAACGATGGGATAGCCAGTGCGCTCCCCTCTAAACTTGCCTTTTCTCCCTTTGACAGTGCCCTGATTTTATTTGACAGTTCCCTGATTTTATCTGAGTCTGACATTGCACTCCCGTTCTGCAGTTATATTCCCAGCATGATCCATTCCTCGGTAGAGTAAACCTTGGGTACACTTCTTCCTGAGACACTTCTGCCTGTCTTTGTCAGCTCCATCCTCACAGTCCTCCACCCCGTCACAGAAGATCAGGAAGCACTCAGGGAGACAATCGTCTGCACTGGATATCCAGACCATCGTCACAGAGTCCTGGCCTGTCTTCTATAGTACAGATCACTGCTTTGGAGACAAGTGCTGGAGTGGCGTCTGATGAGACACTGCAACACTCCCTGGCTGGATCACTGCAGTTCACCTGGGGAAGGGAGGTCAGCAATCAGCCATCTGAGGAAGGTAGAACAACAATTCAGAAACCAAATTTCTGCCTTCTACAATGTACATGGTAACAAATTAAACACAGCTGCCCTACAGAAAGACTCTCTTTAAACAGTGAACCTGAAGATTAAAATTTATTTTCCAACGGTTATATAGATTTAATATCCTGATATCAGTTCTTACCTGATTTTAGTCCTTACAGAAAGACACTTTCTATTTCCCCTTGTTGGCAGGCACTGGCCCAGCAGGTAATATTCTCCTAAAGTCCAGTTCTGACCCATGTTAACCCAACAGTGAACGTGGGAGGACTACTCTATTCTTCCTGTTAAACAAGCGGGGAAACCATCAGCCACTGTCACAGTCTACCTCTCAAATCAGTGCTCCATGAGGTGACAGTCTTCCCAACCCCAGGACACAAAACGAGGTGTTTGCACTGTTAGAAGTTCTCTCAAACTAGAAAGATTTCCTTCTGACACACCATGTCACAAGGCACTGAATATCTGGGACCATCATCACATGAGTTCTGGCCTGACATTGCCAGGTACAGACTTTTTTGTCCAGATGGGCTTACAAGACAGCCTGGCGTCCACATCCCCATCTTAGTATCTTCCCTACACTCATCCTGCATTGTACATGCCAGGCAATAATCCCTCCAGGAACCTATTTCATAAGCCAGGCAGGTGTAAAAATAAAACTGGCAATAGCCTTCTCTTGCTCCTCCGGCGAGTCCTCCTTCACTACAAGGAGTGTTCATGCCTTTGGGATCCTATTGGGGCGTCACACAGTTGGCCACAGGACTGGCATGAGCTTAACCACGGAAAACCCACCTCAACATCGCCACAAGGACGACCCATGAAGTCAATTTTAATTATTTATCCGACTAAAATTACACGGGAGAAACTCATGAAGTCCGTTTCAATGTCATGGCACTTCGCTTTCATGAATCTGTTGTGAGGCAAAACCTCGCATGCAAAATTTCGTGGAACGTGAAATTTTACGACGAAATTAGCTCCTCTCTCTCTCTCTCTCCCTCCCTCCACCCCTCCAAGTTTCTGTTGCGTAGGTATTCCATCTGTAGAAGGTGCGTAGGTATTCTGTCAGAAGGTTGTCCGTAGAGTAGGTATTCCGTCTGTAGAAGGTGTGTAGGTAGAAGGTGTGTAGAGTAGACATATTGCGAATGAGATACTTTGCCTGGATGAACCCCCCATATATACTACAACGATGGGATAGCCAGTGCACTCCTTTCCAAACTTGCCTTCTCTCCCTTCGACAGTGCCCTGATTTTATTTGACAGTGCCCTGATTTTATCTGAGTCTGACATTGCACTGCCTTCGTCTGGCAGTGTAATATTCCCCTCACCCAGTAATCTATTCCTCGGTAGAGTAAACCTGCGGCTACACTTCTTCCTAAGGACACTGCTGCACTGTCTGTCTCTCTCATCAGCTCCATCCGCACAGTCCTCAACCCCATCACAAATCAAGTGTTTGTGCAGGAAGCACTCAGGAGACAATCGTCTGCACTGAATATCCAGACCATCATCACACAGTCCTGGCCTGTCTTCTATGGTACAGATCACTGCTTTATCACCGACCAAACGTAGATTCACACCCACCTCGTCTTCCCTCCCCCATTCCTCCATTGCTGCTTCGCGCGTGGGAAACCTACTTTTAATAAGGTGTAAAAAAGTAAAAAAAATAATAGCCTTCCGGACTCCAGTCACCTCCACTAAGGGAGGGGACATCCCTCACATCTTTCCTATTTAAAGTCCACGTTCTGACCGCATGTTAACCACGGAAAACCACCTCAACTCGCCACAAGGACGAGGAGCGCATGGCTATTTTAATTATTTATCTAAAATTGAAACGTGCGTTATAAAATTGAAACGTGCGTCAGAAAAGCGATAAGTGCAAAATTTCGTGGAACGTGAAATTTTACGACGAAATTAGCTCGTCTCTCTCTCTCTCTCTCTCTCCCTCCCTCCACCCCTCCAAGTATCTGTTGCGTAGGTATTCCATCTGTAGAAGGTGCGTAGGTATTCTGTCAGAAGGTTGTCCGTAGAGTAGGTATTCCGTCTGTAGAAGGTGTGTAGGTAGAAGGTGTGTAGAGTAGACATATTACGAACGAGATACTTTGCCTGGATGAACCCCCCATATATACTAGCAGTAACGAGATACGTAACCTGATGTGGACTGATAAAGTGCGGTTATGCGAGAACTTGTTGCATGTTGTTTGGACCATTGCGGTTATGGGAGAACCTAATGCATGTTGTGAGATCCACCGCAGTGTGACGAGATACCATTATCACTCTCTGGATCTCATTATCACTCTCATTATCACTCTACCGCAGTGTGACGAGATACCATGATGACGAGATACCATGATGACGTCATCATCTAGGAATAACGTGGTGAATAACGTTCCGTGTCCAAATGTCCGTATGTTGGATAATTTGGATTATGGAAATTTTCTATTACACATCTTGGGCTCAAATGTTGGATACTGTCCATGCCAGGCAAGCAATAAAACATTGAAATATGCCTGCCATAGAGGACAGGTTTTGTATAGAGTTCAGGGATACTCCTAGAGGCAAAACAAACAGCCTTTTCACCGTCGCATTTGTCCCTGCCATCACATAGGTCTGACAGTTCCACGAAGTCAAGAGAGCCTTGTTGGCATAGAAACACGTTCTTGCACGTGCTGTTGTCAATAACCCTGCGTGTGGTGTGGGAAAGCTTGCACGTGGGCCAGATGGACGTTAATTCGTCCTCTCCTGATAAACAATCGGGGAAACCATCATTGATCCACAACGATGGGATAGCCAGTGCGCTCCTTTCTAAACTTGCCTTCTCTCCCTTCGACAGTGCCCTGATTTTATTTGACAGTGCCCTGATTTTATCTGAGTCTGACATTGCACTCCCATCGTCTGGCAGTGTAATATTCCCCTCACCCAGTGATCCATTCCTCGGTAGAGTAAACCTGCGGGTACACTTCTTCCTGAGGACACTGCTGCACTGCCTGTCTCTCTCATCAGCTCCATCCTCACAGTCCTCCACCCCGTCACAGAGAAGATGCTTGTGCAGGAAGCACTCAGGAGACAATCGTCTGCACTGGATATCCAGACCATCGTCACAGAGTCCTGGCCTGTCTTCTATAGTACAGATCACTGCTTTGGAGACAGTGCTGGAGTAGCGTCTGATGAGACACTGCAACACTCCTCTGGCTGGATCACTGCAGTTCACCTGGGGAAGGGAGGGTCAGCAATCAGCCATCTGAGGAAGGTAGATTGACAATTCAGAATGGGCTGTAGAAATTTCGCGTTTCTTACAATGTACATGGTAACAAATTAAACACAGCTGAAAAGTAAAGCTAGACAGCAGCTCTTTGTCCTGAACCTGAAGATTAAAATTTATTTCAACGGTTATATAGATTTAATATCCTGATATCAGTTCACCTGGTCCAAGTAGTCCTTACAGAAAGACACTTTCTCCCCGTCTCACTGAGCTGTAGGGGCCCACAAAGCAGGTAGGGAGGTATTCTGGCGGCAAAGTCCATACCCTTATCTCTCCAACAGTGAACTCCAGGGAGGACAGCTCTATTTTGAGTCCTGTTGGCAGTATCGCTCATCAGCCCAGTTATCACAGTCCAGAGTACCATCGCAAATACGCCGCGCAGTGAGGTGAACTCTCTTCCCATTCGCAGGACACCACAACCCGTAGTGCACTCCGTTACACAAGATCTCATCCTGGCAGTCCTCCTTCTGACACACCATGTCACAAGGGATGACGGACTGGGACCGGTCGTTATAGATGATATTCTGTTCAGACATTGCCAGGCAGACTTCTTTGTCCAGATGGGGCTTACAAGACAGCCTGGCGTCCAGTTCATCCATCTTTAGTATCTTCCTACACTCATCCTCTAAAGAATTCACGTACATGCCAGGCAATAATCCCTCCAGGGTATTTCCGTTCAAGCCAGGCAGGGAACCCTGGGAATTCAACCCAGGCAATGACCCCTTCTCTTGCTCCCTGTAGCGACACACCACTTGCCCACAGAGTGCTCCCGCCTTGGGATGCACTGGGGCGCCGCCCCCCGCCTGGAGGCCACAGGACTGGTAGTTGAGCTGGTCCCCTGGACATAAACCCCACGCATAGTCATCCCACCGCATGGTACGACCCATGAAGTCAATGGTTCGGGACATGTAGTAGTGATCGGAGTTCGCACATCTGTACACGGAGAAACTCATGAAGTCCGTTTCAATGTCATGGCACTTCGCTTTCATGAATCTGTTGTGAGGCAAAACCTCGCATTCATCTACCGCAGGCTGACATACAAGCCCCATAGCAAACACAAAATCCCAAGAGTTAGTTTCCCTGTCTTTTCGTTGATAGGTGAGAACGAAACAAGCTTCCTTATCATCGGTGAGAGAGTAACTACACTCCTCCACGCCACGTGCATCACCAGGGCACTTCATCTCCATATAAGGCGCATTCATGAAGGACACCTCCTCTGCAAAGTTATTCATTTCAAGCCCCACATCTATTGAAGGTGCTCCTACCGGCAGCACTGCAGCAGCCCTCTCATGTCCCTGAGCTCTACAGAGCGCGTCACTGACAGCGGAAGGTAGATTCTCCGGAGGACACACTTGGAAGAAGCGACCTTCCCTTCCGGCCAGCTCCACCATCAGCACCCCTGCACTGGGTCTCCGGGTTCTGTTGAAATCTTTAAATGATGAACTTGTCCGGATCAGAGAACGTAGCTGTGTCACTCTCAAAGATCTTGATGCTCGTCATCAAAGTACAGAATCTGAGGAATCACTCCCAAATTCACCTTGTGTTGCATCACTTTGAAGTTCTTTTTGGGAGGAATGGTGAAACTAATGGTCTCAGTTTTAGACCAGCTTTCTTCATTGCTGCTGGTGAAGCTATTCTGTATTTCCTGAGAGAATTCAGCTGAAGCAGTCACCCCATAAAGACTTGCTTCCAGCGACATCGAGTAAGATACCGTGTTGCTCACAGAAGATTCAGATGATCTCACTACCCCTGTTGTCACTGTGATCTCCCTGGTGATCTCCCTGCTCCCCTGTCTGTTGTCAAAGTGGAAGATGTCGTCGGTGTAGAGGTCTGCCGTGAATCTGGGGACTGGTTTCCAGAGCTGGTCATCGTGTTGTCCCTTGTCGTAACTCCCGACTTTCTGGTCGTTGGGACCGAACTTCGTTATCCTCTTCTTTGTGTAGGTGCAACTGTAGATGTAGTAGAAACCGTCGTTTTTACCAGAGGGCACCAGCTTCCACAGCTGATCGTCGTAGTACTGACCTTTGTACATGATCAGCCCGTTCCTCCTGGACATAGCGAACCTGTAGTGAGGGTAGGCCTCGTTGCTGATGTAGTAGCAGCCAGCCTTATAGGGGTGGGGGTCAAATAGCCACAGCTGGTTGGAAGCCACTTCGTAGTTGTACGTTCCGTACTGCCGCCATCCAGTTCCGAATTGTCGGAGCCTCGACTTGTGGTAGACCTTGTTGTAAAGGAGGAACTCGTTATGAGCGAAAACCAAGTCGTCAGCCATTGCTTGTGCCAGCAATGCGCCCAGCACGATGATTGAAACGCCAAGAATTGCCATTTCCAAGATGGGCTGAGAAGAAATCAGTGTTAAATCTTTTAATAGATGATTGATATTAATTAAAAGACAACGTTTCATCACAAAGACAAGATTGTGCCTGTGGACGGTACGTGAGAGCTCTAATAGCAGGCCTTATAAGTAAATGGTTAGGATTAAACTATGTGTTAGAATTAGGAAAAGGATTGAGGCCTAGGCTCCCCTCAAATTCTACAGTGAACGGACACCTTACTGAGATGGCTGTCTTCCATAAACCAAGGAAAACCATGGGCTGAGTTGAGTTCCAGTCGGAAAGCAACTGTTTGCCGCAGACTGGCGTATTTCGAAAACCTCCGCTATTTTATAAGATTTGGGAACAATTGTCTGAAAATCTGAAAGATTCCATGCGTGAAAATTCAATGTTGGGAACAATGGGCGGCTTTGAGGCTTTGCCACATAATAAAGTATTCTTTATATTATTACTTCAAGTTATTATTACTTTAAATTGTTAATAAAAACAATGAAAACATGTTCTTAGTCGTAGCTTTTGCCACGTATTGGACATTCTATTGCAGACGTGTAACGTGAATTTATGTTTCATTTCAAGGAGGCATAATTCATGTAAAATAGGAATTATATTATTTTTTGGGTAGACGAAAAATTGAATTCGATGGTTGGTTTGCAATAAAATTAGTAATTGTAAATGTAACAAATTTTTCAAAAAATATCAATATAATAATATGACAACTAGCGTTAGTTAGCTTACTTATTTTAATCTTTTGACCTGTGAAAAACATCAGGTCCACAGCTGTAGTACTGCACTGTCAGTGTCATGTGTCAGTTTTACGGGGGCCGGGGGTGCCTGAAGCTTATTTCCAGATTTTGTTGATTCTGATAGAGGAGAATGCCCGCGACTAGTAGGCTTCTACCCCATTTTTTTCGGACAATATTCACTGACCACCCCCTCCCCTTGCGGGGGGTGATGGCAGCTCTCCACCACGGAGAGCTCGACTGGAACCCACCTGGCTACACTCGAGCCCCTTACCGGGCACCAGGTGATGATACCCTCAAGGGTACCAATTAAGCGGGGGCGCCCCTCATGTAATGTATTCTTTCTAGTCGAAGTTATGAATTTTAAATTTCAGAATGTTCATGTGATTACAGTCCACACTCGAACTTCTAATGCGAACTTCTAATGGATATTTTATAATTTATTTAAATTGTTGGAGGTTGACCTTCGAAACTTGGTAGTTATGTTCAAGGGTATGAAAGTCAACTTTGCATCTGAAATCAATATATGAATTTTCGGAGTTGATCCTTGGCACAAAACAATGATGATTTTCAGATTCCAAAAACATATACTTCCGTGGGCTTAATCCAAAATCAGCTCCATGCAAAGTTGATTACTATGCCTTAGACCATATACCATAACTGCCAAGTTTCAATTGATCTACTTCTAAATTTGCTGAAAATTGATCTTACAGTTGATTTTCGGCAAATCTTGTTGAAAGTTCGCGCACGTACTGTACAAGAAAATTCGCGATTGAAAAATTCATTACTTCGTTTAGAGGTTAAAATCTTCTGAAAGCTGGCGATTTTGCCAATTAAAGGCTCAAGCTTTGCCGATTATGTTATTCAAACTGTTTGCTATTTTGTGTTGAAAGGTCTTTTGTAAGCGGCAGTTCAAAAAGAAATTCCTTTCAGCTATTACTGTTAAAGAATTGAGAACAATTGTTCAATTGTTCATACGCTGCTTTATTGCAACGAATAAAATAGTCAATACAGGAATATGTAGGTCGCGAGGAATCGAACGGCATAACCACGTTGGCGTATTGAGAGATTTATGGAAATTATCAAAAAGAGGAGCTTTTATGGAGAAGTTTTATCACAGAATCAAACCAAGTAAAACACCCATTTTTTATGAACACCACTCACCTCCCTCTTGATATTTATTATTTCAGGTAACATGAGCGATTACCTGCGTTCGAACACTCTCACCATCCCACAGTGTCTCCATCTTCTCAGCAGCTTTATCAGTGGCGTCTGCTTCCTGCACTCAGAACCTCAGGTTATTGTAGATAGCTGTGGTGGGGTAGATTCGTGTTAAAGTTAGAATAAGAAGGAAGTTCGCTTAAATTCACTCAATATTAAACAAATTTTGTTTATTGACTATTGTAAATTTGAATGATTTACTATACACGAAACTTATGTCCTGTTACAATATCAGGCGGTAGCACACCGAGACATTAAAACTCGTAACGTTCTGATGTCGGACCACAAGACAGCTAAGCTGGCAGACTTCGGTCTGGCCCTCCTCCTGGATTACGGACCGGGTGGGGCACTGAACGAGAAAGCCGCCCCACCCACCCAAGTGGGAACTGCCAGATACATGGCTCCTGAGGTGGGTACTGAGCTGAGGTGGGCTCATGAGGTGGGTACTGAGGTGAGGTGGGCTCATGAGGTGGGTACTGAGGTGGGCTCCTGAGGTGGGCTCATGAGGTGGGTAGTGAGGTGGGTACTGAGGTGGGTACTGAGGTGGGCTCATGAGGTGGGTACTGAGGTGGGCTCATGAGGTGGGTACTGAGGTGTGTCAACTGGGTACATGGTGATTGACAGTGGAAATGGAGTGAATCATCCAGCATTTCACTCGCTATCATGTACAGATCTAAGCGCGCCTAATGACAATTCTGTTCAATGAGCGAGTGGAAAGATTCCAATGCATTAATCGTTTAGCAAAATTGGCCAGGCTACGTTCTCTAGTCTTTATTCAACTGCCTATCAATTTTCAAGTATAATACCCGCAGGTTTTGGAAGGTTCCATGTTCTACAGAGAAGCAGAAGCTCACATGCGGATAGATGTCTACGCCTCCAGTCTGGTAAGTGGAAAGTTCAAACTTTTAAAAGCTTTAAACTCACTTTAAAGTTAGATCCCTTCCGTGTTAATTTCAAGTTTTAATCACATTATGCGAGGTTCTTAATGAGCAATGAGCTACGTAACTCCGCCAGTTCCTATTTGTTAATTAATGTCTTATCCTGTAGGTGATGTGGGAGATGATGTGGAGAACGCAGCTAGATCCGAGAGATGTGGTTCCTCCCTACATCCTTCCCTTCGAGAGACAGATACCTGGTCACCCTTCTGCCTGTGAGATGCAGGTACTGCTCCTCCTACAGTTTAATTTAATTTAAGTGACGTTTTTTCTTTTCAACACTAACCCTCTGACTCATGGGGGAGTCGTGTTTTTCGGTCAGAAAACGGCCCTTTTTGAACCTTAATTCGCCATAGAGGTCCCATCTACTCACATCCCATCCCCTCACATCCCGTCACCCACTTTTCCCATCCCCTCAAATCCCACCCCTCCCCAGGCTTTAGTTGCAGTAGATCCTCACTTTTTTTTCCCATTCATTCCATCCCTTAGGCTCATCCCATCCCCCACATCCCCCTCTCCAGGCTCTAGTTGCAGTTGATTAACTTTATATCCCCTCATTTCCCCCATCCCCGTCATCCCTCTCCCTCCCCCTCTCCAGGCTCACATCTCCTGCATGCTGAGAAGTAGCGCCCTGAGGCTCTAGTTGCAGTTGATCCCCTCACATCCCATCTCCGGGTGTTTAATCCCTCCCATCCCATGGAACATCCCCTCCCCAGGCTCTGACAGAGAGCGCCCTGATAACGACCTCGAGAACGCCAGGCTCTCCTCTAAAACCATCCAGGCTAGGATCATACCGCTGCTGTCCAATGAGAGCGACTCTGAGGTGTCAGTTTGAAGGAGGATGGAGAGGAGCACACGAAAAGTGTACGGCAACAATTCACCATTTTAGATCATGACAATGGCATCACTGTTACCCGGAATTCGGAATTGCTGAGATGGACCAATCAACTGCCCCTGAGGGCTGAGCCACTGCTAGGTGACTTCTACCAGACTGACATTAACTGCATGATCTTGAAACAAGTCTTGTGCCATGATTTCTCAGTTTGCATTTCTGAGCTACGATGGTTTTGATGATATGATGGTCTGGCAAGATAATAACATGAAGTCAGCCATTCACTTCTTTTTTTCGACGGATTGGCACCGTTGAAACTGGTTCAGTAGTGCAGTACTGATATATCTATTATCCAATATCCATGGATATGCGAGACAAATAATTTATATTTGACCAAATATGAGATGACTGACTGAATTAGTTACTCTGCTGAATTTAATGTTGAATTTTATATTGTATCAAATTATTGGCCGAGCTATATAATGAAAACTGACATTCTATTTCAAAGCATTTAAGTTATTTGTTTAAACGTCGCGCACGAGAAATAGGCGGATAGGATGACGTCATTTTCATAGCTCAATGTAGAAAGTTGATGACGTTAAACTGCCTTCTTTTCTTACGTGGCGTTTAGTACTCATCTGTGCTGTAAATAAGACAAATTTCTCATTGAAATTCGTTAAAGACATATCGAATATTCTTTTATATGAGTGTATTATATTATCAACTGTTTAATATTGCGAAGTCCGAAGGAATGTTCATTTACTCATTACTCAATGATACTTTGTAAATACTTTACTTTTCACCTAAATCATGCATATTTTATTGAATGGATGGTTTAGTTATAAATGTTTATTATACAACTTCCATTTTAGCTTCTTGGGATTCTTTACTTGACATTCTTTAATTCTCAAGTAGTACATAAAATTTTTTGATAAATTTTGAAATTACTGGGCAGCAATTACCGGAAATTACCAGCATCTCACTTTATCTTACTAACATCTCATTATTAGATTATTTATCCCTTTCTCACTTTGACTAACCACTCCACTTCCTTTTGAGCTAGTACATATCAAGGCCATGTTCTCAGAGGAGTCTCTTCATAGAGGGTTTGGTTATGTCAAGAAGAACCTTGTGGCTATCAGCAAAATATCCATCCTCGTCACAGACTTAGGTGAGGGAAACGGGACACTTTCGCGCTCTTCGGCAATTTGATATATTATTATTCGATGTTTTCTGGAATTCCTTCAGTAGTGATTTTGGGACCTTCAATTGTATAAATCGACGTGAATTAATTCAATGTTAAGTGCTAACTGGAATTACATCAGTAGTGATTTTAAGGCCTACAATTATTGTGTAACTTGTCCTCTATTTAAAGTTCTAACTCCTCCACACATTTCAGCACTGTTTGCGCTTGCTCTGACCCTCTTCGGTCAGAAGCATCACGCTGGGATGGGAGTCTACGTCCTGTAAGTTCAGTTTTTGGGGAAAGCAGGCGAATCCTGCAGAAGTCTGTTATTGGTAATCAACTATCAAGACTGAAACTTTAATATGTGCCCTTTATATTGAATCTCTAACTTGTCCTCTTCAATCCTTTCTCTGCTTCCCTTAACACTCCTCCTTCTTCCACTCCCCCTCACACTCCCCCTCCTCCAGGTTTGTGAGTCTAGGTATCGCTGGAATTGAGCTGATATTCCCCCTCGTAATCAGTAAGACTGACACCAGCAGGCAGCATCCCAATGCTGTGGAGAAGCTAGAGTTCGTTCTCGAGTGGATGTCACCCCTCAAAAAGTGGTAAGAAGAAAGTTTGCCTTAATGTACTTCCATCATCAACTAAAATTAGTTTGTCGCAAAAGTTTGAAGTTATTCTCGTTTAAATTACGTTGATTGTGATAAATCGACGTCATCATCATAGTTTGATTGAAAGCGCTCAATATATTCCTGACCCAGCCTCATTTTTTTGGTTGAGCCAAGGCTCACCGAATAAATCCCGTTCTACTTCAGTGTGATTTATTCCCTCTCCGCCCTTCCCATGTTCATACACCTCACTGTGGCTGTCCTGGGCGCTGTCCTACTGGTGGTCTGTGCCCTCTTCTTTGCTGGACAGGTATTTTAACCTACAAACCACTGCACAGAAGTGCTGTGGTTTGACCCGATTATACCTCTTCTTTGCTGGGCAGGTATTTTAATCTACAAACCACAGTACAGAAGTGCTGTGATTTGACCCGATTATACCTCTTCTTTGCTGGGCAGGTACTTTAATCCACAAACCACAGTACAGAAGTGCTGTCCTGTAGGTCTCTTCTTTGCTGGACAGGTATTTTAACCTACAAACCACTGCACAGAAGTGCTGTGATTTGAGCCGATCATATCTTTTCTTTGCTGGGCAGGTATTTTAATCTTAAAACCACAGTGCAGAAGTGCTGTCCTGTAGGTCTCTTCTTTGCAGGACAGGTATTTTAACCTACAAACCACTGCACAGAAGTGCTGTGGTTTGACCCGATTATACCACTTCTTTGCTGGGCAGGTATTTTAATCTTAAAACCACAGTGCAGAAGTGCTGTCCTGTAGGTCTCTTCTTTGCTGGACAGGTATTTTAACCTACAAACCACTGCACAGAAGTGCTGTGGTTTGACCCGATTATACCACTTCTTTGCTGGGCAGGTATTTTAATCTTAAAACCACAGTGCAGAAGTGCTGTCCTGTAGGTCTCTTCTTTGCTGGATAGGTATTTTAACCTACAAACCACTGCACAGAAGTGCTGTGATTTGAGCCGATCATATCTTTTCTTTGCTGGACGGGTATGTCTTTTCGTCAAGGATCCTGATCTTGATTTCACGAATTTGCTATTACGGAACGTGTTCCTGATTCGAAAGTTCGAAAAACCGTGGTTTCTAGATCTTTTGAGGAGCAGCGTATTTGATTGCGTCGCGCTTGGATACTTTTTGTCTTTTTGTGGCACGGGATAGCGCAAAAGTGCTTTACTCTGTTTGCATAGACATTACATTTGCGCGCTGTCACGCGCCGCAAAAAAGTACTCAAAAATCCGAGACACCAGTGTTTAGCTTTTCTTAAGAAGAGCACGGTACAAGTATGAGCGCGCAAACAGGAATAGGCGTGCCATGGGTAATAAATGCGCGACCTCACCAAATCACGACATGAACATCCTCGTGAAATTACAATGGTCAATGTTGCGTGAATCCTGCCTGTACAATATATGATAAATTTAGATTGCGATGAAATAGCGTAGGTACCTAATTTACACTGTACATGATCGTGGTAAGGTTTGATCATATTATTAAGTTCCGTGTAGCGGTCAAACCCACTAGACACTAAAAATGTTGTAGTACTTGCACTGTAATTTGCAAATTGGTGCAAGGTTGTGTCAGTGCGTTATGTTACAGATCCCTTAAATTTTATTTGCCGACATCTCGTAACTTCGTAATTTGTCTCTTAACGCAGACGTATCAGTCTCACTAATAACTAGTGTATCAGTCCCCAGTGTACATAATGTTCATTGTATGTACTTTAGAGGCGTAAGACGAACACGCAGACAATATAGAGCCCTGCGCGAGCAGGGCTCTATATAATATTTAAATGTCGACAGCGAAGCTGGAGACATTTAAATGATTTAGAGTGCGAGGCGAAGCGAAGCTGAGCCGAGTGCTCTAAATCATATTTCTGCGGTGAGTTTGAGCCTCTAAAGTACTATAGTAGTACTATAGTAGTCGAACGGTGTACACAAGACACACCCTGTACACAACAAGCACACATTACCTTATATGGTAATAATAAAAAAATGCTTGTTTACACAAAACAAAAAAGCGCATAACTCAGCCGTTTTTTGAGCAATTTTGATCAAATTTTCAGGATATTACGGGCAAGATATGACCAATATAATCCTGGAGTAGCTAACATTTTTGACCTCCAGAAATTGAGATATGACAAATAAACTGGTGTTTTGTTTTAAAGTTACCGCTTAATAACTTAATAAGTGGCTTTTCGGTCATAACTCCGCTTCTGGGGCTCAAAAATGAATCTGAACTTCACTGAGATGTTGCTTATATCTAGTTCTAAATATCCTGAAAGTTTCATCAAGTTTCCTCAAAAAACCTCGGAGATATGCACATTTTTGTAACGCAAATACAAAGGTCGCATAGATTTACATTTAAAGTTGTAAGTCATAACAGACACATGATATAAAACGCGTGTAGAACACGACTCTACGGATATATTACTACCCTTTAAATCGGTCAAAACTTGTCGTGAGACTACTATACACTAATAATAATGTAGTCCGGTGCAGATCAGTGTACTGTAATCAGCCCCAAGTGTACTAAATGTATCATGTTGATGTACATCGTACATTGTACATTGTACACTACTGAAGTCCGCCGCAAAGCAGTGTACTGTAATACGATGCGTGTTTGACACACATCTATAAATACACTGGCACTCTGCTCTGAAACATCTCATGTAATTACGCAGAACATTCGATTAACTTTCTTGATCATTACAGTAGCATGAAATTGATCCGACCAACCGACACACATTGGGTCATACTTCGTGCTGTTGGATAGTGTTTTTAACGCTCACGGGCGAGACCGAACAAATTTCGTTTACCTTCATTGTTCAGTCGAAGCTCGACAAGAGCTAAATTCTTAAATGAGTATCTTATGGAATTTTCGGTTTGAGTAGTAAATAGTGTTGTTTTTCTGGTCTTATGGAAATTGCCTCTTATTCGCTACTATACCCATCTCTTTGTAGACCCATGTAGGAAGCTACTCTTGCCGCATGGTGAAGTACAAGACCCTGAAGATTGTGGTGTTGGGATCCCGTGGCTCAGGTGTCTCTAACCTTATCTTGAAGTTCGTCTTTAACACCTTCATTCCGCCCGGATATGCTCCTGAGGTCGAGGACTCCTTCATCAAGATCATCAAACTCGACGAAGAGCAACACACTGATAACCCTTTAAATCACGAAAATCCTCACCTTAACAACCCTCCCCATGGAAATCCTCCCCATGACGACGTTCTCTATCGTCTCGAGATATTCGACGCATCACGTATCCCACCTCGGACTCCCCTCCGGGAGTCTGTGCTCTGTTCAGCAGACGGGTTTCTCCTGGTTTACTCAGTAACTGATGAGGACAGCTTCACAAGTGTGCGGGACTTCTGGAAGGAGATCGTGTCTTTGTGTCCGGGTTTTGGGGAGGAAGATGAAGGGGAGAGGGAGCAAGATGAGAGGGAGCAAGATGAGAGGGAGCAAGAGGGAATAGCGTGTATGGAAGAGAAAGAAAAGAGAAAGGGCGTTACAGTTCGGAAAGAAAGGGAGGAAGAGGAAGAAATGGCGCAAGAGGATGAAATAAATGAGGAGAGGGAGGCAAAGAATAAGACGAATTCCCAGATGCCCTTGTGTCTGGTCGGAAGTAAATGTGACGATGTTGAGCGGAGACTGGTTACCAGGAAACAGGGTGAACTGCTGGGCGAGGAGTTTGGGGGAGTATGTTTTGCGGAGGTTTCAGCTAAGAGTGGAGTGAATGTGGAGGAGGTGTTCAGGGAGTTAGTGAGGAGGATTGTGAGGAGAAGACAGACTATTCGGGAGATGAGGAAGAGGAGTAAAGTGAGGTGTTGTTTGTCGTAGTTTCAGATGATTTGATGGAGATTATTGGAGATCTTTAAGGCAGTGATTTCAGTTTTAGGCGCTCCAAATTGCAACCCCTGCCTGGAGACTCTGAAGAATTGGTTGCAGGGCGTTGGATTAAGAGTGACAGAATAATATTTGCATGTCAATATATACCGTATTTTAAATCTTTCGGATTTAACGCTTAGTATTAATGTGATTAATCTTTGACACGAATCTCAATTAAAAGAAACCTCGACATGCTTGTCGCAAATTCACAAAAATACTCGCCCGCCCTTTCAATTCCAATTAACACCCCAAGCATCAAGATTAACATCTCTTAATTTCGATGTTTCTCCTCGAAAAAAACAATTTTTTCCCTCCCCATTGGCCTTTTTGTGAATACAGAAAGGCAAATGAGAGGGTTAGCAGAGATCGTGTTTGGGAAGGTGAGAAATAGGATATGTGCATAGCAGGTCCAGATTTGCAATACAACTACTGTAATTTCTGGAAAGTGCCCGGAAAGTCCGAGGGAGATATGTCCACAAAATTTGAGGGAGATGTCCACAAATTTGAGGGAGATGTCCACATATTTGAGGGAGATTACGTCAACAATGGTACCATCAGGTGGAGTCGCGTAGCAACCTTAATTGCGCGCGCAGTTGCGCGCAATTCACTCCGCAAGATCAGGATGGATGTACATATCGAACAGTTTTGTGCGCGGCGCTGCGGCTCATCATCATGCGTTGCGCGCTCATATTAAGCTTTAGTTAGCCTATCAAATTTTAGCGAAAATTCAAGCGCCGAGTCAACACTTTACCTATGTTTGAAATTCTAGCAATTTTGAACAATTTATGGTGCAGGAAAAACTAATTACTGTATCATGAAATTGTATATCATGAAATTCGTAGGATGTTACCCTACCCACGCGCGCGGCGCAACGTTCCACATTTGGACGTCACTTTTAATAGCCATCCTGATCCAGTCAGAAGAAATAGACGTAGACGGGCAACGTCCGTCGACATGAAATTGAATCATCAATGCTATAGTAATAGTTGCTTGCGTGAAAACCATGGCAAACTACGGAGTTTATGAAATAAGTAACTTCGTGAAATAATGCAATTGCGTTGTTAAAAAGCTCATCAACGTGGATCGTCGGATCGAAGCTGCCCATGTCCCACATGCATTTAGAATTGCGCGTTTCTATTACTATTTTCTTCAAGCTCGGGGGAGGGAAATTAAGCGCCCGCAAATGGGTAACGGGTGCAATTCTTGTTTAATGTTGAGAGGGATTTATCTACCCAATATTTGCTCAATCTACACAGTCTACTTCCTCACTTTCAGTACGAAGATACGAACTACACGAACCTCAACACTGAGGAAGGAGCAGACGATGGTCCCATATCAGGTCAGATTTGTTCTCATCTCATGCTCATGCTGCTAAAATAATATTCCGCTACTTCTTGAGTGGTTTCGAGGATCCAGAAGTAGACTTGTCTATTCGGATTGCTTCCTATAATTCTCATACCCCGGAATATATGTGCTATGTAGCATGCCAGTTGTTATTAACGCTTTCAACCGTCAATTTGATTATTTGTTCACTGATTTGCTGATTTAGTGTCAACGTGTGATCTAGAAAACCCTCTTAAAACCCACTCTCCCCTCTGCAGGAATCAGTGCAGGAGACGTGATCACTCCAGACCTCCTCCCTGCCCTCCCTACATCCTCCTCCTCCTCCTCCACTGCCGTGCCTGAGGACCAGCAGCCCATAGACCTATCGGTAAAGATGCATTTCTAAATAAATGGACGGTTTACAGAGTCTAGTTTTGAAGGTTTACATACTAAATTTCAACTTCCCAAAGACAAGTCCACCTTATAAAAACCATTATTTTTCTTTGGAAGGAAGCGCCTCCAGTAGAAAAAGGAACACATCCCTTATCTCTACTTTTTCACTGTATAGCTGTAACATCCTCTCCTCCTTCAGGCTGCAGGTCAAGACACCACCCCTGGCTCTCCCCTCCCCACTGACTGGGATTTCACTCCCAAGGGAGACGAGATGTTGTTGCTCGGATAGGATATTTCTAGGCAGGTTCCTGATCACGTGACCTTTCTATGCGGTCACGTGATATCGATATGCGTGTCACGTGGTAATGTGGTATATGAAGTTATCACGGCATTTTAATGTGTTACGGACTTTTCCGACGGTGCTTTTCCAGGGAGAAAGCGGAGAGCCACAGCTATTTTACCACTTATACTTCAATACATTATCAATATATGTCGAATGTCCTTTCAGCAATGTAAAAAGTCTTCACCTGACCGATTAATAAATGATGAATGATGTTTCGTAATAGCCACATCTTAATTATTTTATAAAGCATCATTCAATCATATTCACATCCGCGTTATCTATAAACCACATTCAATCAGAGCCTAAGAAAGGGATAGTTCGCATAATGTAGCGGGACTGTAGCATTAGTATCATAAGGAAATGGGGTCTATCTGGGGTGTGGTGAATTGTCAGAGTGGTGGTCCCTCTGGGGTTTGTAGAGAAGTTATAGCGACGGTGTAAGTATTATCTATTGAGTTATCCACAAGACCATTGGACACTGACCAATCAGCGCGCATGTTGACTGTAAGCATGCGCTCTGATTGGTCTATTTATAAGCTAATACGCTGCCGATATGGAACCCATATGTTTGAGCTGAAAGATGCAAACGAGCTCGGAAAGGATTATTTTATTTGAAAATTCTATATTTTAAACCTATTTTGATACTTCGTTCTTAGGAGTTAAAATACCAACCTATTAACATCGTGGACAATTGGACATCTAGCTTTTATAACGGTTATAATTTAGTGTTACTGCGGTGTTACTAAGATTATATACTTCAGTTTATAGGTGGTAGCACTGCAGTGCCTATACTTCGCGTATTAGTAATCTGCCGGCCATGTGACGTCACCAACCACTGCCGCGCGCTACAAATTCAAAAGATGAGTCACCGGCCGATTACTTATGCGCCGAAATTAATCCTATGTTACAATTACTTGTTTCTTAATTTATTTGTTAATTGTTTCTTAGTGTTAGTGTGTACGAAACATACTTCAATTTGACTGATTGGCAAATGTAAGCATGATCATTTTACATATTAGAAAAGTCATTACTTTTAATAACCAAGATATTGATTTTCAAAATTTAAATTGCAACTATTAACATTTGACTTGAAAAATTTAACTTATGTTTCCAACAACTCGCTATATATGAGTTAGAAAGCTACGTTTATAAATGGTAGATATCGTTACATTTTAACTATGTTTAAAACATGAACGGTAATAATATTTTTCATTATTATACTAATTATTATACTATTATACTAGTATTATCATGTAATCTTCCTTATAAGATAAGCTGTCTCATTATTTATCTTTTAAAACTAATTCGAGCATTCGATAAGTCGAATTACAATATGTAAGCCTCAAGAAAGAAAAGTTTCAAGGAAGTCTTTTTGTAAAGAATGTCTTTGAATAATTTTCCAATTAAAACCATATCAATTCAATTAACGAGTCTTGCATCGATGGTAGACCACCTATTTCCCTAGAAAATAGCGTCCCCACTCCTTACCTTCCCCTCTGACCAAGTTCACAAATGGGACGTTGCTCTCCACTGCTATCACGAAACTGGTCCGTGGTACGCTCAAGATATCCCAGTTCAACCCCATCAGAGTCTTCCACATCAACAACACCTGGTTCGTTGAGGGTTTATCTTGTTTTCCGATTAATCTGGGGGAGAAATTTGTTAAAATACCAGCGTGCATTTACTCAATTACTGGTCGGTTTACCAGTCCTATCACCAATCCGTTAATAACGCTCAAGGTCGGTTACCGGATGGTAATGATATATGTGGCAAATCAGCCTGCCCATAGAATCTCGAAATCGTCATGACATAGACCAATCAGTGCACAAGTTTTTGTTCAACTCGCTCGCTGATTGGATAATGTCAAATGGACCTGTGGGTAAGCTAATACGCCGTTTTATTTATCTCTCAGGTATTCGTTAGATAACAGGAGGCTGTACGTGTTCAAGGAAGCGGCTAAGAAGGGAGTGTTTACTCAGATTCCTGTTATTGACACCCCCTGTACTGAGGTTAGTGGGCTTTTTAATAACCCCAATGGAATTAGATGCAGGAGAGGTTAGTCCGAGTAGCGGCCTTTTTGGGGTGTGCCACAAGATAAAGTTTCTCTTTCCATTCAGATACGGCGTAACGAGATCGACGCCAAGTTGACGACTATGAACGCAGGACGGCAGGTTGAAGTGAGGGGCTCGGTGGCGCGAACCACAGCCACCACAAAGTGCCACTACTGTCTTAAGGAGTGCCAGACGGCAGGGCACCTATCTCTGCATTGTCAGGTTAGTTCTGCATGATTTTGAGGAACCGGTAAGTCACTGTATATAGAATAAACGTGGAAAAAGTAATTAAATCATGCTGTAATTCTGCACTTCTTAATGAATGTGGGGATTTGTGCGCGTGAGAGTCCTGTAAACCTGATGCTAGATAAGAAATATATGTATATTAGAATCTAAAATTACACAGAATACATTAAACCATTGTGTTTCCGTGAACACGACCGGCTTTGTGACATTTTACTCGCCTTTTGTTTAGTAAATCTAGGTCTACTCACCTTCTTTAGACTTTACTGCAAGGTGAGAGGTATACTCGGACCTACAGAGGATAATTTGCCATTTGATTAGCTGCGGTGATTAATAATAGATGTCGTATCTGAGTTAATAATACAGTCAAAATTGGATTTAAAAGTGGACAAATTCTACACCAAGCGATTTTGCATGGATTCTATAGTTTTTTGCATGAAAAATCGATCTTAACTTTCCACACCCCTCCGGAGTGTGGAAAGTGCCGAAAAATCGATTTTAGCTGAGGCGCAGCCGACTGATATGTAAAAATCGTATCTCGGCTCAGGAAGGTCGTAGAGACTTCATCTTGGGCGGAAAGTGTGCGCAATGAGCTTGTTTATATACAATTGTCAAAAAATATGCCCTTAAATGCTCAGGAACGGAGTTACAGGCGAAAAACAGATTTTGGGCAGGCACAAGACCTGCATAAGGCGAATTTTGTATCTCAGTCCAGGAAGGTCGCAGAGACTTCATCTTGGGCGGAAAATAACAATGGCCATGTTTATATACAATTGTTCACAAAAATATGCCCTAAAATGCTAAGGAACGGAGTAACGGGCGAAAAACTGCTTTTTCGGGCAGACGCAAGACCTGATTTAGGCGAATTTTTTATCTCAGTCCAGGAAGGTCGTAGAGACTCCATCTTGGGCGGAAAATGTGCGCAATGACCATGTTTATATACAATTGTCAACAAAAAAATGCCCTAAAATGCTCAGGAATGGAGTTACGGGCGAAAAACAGATTTTTTGGGCAGGCGCAAGACCTGCTTAAGGAGAATTTTGTATCTCTGTCTTGGATGGTCGTAGAAACTTCATCTTAGGCGGAAAATGTGCGCAATGGCCATGTTTATATACAATTGTTGACAAAAATATGCCCTAAAATGCTCAGGAACGGAGTAACGGGCGAAAAACTAATTTTTTGGCAGCTAACAGGCCTGATATAGAAGATTTTTCTATCTTGGTCCAGACATTTATTCCAGTCCTGTATGGTCTTAGTCTTAGTAAAACGGCCAGGGTCGGTTTAATCGGCCAGGCCGGTGGCAGCCATGCTGAGCATGGAATATGGATACTATCCCTAATAAGCTAGGCTAAGGGTGTGAACTCCTGGGTGGTTTTTTAGGCCACCCTACTGCCAGGGATATCCTCAGCTGAGAGCAGTCAGCCGTTCCTGGACCCCTCTGGACCGGCGGGCTGCCAACGCCCGTGGCAACAATCAGACTGCAAAGCAAGACAAGGCTTGCCTGCAGATTAAGTCAGAGATCTGCCAAATGCGGCTATAATGTACCACCTCTCTTTGTCTAGATGATTCACTGGGAGGTCTGACCCAGCCAGACTGTGTAAATATTATTCCCACCGATTTGGATTTAACTGGGCTCAATGGGCAAAGCTCAGTCCTTTATGGTGGTTAATGACCATTCCAATTATTTCCTGCTCAGCCGGAAGTCTCTATGGGTGTACGAAATTTCATGTCAGGATACTTCATCTCCCTGTCCTGACCCTAAACATCACCCTATAACCTTACCCCGAATCCTAACTCTTACCCATACGCTAACCATTACCCTAACCCAGATCCTTACCTTTGCGTGGGGTTGAAATATTACAAGATAAAGTGCCGTGAGATGAAATGTCATGAGATCAAATGTCCGTTACCCGTCTCTTTTACTGGACAGTGATTATATGAAAATCGTCTCAAACCATTGCCAAATTTCATTGTTCGCCTATAACTTTCTTCCTGAGAATTTCAGGGCACATGTTTATCCTTTTACTCTTTTATCAGCAAGTCGTACAGAATAAACATGGCCATTGCGCACATTTTCCGCACAAGATGAACTCTCTACAACCTTCCTGGACTGAGATACAAAATTGGCCTAAATCAGGTCTTGTGTTGGCCCAAAAAATCAGTTTTTCACCCGTTATTCCGTTCCTTAGCATTTTAGGGCATATTTTTGTGAACAATTGTATATAAACATGGCCATTGCGCACATTTTCCGCCCAGGATGAAGTCTCTACGACCTTCCTGGACTGAGATACAAAATTCGCCTTATGCAGGTCTTGCGTCTGCCCGAAAAATCAGTTTTTCGCCCGTTACTCCGTTCCTTAGCATTTTAGGGCATATTTTTGTCAACAATTGTATATAAACATGGCCATTGCGCACATTTTCCGCCCAAGATGAAGTCTCTACGACCTTCCTGGACTGAGATACAAAATTCGCCTTATGCAGGTCTTGCGCCTGCCCAAAAAATCTGTTTTTCGCCTGTAACTCCGTTCCTGAGCATTTTAGGGCATATTTTTGTTGACAATTGTATATAAACATTTTCATTGCGCACACTTTCCGCCCAAGATAAAGTCTCTACGACCTTCCTGAGCCGAGATACGATTTTTTACATATCAGTCGGCTGCGCCTCAGCTAAAAATCGATTTTTCGGCACTTTCCACACTCCGGAGAGGTGTGGAAAGTTGTTAGATCGATTTTTCATGCAAAAAACCATAGAATCCATGCAAAATCGCTTGGTGTAGAATTTGTCCACTTTTTACCCTTTTGAGGCAGATTTGACTGTATTATCCTGCTTTGTCCCATTGCTCACCCAAATCTTGGAGCGGGACATTTTTTGGAGCGGGACAAACCGGGACAAAGCGGGACATTGCGGGACAAACCGGGACATTTCTGATATGAAATTTCCAATATTTAAGGAAAAAGTTTATTTTTTGGCTCACTGGGCATTGAATTCATTGAATAAGGGGTGAAACTTCATCCCAGGCATATTTTCGACCTCATGGTGGGAAATCTGACCTTAGATCTCAGTCTCATGGACTACTTTTCTTGCCCTCATAGCTCACAAATATATTATGCAAAGTTAAACGCTCACCCCAATGGTCTTGAATGCATTTGATTTTGAAAATTTAAGGAAATACCTTTAGGACACTTGGGACAAATGGGACATTGACAAATGGTACGCAAGAGAACGACAATTTGTTTGTTTGGTGCAATATCAGAATATCCAACGTACCACCACATCCCCTTCCGGGGTGGGTGGCAACTATCAATTGCAGAAAGTTCTACTGGGACCCACCTGGTCGCACTACTAGCCTTGCTAGCAACCTCTTACCTGTTATCAGGTGGTGATACTCTAGGAGTAACAATTGGTCGGGGGCGCCCCTTCGAAGATTAACTACCTTGATCCCTATGGTAAGAAATAAAAGAGTGATGAGACCCTCTTAACCTTGTGCCCTTTGGGCATGCCACTGGTTAGAGCTTGTGCATGGTCTGAAGAGGAGTGAAGAGTAGGAGTGTGGACTCAAATTTGTGAGGCGAGAATGACAATGAACAAGAAAGATTGAGATAAATTGGACAGCGACAAATGGGAGTCAAAAAGTGAAAACGGATCAGGGAAATTGGGATAGGGGCAGAAGGGACTCAAAAAGTGAATTTGGGCATGAAAAGTTGGGTCAGAGAATACACTTCGCGTATTAAAAATCCGCCGGCCATGTGACCTTGCCAAGTAGTGCCTCAGGCTATAAAAGATGACATAACCGGCGGATAACTAATAGGGCTCAAAAATGGAATTGGGACATGGACAATTGGGATGAGAGGGACAATTGGGACAAAGGCAATTGGACTCAAACGAGTGAGAACGGACAAGGAAAGTTTGGACAAATGTGACAGAGACAAATGAGACTCAGAAAATGAAAACAGACAAGGACAATGGAGACAAATTTGACTCAAAAAAGTGAAGAAAAGTGGTAGAAGCTGCACAAACCGGACAAAACAAGTGATGAACTGAGGTAGACTTACGACTTACGTACTGGTATCAGCAACACGCAGTCCCCCCTACTGGTGTCAGAGACACGACATATCACCTACTCGTGTCAGCCAAGTCTCACATACTCACATACTGGTGTCAGAGACACGTAGTCTTACCTACTGGTGTCAGGCTGTCAGATACACGCAGTCTCACCACCTGGTGTCAGAGACACGTAGTCTCGCCTACTGGTGTCAGAGACACGTAGTCTCGCCTACTGGTGTCAGAGACACGTAGTCTCGCCTACTGGTGTCAGAGACACGTAGTATCACCTGCTGGTGTCAGAAACACGTAGTATCACCTACTGGTGTCAGAGACACGTAGTCTCACCTACTGGTGTCAGAGACACGTAGTCTCACCTACTGGTGTCATAAACACGTAGTCTTACCTCCAGTTCTACATAATGATGTCAGGGACACTAGTGTCTCACCAGTGGTTTCAGAGACAGTAGACACACAGTCTCACATACTGGTGTCAGAGTCACGTTGTGTCACCTACTGGTGTCAGGAACACGTAGTCCCCTTACTGGTGTCAGAGACACGTCATAATATCACCTACTCGTGTCAGAGACACCTAGTCTCACATACTGACATACACGCAGTCTCACCACCTGGTGTCAGATACACGCAGTCTCACCACCTGGTGTCAGAGACACGTAGTCCCCCCTACTGGTGTCAGAGACACGTCATATCACCTACTCGTGTCAGAGACACCTAGTCTCACATACTGACTGTATACTGGTGTCAAAGACACGAAGTCTTACCTACTGGTGTCAGGCTGTCAGATACATGCAGTCTCACCACCTGGTGTCAGATACACCGAGTCTTGTCTACTGGTGACAGAGACACGTAGTCTCGCCTGCTGGTGTCTGAGACACGTCTCACCAGCTGGTTTCAGAGTCACCTAGTCTCACCTACTGGTGTCAGAGACACGTCTAGTCTCACCCACTGGTGTCAGAGACACGTAGTCTCACCCTGGTGACAGAGACACGTCTCACCTGCTGGTGTCAGAAACACGTAGTCTCACCTGCTGGTGACAGAGACACGTCTCTCCTGCTGGTGTCAGAGACACGTAGTCTCACCTGCTGGTGACAGAGACACGTCTCACCTGCTGGTGACAGAGACACGTCTCACCTGCTGGTGTCAGAGACACGTAGTCTCACCTGCTGGTGTCAGAGACACGTAGTCTCACCTGCTGGTGACAGAGACACGTAGTCTCACCTGCTGGTGACAGAGACACGTAGTCTCACCTGCTGGTGTCAGAGACACGTAGTCTCACAGTACCTGCTGGTGACAGAGACACGTAGTCTCACCTGCTGGTGACAGAGACACGTAGTCTCACCTGCTGGTGACAGAGACACGTAGTTAGTCTCACCTGCTGGTGACAGAGACACGTAGTCTCACCTGCTGGTGGTGACAGAGACACGTAGTCTCACCTGCTGGTGACAGAGACACGTAGTCTCACCTGCTGGTGTCAGAGACACGTAGTCTCACCTGCTGGTGTCAGAGACACGTAGTCTCACCTGCTGCTGGTGACAGAGACACGTAGTCTCACCTGCTGGTGACAGAGACACGTAGTCTCACCTGCTGGTGACAGAGACACGTAGTCTCACCTGCTGGTGACAGAGACACGTAGTCTCACCTGCTGGTGACAGAGACACGTAGTCTCACCTGCTGGTGACAGAGACACGTCTCACCTGCTTGCTGGTGACAGAGACACGTAGTCTCACCTGCTGGTGTCAGAAACACGTAGTATCACCTACTGGTGTCAGAGACACGTAGTCTCACCTACTGGTGTCAGAGACACGTAGTCTCACCTGCTGGTGACAGAGACACGTAGTCTCACCTGCTTGTGACAGAGACACGTAGTCTCACCTGCTGGTGACAGAGACACGTAGTTAGTCTCACCTGCTGGTGACAGAGACACGTAGTCTCACCTGCTGGTGTCAGAGACACGTAGTCTCACCTGCTGGTGACAGAGACACGTAGTCTCACCTGCTGGTGACAGAGACACGTAGTCTCACCTGCTGGTGTCAGAGACACGTAGTCTCACCTGCTGGTGTCAGAGACACGTAGTCTCACCTGCTGGTGACAGAGACACGTCTCACCTGCTGGTGTCAGAGACACGTAGTCTCACCTGCTTGTGACAGAGACACGTAGTCTCACCTGCTTGTGACAGAGACACGAAGTCTCACCTGCTGGTGTCAGACACGTAGTCTCACCTGCTGGTGACAGAGACACGTCTCACCTGCTTGTGACAGAGACACGAAGTCTCACCTGCTGGTGTCAGACACGTAGTCTCACCGGCTGGTGACAGAGACACGTAGTCTCACCTGCTCGTGTCAGACACCCCGGGTAGTCTCACTGATGTTTGAGAGTTGTCTGCAGTACTGTTGTCAGGGACTCTTCATAAGGCGTTTTACTAGTGTTAGAGGGTTGCGTAGTGGTGACAGAGACACCTTGTATGACGTACTGGTTTTAGAGACTATGATGTTTTACTAATGCTGGTGTCAGAATTGTTGGTACTATTATACTGGTGTCAGAGCTGTTGTGGTGTCATAGACACATTATGTGACTGATGTTTAAAGATAGTAGGCAGTAAGGACACTCTGTATGACGTACTGGTGTCAGGCACCGTGCCGTTATACGCCAAAAGACGTCAACACTTACCTACTGGTGTCAAATAATATCTCTGACACGTAGTCTACATAGAGAGATAGTGATGGTTTGAAATTACTCAGATAGTACATGAAGTGTCACGTCCTGATGTAAGAGACACGCAGTCTGGCGTATTTGTATAATTAGGGACTCGTAGTACGACTGAGTTATTGACTTTATCAGGCTAATTGCGTGCTTTTCTGACACCACGACAATAACACTGTCTTGTTAACATGGCATTGACTGCTGAAAGTGCCGTGCCACAGTAGGTCGGACTAAAAACATTGCCACATCTATTTGAAACATTGTGATCATAAATGCCAGACCAGGTATCCTGAAAACATATAATCAGAACGTAAAACCAGGACGTATCTCTTATTTCTAATGCCTACATCAGTATATCAGGCCTGGGGTTCGAAGAATCAAGGATACCTGGTCTGGCATACTGGATAACTGGACACTAGTCATCTCAAAAGTTTTTTAATCTGTATCAGACAGCAATTTCCGGCTCGAAAACTCAAGAACAATCGCATTTCATAAGAAAAATAGCAATTTTTGGACCCATTCTCTCCTGCTTAATCTCCCTTTTTTAGTCGACCTTATCTCTTCCATTTTGTTTGATATACGTATAGAATGCCCATGTAGTGATGTATCTGACTATATCAAATAGTTGTAAGGTTTTAAAATGAGTCTCATGTTGCAGTGAAGTCTGCAAGAGACAAATGTCCCGCTTTGTCCCGCAATGTCCCGCTATGTCCCATTTTTGTCCCGTTGCTCACCTATTTTTCCAAACGGGAGCGCTGCCAGCTCTATATTACCTGCCAATGGAATATAAGGGTTAATTTGACACGGACGAGAAGCTTTATAGCAATATAGATTATAGCCGGATAGGATTTAAATTCCTGTTGAAGTGGAGCATTCCTGCCGTCGCATTTAAATATTAGAATGAATGATTTGTTGATCGTGGAAATTTAGGGCCGGGCTTGCTGGATACTACCCAGTATGCTAAACTTCTCATTACCTGCCTTGATGCAGAAACCAAACCAAAAATGTTTTAGTTTTCGTAGTCATCATCAACTCTATAATAGAAGCATTTATCAGATGAGATATAAAATCTTTTTTGCAATAAAAATTTTCGAAATCATAGACTTGATTTTTAATTAAATTTTGACGATTATTCAAACATTTTGAAGAAAAATACGACCCGTCGAATTCTCCATGAAAAAAGTACAATGGGTAGGTACTTTTCTAAATTCATGCCAGACAGCCCCTGGCATGTTTGGTACTTTTGATTCTATGTTACATGAAAATTACCTGCTCAGCTAAACCCGCTAAGATTAAACATAATCAAGGGAAGTATTCAACAACTGGGCAGAGAGCAAAAGCATGTCAGGTCATGCTTTGCTTTTTTGAGAATATTCAACAGCTCTGATTGGTCGAACCTTTTCTCATTTTATATTCACCATTGTCACGCCGTTATTGAACAGAAGCATGTCACTCTTAATCAGGCTGTTTAAATTGCATACGGACAAGAGTTTCAGTTTTCAGGAAGCTTTAAAATTGCATATGCTAATTGTCTTTAGAAACACTAGTCGGTTCCCGTCCTACGGACGGCGAATGATGGCAGCCGCATGAGCTAACGGCCACATGTCCCTTTTCACAGTGATTTGACCGTGCGAGTTTGGAGGAAATTCGAAACTTTTATTTCTGTGAAAAAAAGCTTCCCAACGCCCCCAACGGTAACCCAATATTGCCGACAATATTCTCAAAACCTTTACTCATCATAAGCAGCTCCATAGCGAAGGAATTTTGAAAAAATTCGAAACTTTGTTTTTGCGGAAAAAGGGCGTGGCCTCCACGCCCTGGGGTGACCCAATAATTCGGAAAAAATTCTCAAAATTAGTATTCATCATAAGGAACTCGATGGTGAAGGAATTTGAAAAAAAATTCGAAAAGATTAATTTTTGCGAAAAACAGGGCGTGGGCCTACACGCCCTCAGGGTCTACTCACCTTCTTTAGACTTTACTGCAAGGTGAGGTATACTCGGACCTACAGAGGATAATTTGCCATTTGACGAGCTGCGGTGATTAATAAGATGTCGTATCTGAGTTAAGGGTGTGGGTGTAAATTTCAAATTTAGGGTGGAATTAGGGGACATCTAGACCACTCTGAGTGCCTAATTACCGGAGTCGAAATAAGGGCCTCGGATGAGATGAGGATCCCAATTACATGAATTTCCAAATCCCATGTGAATTGGGAGGCTGTCAAATATAAGCTGGCTCTGGACTTCTGATGAGTCCCCCAGACCCCACCAGACCTGGCTCGTAGACCCCGTAGATCTCAATCTCCGCCAAGTTTACTCCCTTCTCATCGTATCCGGTGGCTGAGCTCCACCAGGTCTCCCAGCCCAGTACACTCCAACTCTTGCTTCATTAACGGGTCACTGATCGTCTCACATTCCGTCACTACGGAGTTCTCCTCTTGATGAAGGGTGTCAAGCCGATTAGGCGGTCCTGTACCGGGGATTACTACGTTTAGGGGGCATGCTTAGTGTCTTCCCCTGACAGACACGTGGTCTCACCCATGGCAGCGACAGAACACGAAGTCTCACCTGCTTGTGACAGAGACACAGGGAAGTCTCACCTGCTGGTATCCAGACACGTAGTCTCACCTGCTGGTGACAGAGACACGTCTCTCACCTGCTCGTGTCAGACACCCCAGGTAGTCTCACTGATGTTTGAGAGTTGTCTGCCAGTACTGTTGTCAGGGACCCTTCATAAGGCGTTTTACTAGTGTTAGAGGGTTGCGTAGTGGTGACGAGAGACACCTTGTATGACGTACTGGTTTAAGAGACTATGATGTTTTACTAATGCTGGTGTCAAGAATTGTTTGGTACTATTATACTGGTGTCCAGAGCTGTTGTGGCGTCATAGACACATTATGTGACTGATGTTTAAAGATAGTAGGCAGTAAGGACACTCTGTATGACGTACTGGTGTCAGGCACCGTGCCGTAATACGCCAAAGACGTCAACACTTACCTACTGGTGTCAAATAATATCTCTGACACGTAGTCTGATGTACTGGTTTCAGATACGTAGATAGTAGATACACGTAGTCTACATAGAGATAGTGATGGTTTGAAATTACTCAGATAGTACATGACGTGTCACGTCCTGATGTAAAGACACACGCAGTCTGGCGTATTTGTATAATTAGGGACTCGTAGTACGACTGAGTTATTGACTTTATCAGGCTAATTGCGTGCTTTTCTGACACCACGACAATAGCACTGTCTTGTTAACATGGCATTGACTGCTGAAAGTGCCGTGCCACAGTAGGTCGGACTAAAAACATTGCCACATCTATTTGAAACATTGTGATCATAAATGCCAGACCAGGTATCCTGAAAACATATAATCAGAACGTAAAACCAGGACGTATCTCTTATTTCTAATGCCTACATCAGTATATCAGGCCTGGGGTTCGAGAAAGAATCAAGGATACCTGGTCTGGCATGCTGGATAACTGGACACTAGTCATCTCAAAGTTTTTTAATCTGTATCAGACAGCAATTTCCGGCTCGAAAACTCAAGAACAATCACATTTCATAAGAAAAATAGCAATTTTGGGCCCCATTCTCTCCTGCTTAATCTCCTTGTTTAGTCGACCTTATCTCTTCCATTTTGTTTGATATACGTATAGAATGCCCATGTAGTGATGTATCTGACTATATCAAATAGTTGTAAGGTTTTAAAATGAGTCTCATGTTGCAGTGAAGTCTGCAGGAGACAAATGTCCCTTTGTCCCGCAATGTCCGCTATGTCCCATTTTTGTCCCGTTGCTCACCTATTTTTCCAAACGGGACATTTTTTGAAAGCAGGACAAAACGGACAAAGTGGGGATGCTGGACGTTATTTGGGTACGTTTAGTGTCTTCCCCGAACTCTACCCAGGGTTTTACCCCAAGTGTCGTTTGTCACATACATTGCACTGAGTTTCCGTGTAGAGTATACTGTTTTTTAGTCAATTTTGGTTCATTTTCATGATTCTCAATTTACCTGACAGCAGTTCTTCCGGTTGTAGATTATTATTTTGTCAATGAGGGCTATAAAAGGCAGATGAACTCTTATCCAAGTCCCATCCAATTTCACCCCAGTATGACCAATGTTGTTAAGGTTACCGTCGAGAATGTTCTCCGCCGGATAAATGGAGAAAGCATCTTTCAGAGAAGCAGTCAGTCCGGTAAGCTTCTGTGGTACTTCATCTTGGAGCGCTGCCAGCTCTATATTACCTGCCAATGGAATATAAGGGTTAATTTGACACGGACGAGAAGCTTTATAGCAATATAGATTATAGCCGATAGGATTTAAATTCCTGTTGAAGTGGAGCATTCCTGCCGTCGCATTAAATGTAGAATGAATGATTTGTTGATCGTGGAAATTTAGGGCCGGGCTTGCTGGATACTACCCAGTATGCTAAACTACTCATTACCTGCCTTGATGAGAAACCAAACCAGAAATGTTTTTAGTTTCGTAGTCATCATCAACTTTCTATAATAGAAGCATTTATCAGATGAGATATAAAATCTTTTTTGCAATAAGAAATTTTCGAAATCATAGACTTGATTTTTAATTAAATTTTGACGATTATTCAAACATTTTAGCGAAAATACGACCCGTCGAATTCTCCATGAAAAAAGTACAATGGGTAGGTACTTTTCTAAATTCATGCCAGACAGCCCCTGGTACGTTTGGTACTTTTGATTCTATGTTACATGAAAATTACCTGCTCAGCTAAACCCACGCTAAGATTAAACATAATCAAGGGAAGTATTCAACAACTGGGGCAGAGCAAAGCATGTCCAGGTCATGCTTTGCTTTTGTGAGAATATTCAACAGCTCTGATTGGTCGAACCTTTTCTCATTTTATATTCACCATTGTCACGCCGTTATTGAACAGAAGCATGTCACTCTTAATCGGGCTGTTTAAATTGCATACGGACAAGAGTTTCGGTTTTCAGGAAGCTTTAAAATTGCATATGCTAATTGTCTTTAGAAACACTAGTCGGTTCCCGTCCTACGGACGGCGAATGATGGCAGCCGCATGAGCTAACGGCCACATGTCCCTTACAGTGATTTGACCGTGCGAGTTTGGAGGGGAAATTCGAAACTTTAATTTCTGTGAAAAAAGCTTCCCACGCCCCCAACGGTAACCCAATATTGCCGACAATATTCTCAAAACCTTTACTCATCATAAGCAACTCCATAGCGAAGGAATTTTGAAAAAATTCGAAACTTTGTTTTTTGCGGAAAAAAAGGGCGTGGCCTCCCACGCCCCTCAGGGTGACCCAATAATTCGGAAAAAAATTCTCAAAATTAGTATTCATCATAAGGAACTCGATGGTGAAGGAATTTTGAAAAAATTCGAAAGATTAATTTTTGCGAAAAACAGGGCGTGGCCTACCACGCCCCTCAGGGTCTACTCACCTTCTTTAGACTTTACTGCAAGGTGAGAGGTATACTCGGACCTACAGAGGATAATTTGCCATTTGATTAGCTGCGGTGATTAATAATAGATGTCGTATCTGAGTTAAGGTGTGTGGGTGTAAATTTCAAATTTAGGGTGGAATTAGGGACATCTAGACCACTCTGAAGTGCCTAATTACCGGAGTCGAAATAAGGGCCCTCGGATGAGATGAGGATCCCAATTTACATGAAATTTCCAAATCCCATGTGAATTGGGAGGCTGTCAAATATAAGCTGGCTGGTCTGGACTTCCGATGAGTCCCCCCAGACCCCACCAGACCTGGCTCGTAGACCCCGTAGATCTCAATCTCCGCCAAGTTGGCCCCCTTCTCATCGTATCCGGTGCGGCTGAGCTCCACCAGGTCTCCCAGCCCAGTACACTCCAACTCGTACTTCATTAACGGGTCACTGATCGTCTCACATTCCGTCACTACGGAGTCTCCTCTCTTGATGAAGGGTGTCAAGCCGATTAGGCGGTCCTGTACGGGGATTACTACGTTTAGGGGGGGGGGGGTACGCTTAGTGTCTTCCCCGAACTCTACCCAGGGTCCTGCCCCCAAGTGTCGTTTGTCACATACATTGCACTGAGTTTCCGTGTAGAGTATACTGTTTTTTAGTCAATTTTGGTTCATTTCCACTGTTTAAATATCCTGTTTTTGACTCATTTTTGGTCCATTTTCAATGATTCTCAATTTACCTGACAGCAGTTCCTCCGGTTGTAGATTATTATTTTGTCAATGAGGGCTATGAAAGGCAGATAAACTCTTATCCAAGTCCCATCCAATCTTTCCCCAGTGTGACCAAAGTTGTTAAGGTTACTGTCGAGAATGTTCTCCGCCGGAAAATTGGGGTGAGCATTTTTCAGAGAAGCAGTCAGTCCGGTAAGCTTCTGTGGTACTTCATCTTGGAGCGCTGCCTCCTCGATATTACCTGCCAATGGAATATAAGGATTAATTTGTCACGGACGAGAAGCCTTATAGCAGATAAGATTAAAATTCCAGTTGAAGTGAAGCATTCCTGCAGTCGCATTAAATGTAGAATGATATGTTGATCGTGGAAATGTAGGGCCGGGCTTGCTGGAAACTACCCAGTATGCTAAAATACTCATTACCTGCCATGATGAGAAACCAAACCAGAAATGTTGTTAGTTTCGTAGTCATCATCAACTTTCTATAATAGAAGCATTTATCAGATTAGATATAAAATCTTTTACAATCAGAAATTTTCGAAATCATAGACTTATTAATTTTTAACTAAATTTTCATATTGTAGCGAAAATTCGACCCAACGAATTTTTCATGAAAAAATTACCATGGGTACTTTTATAAAGTCACGCCAGACAGCCCCTCGCTCGTTTGGTACTTTTGATTCTATGTTACATGAAAGTTACCTGCTCAGCTAAACCCACGCTAAGATAACATAACCAAGGCACATGGGTATAGGACTCTAGGTCGGGGGACTGCCAATAGCAACCTCTAACAGCAACCTCCAATAGCAACCTAGAAACAGCAAGCTCCAATAGAGTAGATAACACAGTGAGATCCACTGAAACACTCACCGACTTCACCAGCATCGTAATCTATATTAATAATTTCAAAGTGTTCGTGCGTCTGTGTATGTGTGATGCGTTTATAAGAAGTGCATATAGTATTTTTGATCGGTTTTTTCGGGAAAATCTTCATCCAATTAAGGGGATTATTCATATCTATGGTAAATTTGAATTGGACTTTCTGTTAATTAGTTATTAACATAATAAATATCATGCGTTTACTAATGCTAATATATGCTGTGTGTATATATAGGTGATCTCAAATTAGAAAGTATGTTGTGCGGTGCATTTCCGCGAATATCTGTAATCCTCGGTAAGCGTTAGGATGTTAAGGTGATACAATCACTTAACACATTCCAAGATGACGTCATCAAGCAAGTAGCTGTTAGCTGCTGGATACGAGATGAACCTCAGGTTGATTGTTTCCGCGAATCTTCGCGGGCAAACGCTATATTAAGGGCTATACCAAACATGGGTGTGAAATAAATCTTAATCTAGGTTTGAGGGTTTAATCCGATAGCATATAGGTCAAATATATACCAGAAAAAAAGTCTCAAAAATTTTCGATGCGGAAAGCCATTTTTTGGCCACGCCATTTTTGGGCAGTGCCCAAAAAATGAATGAACGATATCTCAGCTTCTATTTGAGGAAAAGTTATAAATGAACACTCTAACTGACGTAGAATTGTCGGTTTTGGTAGGGTAGAACATGGTTTTAAGGTTCTACCTCAACCCATTCCCGAGATAATCCCAAATTTTGCCATTTTGGCTGTCCATGAGGCCCAATATGGGCATTTGGGCAGCTTATGAGAGGGAGAACATCAGAACCGTGTAACTCGACTGGAAATGATCGGTTTATGAGGGTAGAGCTTGGTTTTAAAGCTCTATCTCAACCTGTTTCCGAGATAATCCCCATTTTGGCCATTTTGGCTGTCCATGAGGCCCAATTTGGGCATTTGGACAGCTTATGAGATGGAGAACATCGGAATCATGTAACTCAACCGGAAATGATCGGTTTATGAGGGTAGAGCATGGTTTCAAAGCTCTATCTCAACCTATGATCCCGAGATAATCCCAAATTTGGCCATATTGGCTGTCCATGAGGCCCAATTTGGGCATTTGACCTTATGCTCTTATGAGATCGAGAACATCAGAACCATGTAACTCGACCGGAAATGAGTCAGTTTATGAGGGTGACATGGTTTTCAAAGCTCTATCTCAACCTATTCCCGAGATATTCCTTAATTTGGTCATTTTGGCTGTCCATGAGGCCCAATTTGGGCATTTAAATGGTTTAAAGCTCTATCTCAACCTATGATCCCGAGATAATCCCCAATTTAGCCATATTGGCTGTCCATGAGGACCAATTTGGGCATGTGGACAGCTTATGAGATGGAGAACATCGGAACCATGTAATTCGACCGGAAATGGTCGGTTTAAGAGGGCAGAGAATTGTTTTAACGCTTTATCTCAACCCTTTCCCGAGATCTAATGCCTAAATTTGACATATTGGCGCCCTTATGGCTCAGGCTCAATTGGGGCACCCAGCTGAGGTACTCAATGTGATGACTAGATTCTGTATCCCAAGTTCTTCACGGGATAATTCAAGCTATTGCCTTCTTGGAAGATATTGGGGAAAGTCTCTCCTGCACTGTGGTTAATGGTAGGTCCAAGACTCATGACCCTATGAACGTCGACGTTTTAACACGTGTAATCAATTTCAGATCATCTCAACATTTTCGGCGCCATCGGTAATAGATTCGTACAATGAGGTTTATTGTTGGCCAGAGATAGAAAGATCGACTTGTTTAAGCTTGCTTTCACCTTCTTACTTTCTTAACATCCAAGGGTTACATGGTTTGTTTTGTGCAGTTTCATCTTTAATTTATATTAAAAACAATACCTATATAGCTATATTATTCATAGAAACGTGCCCATCGGTTCCATTTGGGCTTTTGGGATACTTCCCGAGGGCGTACCGCGTAAGCCCAAGGGATTTATCCGGTTATGGCCCGAGCCCATAGGGTGAGGGTCTAAACCAATAAGGACCCGATCAGGCGAGTGTCTATGAATTATAGACCCGCATGAAAACGTCAGAGGGTTCTATAAGAGTATAATTGTGGGGGGGGGGAATTGATCGTAACATTTACTTTCTGAGCCACATGATAGTATATTTATTTGACCCGGAAATAGATAAAGGCCATAAATGGAAAACAAGATTTTATTGTAGAGTTTATTGCAGAGTTTAAGGATCGAGGATGCACGCTAGATGTGATTGGTGACCTTGACTTTAACCAACTTTGTAAAAAGATAAGAGGAATCATAATAAGTGCCGTTTTAGGTCAGTATACTCACGTTTGAGGCTATTGATTTTGCTCGAGACATAAATAGAAATGAGTTGTAATAGAAGTTGTAATCGAATGGCCATTTCGAGAAAGAGTGGAAATAGAGCCTTAAACCATGCTCTACCCCCTTAAACCGACCTTTTCCAGTCAAGTTACATGGTCTCCATCTCATTAGCGGTCCAAATGCCCAAATTGGGTCTCATGGACAGCCAATATGGCCAAATTGGGGATTGTCTCGGGAACGGGCTGAGATAGAGCCTTAAAACCATGCTTTACCCTCACAAACCGACCATTTCCAGTCGAGTTAGATGGTTCTGATGGTCTTCATCTCATAAGTTGTCCAAAGGCCCAAATTGGGCCTCATGGACAGCCAATATGGCCAAATTGGGGATTATCTCGGGAATAGGTTGAGATAGAGCTTTAAAACCATGCTCTACCCTCATAAACCGATCATTTCCGGTCGAGTTACATGGTTCTGATGTTCTCCATCTCATAAGCTGTACAAATGCCCAAATTGGGCCTCATGGACAGCCAATATGGCCAAATTGGGGATTATCTCGGGATCATAGGTTGAGATAGAGCTTTGAAACCATGCTCTACCCTCATAAACCGATCATTTCCGGTTGAGTTACATGGTTCTGATGTTCTCCATCTCATAAGCTGTCCAAATGCCCAAATTGGGCCTCATGGACAGCCAAAATGACCAAAATGGGGATTATCTCGGAAACGGGTTGAGATAGAGCTTTGAAACCAAGCTCTGCCCTCATAAACCGATCATTTCCAGTCGAGTTACATGGTTCTGATGTTCTCCCTCTCATAAGCTGCCCAAATGCCCATATTGGGCCTCATGGACAGCCAAAATGGCCAAATATGGGATTATCTCGGGAATGGGTTGAGATAGAAACTGAAAACCATGTTCTACCCTACCAAAACCGACAATTCTACGTCAGTTAGAGTGGTCATTTATAACTTTTCCTCAAAAAGAAGCTGAGATATCGTTCATTCATTTTTTGGGCACTGCCCAAAAAGGGCGTGGCCCAAAAATGGGTTTCCGCATCGAAAATTTTTGAGACTTTTTTCTGGTATATATTTGACCTATATGCTATCGAATTAAACCCTCAAACCTAGATTAAGATTTATTTCACACCCATGTTCAGATATATCAAATATAGCCCTTACTACTAGTAAAGTAATAATAATACAGAGGCACTGCAACCATCTCGACACCAATAATAGTCACGTCATTATCATGATATTAAGCGCTGCATTGATGACGTCACACCGCCTATTTCCCAGCCGCCGGATCATAATACAGAGTCATTAGAATCATCCGGCAGTCAGAGTACTATAAAGAATACTAGTTATGAAGTACTAATTATTAATAGTCCGAGGGTATGCTGTAAGGCTAACATTTGGACAATATGTGTGTTAAAGAATAGAGCTTTTTACCATAATAAATAGAGATTATAAACAAGCTCCTTGCCATAATGACAGATCAATCCTGCCCACAATAATGGTATCGGTAGACAAAGCGCGTTAGGACGTTTCCTTTAGCAAATTGCAACCTGGCAAAGTACTGGCATCCCGGCAAATTGCTAAGGTACCCTAAATGTGTGTGGCTTCAATGGTGACACCATTTTAGAGCAGTGAACTTACTCAGCAAGGGTGACACCATTTCAGAGCAGTGAACTTACTCAGCAATGGTGACACCATTTCAGAGCAGTGAACTTACTCAGCAAGGGTGACACCATTTCAGAGCAGTGAACTTACTCAGCAAGGGTGACACCATTTCAGAGCAGTGAACTAAGCAATGGTGACACCATTTCAGAGCAGTGAACTAAGCAATGGTTATATGCAAGAGAAGTTTGAGGCGCCGTGTGAATTGTAAAGGCACTTATTCAACAACTGGTACAGAGCAAAGCATGCCCAGATGCTTTGTATTATATTGTAATCTATAAAACACAGCTCACTCGGCGCTGCTTTGCAGTACCTCGTTCGCAATTTTCAAACAATGCAATTCAAATTTGTGAAAATCTCTTTACCGCATCGAAAAATTCAAACCAGAACCAAAGTTATGCACTCCAGTAGAGTAGCGTAACAAAACCAACAAAGCAAGAAATGAAATTCACACACTAAACATGTTACCATAGCAACGCAAGCACTTTCCGCACACTGCACGTGCATGCCGACACAAACCCGTACACACATCGACACAGTGCCCATACACACGGTTTTTCCATTCTAATCTATGATGCCGACACAGAGTCCCACACACACGCCGACACGAATCCCAAACACACATCGACACAGTTCCCATACACACGGTTTTACCATTCTAACCTATGATAACGGCACAGAGTCCCACACACACGCCGACACGAATCCCATACACTCACTTCACTTTATATATAAGACTAGCAGGCCCGTTCGGCCTGCAAATACACAGCTCACTCGGCGCTGCTATGGAGCACCTCGTTCGCAAATTTTCATATTAATTGAAAATGAATACTTTTTACCGCATCAAAAAATTCCAACCATATCAAAAGTTATTACGGATCAACGTATTCAAAACAGCATTAAACAGAAATGAACGCGCGCGCAATATGTAACCATAGCAACGCGCGCGCATATATCCATACTGCACGTGCACGCTTCAAAATGTGTCTACAACAGGACAAAAAACGTGACGGACGTACAATATACAGAGGTTGCGAAATTATATTAGAGATTATTTTGAAAAAATAGGTATGAATGAGGACATTCATGCATTCGTTTAAAATTTTAGATCATTCATTCATTCAACACAAAGGCAAATTTCATGACTTTAATAATAATTTAAGGCCGGAAAAGTCAGAGATGCTCTGGGCTAAAAACGGGTCATCAGTTGGGCAGGGTGATTGTGCGGTACAAAGTGCACCACACGCGGCTTTTCGGCCCCCGAAAATCTGAATCCATGTAATATTCGTGTACACTGTATCCACTATAATAGTATCATATCTGATTTATGCTACTCCGATGTAAAGACAAATGACAGAAACAACTCAATCATAGATGAACACTATCGTAAATACAAGCATGAGTGTGATTGAAAGCGTGATTATAGGATGTAGACGTAAGTCTTGATGTGTAGAATAGGGACTTCTTTGTTAACTTTATCTGAATAGGACGAGCAAGGCGGCGACGATTATCTTTAATTGTAACAATTAAACGCAGCGTTCAATTGTTACAATTGAAGATATTCGTCACCAGTTCTCACTCGTCCTATTTCTGATAAAATTATAAGCCTCATTATTATAATAGGGGTATCCTGGGAAAATTCCATGAATTGAGTTTAACTTGAATGCATCATCTGCCAGAGAAACATACTCTAATAGCCTCATTTCGCAGGGGTATTAAACTATTAAGAAGTGCAAGAAAACACATACTCTCCTTACAACGTTATCAATGAAGGGTTTAGTAACGAGTAAAAATTGCTAATCTTGATATAACACACGAGGGCCGAAGGCCCGAGTGTGTTATATCGCATTAGGAACCGAGGCCGAAGGCCGAGGTTTTTATTGCAGAGGTTTGCAATTTTTACGAGTTATTAAACTGAATTATGCACCGTAATTACTCGTAAAAAGGGGATAATTTCAAACACAAGGAAATGTTTTAATTTATGATATGAAGGTACAACTGGGTCGACTGTGTGAAATAAATTATTACGCACACCATAATAAATTATTATGACCTACAGTGCGTAATAAATCCTGATTTTGGCACTACAGTGCGTAATAATTTATTGCGCACAGTACCCTGGTGCCTATAGGGTTTTTGAATACATAGCAAAAACATGCCTGGAAGGTGCATAATTATAGTTAATAAACAGCAATGCCAAATTAGCGCGTTTTAACGCGCTTAAGAATTGAGACCGTTTCATTATTGCAACATAGTGAGGAGCTACATTGAGCATTCCTATTGAAGGGTTTAGTAACGAGTAATAATTACTAAACGTCATATTACACACGAGGGCCGGAGGCCCGAGTGTGTAATACGGCATTGAAAAACCGAGGCCGAAGGCCGAGGTTTTTAATGCTGAGTTTAGTAATTTTACGAGTTATTAAACTGGAATTATGCACCGACTTTACTCGAAAAAATGGCAATATTTTCAAACACAAGGAAATGTTTTAAATTAAGATTTGAAGGTACAGTTTGCTCAACTGTGAAATAAATTATTACGCACTGTTCTACTGCACCATAATAAATTATTATGACCTACAGTGCGTAATAAATCAAGATTTCGGCACTACAGTGCGCAATAATTTATTGCGCACGGTACCCTGGTGCCTATAGGGTTTTTGAATACATAGCATAAACACGCCTGGAAGGTGCATAATTGTGTATTGCAACATAGTGAGAAGCTACATCCAGCATTCCTATTTGTGATATTTAGCATTACTGCAGATATTTAGGCATTTCTGCAGATTGGTAGATTTATAATTCGTATATTATTGATGGTGAAATACCAGTGCAGGGTGCAGTCTACTGATTGCTCCTCAGCGACTGTCCGTCTATACAAATGTCAACGAAAATATGCCCTAAAATGCTCAGGAATGGAGGTACAGGCGAAAAACTGATTTTTTGGGCAGGCGCAAGACCTGCTTAAGGCGAATTTTGTATCTCAGCCCAGGAAAGTCGTAGAGACTTCATCTTGCGTTGAAAATGTGCGCAATAAACATGTTTCAATACAATGTTCAGCAAAAATATGCCCTAAAATGCTCAGGAACGGAGTAACGAGCGAAAAACTGATTTTTTTGGGTAGGTGCAAGACCTGATTTAGGCGAATTTTGTATCTCAGTCCATGAAGGTCGTAGAGACTTCATCTTGGGCGGAAAATGTGCGCAATGTTTATATACAATTGTTAACAAGAATATGCCCTTAAATGCTCAGGAACGGAGTTACGGGCGAAAAACTGATTTTTTGGGTAGGCGCAAGACCTGCTTAAGGCGAATTTTGTATCTCAGTCCAGGAAGGGTGAAGAGACTTCATCTTGGGCGGAAAATGTGTGCAATGGCCATGTTTATATACAATTGTTTACAAGAATATGCCCTTAAATTCTCGGGAACGGCGTAACGGGCTAAAAACTGATTTTTTGGGCAGGTGCAAGACCTGATTTAGACGAATCTTGTATCTCAGTCCATGAAGGTCGTAGAGAAAACTGATTTTTTGGGTAGGGAAAACCATGGCAAGCCCGCCCTGATTACGGCGATTTTTGTATCTCGGCTCAGAAAGGTCGTTGAGCATTCATCTTGGGTCGAAAATGTTCGCATTGGCCAAATCTGTATACGACTTGTTGATGAACATGTGCCCTAAAATGCTCAGGAACGGAGTCATGGGCGTCCGACTAAAAATTTGGTTTGCCGAGCCCTGGTTAAGTCCATGAAGTGAGAAGGTCGTAGAGACGTTTCGTTTTGGGCGGAAAAAGTGCACAACGGCCATGTTTATTATGTACGACTTGCTGATAAAAGAATAAACATGTGCCCTAAAATTCTCAGGAAGAGAGTTATGGGCGAAAAATGAAATTTGGCGACGGTTTGAGACGATTTTCATATCATCACCGTCAAGGAAAGGAGACGGGTAACGGACATTTGATCTCACGGCACTTTATCTTGTAATATTTCAACTCAAAGCAAAGGTAAGGATCTGGGTTAGCGTTATGGTTAGCGTATGGGTAAGAGTTAGGAATCCGGGTAAGGTTTTTGTAGGGTGATGATTAGGGTCAGGACAGGGAGTTTCCTGACATGAAATTTCGTACACCCGTAGAGACTTTCGGTTGAGCAGAAAATAATTGGAATGTTCAACTCAGCAAGTAGGAAGAGAGTACAGAAATGTGTCTAAAACGAGGAAACTATTAACCATCATACAAGACTGGAAACACCACCTGGTACCAGGTAAGAGGGTACTAGCCTGTTAGTAGTGCAACCAGGTGGGTCCCAGTAGAACTCTCTGCTGTTGAGAGTTGCCACCCACTCCGCAAGGTGATGTGGTGGTCCGTGGATTTTGCACTTAAAAAAAAGACTGGAATAAATTTCTGGACTTAGATAGAAAAATCTTCTATAATATAACGTCTTGTAGCAGCCAAAAAATAAGTTTTTCGCCCGTTACACCGTTCCTGAGCATTTAAGGGCATATTTTTGTTGACAATTGTATATAAACATGGTCATTGCGAACATTTTCCGCCCAAGATGAAGTCTCTACGAGCTTCATGCTCTGAGATACAAAATTCGCCTAAATCAGGTCTTGCGCCTACCCAAAACCATGCATGGTACCTTTTGGGAAATTTGTGCACAGACTGATGAGCATCCGCTTCCCTCGACCTTCCTCTGATGGACAAGGCGCTAAAGAACTAACAGCAAAAGGAACTTAAAGATTTCCCAGAATCTCGGCATCAGCATTTTCAGACCTAGGCAACATAGACACTCTCATATTAGCATGAACATTACAGTTTTCAAATTAACCTCCGTGATTTTATAAAGATTTTTCCTAATAGGTTTCCAAGAGATCATTCTATCATTTTATTGCACTGGATTCAATTTATACTTTATTTTTAAGCGTTTTAGCTTACCTTTTATCGCTTTTTCCTTTTTAACTATGCATACATTTGTCCTTTTGGGTTTTTAAGGGTGTTTTCTTAACATTTAATCTTCTTCCGTAGATATATCTTTTTTTTTTAATATTTTTGTTCGGTCTGACGTCGCAATATTTAAGTTTTTGAAGTGACAAGACTGTAAATATTATTCTTATTCTTATTCTTATTCCCAAAAAATCTGTTTTTCGCCCGTTACTCCGTTCCTGAGCATTTCAGGGCATATTTTTGTTGACAATTGTATAGAAACATGTTCACAGTGATCACTGAAATAGAAACTAATAAAAACGGATAGATCTGCAGGGGCAATCAGTAGGAGATCTATGCCTGAAGCAGCAGGGCTCCATTTGAGTTGCTTTCAGGCGACGTTGGGTTGAAACGCATTTATCGTTTGCCACAATCCGCTGTTTTACTATTCCAGTAAAAACTCAGGAGAACCATCTAGAAGAGTACAAAGAAGAGAGTACTGCTACCACCCAAACCATCGATCAGTTCCTTCTCAGCAAAGACTTCCTGGTCAAGGACGATATCCTCGTTTCACTGGAACACTTACAGGTCAGTCCGGAACACTGGTATCATTGAGTTGTTTTTGTTCAACCCAATTGTGCACCTCGCGACCCCTTGTCTCAGTTCAACAGAGATAAGTGATCGGCCAATTCCCTTCATTCCTTTCATTAACTGATAAACGTAACATTTCTGTGATTCACGTTTTAGGTTGAAAAAGACAATAAATTTCACGAATGTGGCATCTTTCTAATAACAATTCACGTTTTAGGTTGAGACAGACAGCGAGAAAGCGCTAATGAACTGTGGGGGAGCCCTATCTAAGGAGTTCAAGTCTCTGTCCAACGTTAAACACAGGGAAAACGATGTGTCGCAGTGCAAGTGGCAGAAAACCATAAATATAGGTTTGAAAGGGGGGCTAGCGAGCAGAATTCAAATAGAATTTAACGATTTTTTAAGTTATTCTTCTTTCGCCCAGCGGTACAGACTATAGGTGCAGTAAGAACAATAATTGTTCTTATAGGAGAAACGAAGTCCCAATGCAAAGAGAACGGTTTGGAAACCAATACCCTGCCTCCCAAAGACAAGCGAATGGCCATCAGAGACAATTACAGCCTCACTAGGACTATTCGTGGTAAGAAACATGAAATATCTGACCATGGATCCCGATTGTTGGGTGGCTCACCACCTTTTTGATACGCTTTTATACGTTTTAAATCATGAAAATTGCTTTATTTACATATACCAACTATACAGGGGGCAGTTCGAGCTGCAGTTTGCGCGTCTTTTGTGTGTGCGGCGTGAGTTTGCGCGGCGTATAGACATATGAATAACATGTCTGCACGCCGCGCGAACTTGCGCCGCACGCACGGGAGCCGCGCGCGCTGTAGTTCGAACTGTCACCGTTAGACGTAAAGAGCAAGAAGAAAGAGC
Source organism: Beroe forskalii (assembly GCA_011033025.1). NCBI lineage: Eukaryota > Metazoa > Ctenophora > Nuda > Beroida > Beroidae > Beroe > Beroe forskalii. The sequence continues at coordinate 508,403 of WFMF01000057.1, read as the reverse complement.
AGAAAGTGGAGGGTGTAAAGAGAGGGCCGATAGAGACACTCTACTGGCAAAACAAGGACAGACTCAACTCTGCTGAAGTACACATCCTCAACCTATTTATCAAGATCCTGCACAACAGGGATGACAAGTACCCCTTGTCTTGAGGTGCACATCCTCAACCTATTTATCAAGATCCTGCACAACAGGGATGACAAGTACCCCTTGTCTTGAGGTTTCTAGATTTCATATATTTTCAAGCACCCACTCAATTTTTATCATTTTATAAGTTTATAAATTTGTTATCCAGCTATTATGAATTTTAAATTATCGTTGATTTCGGGGCAGGGATCCTTTTTGTCTATGGTTATCTTTAATGTTATTCAATGAATTTTATTAACTTCTAATTTATAATGCTCTTAATAAATAATTCTATGCACTATTTTGTATTTGTCTACAGTGCTATTCAGTATAATTCTATTGTTCTAAAGTTCTTATAATTGAGTAATTGATTGGTGTTTTGGAATTTGAACCTTGCTTTATTACAGAGTCATAATGTAATTTTATTGTTTACCTTTGAATGAGGTTTACAGAATCATCAAATTTCTATTTCAGAAGTTTACTGTTTGAACTATTTGTTCTAATGTTTTATTCCTTTTTACTCCTATTATTAAATTATATTATTTACTGGAAAGTAATAACCTTATGATTCTAACTATTTTGGAATTTTAATGTTTTTAGTTATTTTATTACCAACTTTCTAGGAATTTATTAATTTTCATTCTCACAAATCATAATTGTTTAATTACGACATTCTTTATGATGTCAGTTGGTTTTTAAATTATTTATACGAATGAATGTATTTCATTTCCTATGTTATTTAGCCGTGTGTATCCATCGTGTCCTCTTCAAGCTTAATTAACCCTGCAGACTCCAATGAACCCACTGTGATTGGTTAAGTGATACTACTGTGGGGTGATTGGGAATTAATCTTATTTTGGAGCTGCCTTAATTTAGTGATAGTGGAGACTGCTGACAATAGAGCAATAGGTACTTTTGGCACACCCGATCACTGGATTGGTATGTCACTGCTGGTTGATCAATTGCACGCACGCTAGGTTAGCTTCCCAGGGCCTTGACATACCGACTGACACGAACACAATGACAAATGAGATACACTTGCAGGCTGAGTGCTTTCAGCATATCTCGCATAACTCATAAATTATGAGTGGAGTGAGCCTTCATTATTAATGAAGGCAAACTCCACTTTGTCGAATGTAAAGTGACACTACACAATAGTCCCTAATACCATGTGCCTCTCCATTCATTATCCAATGCTTTACTGTATGCCGTATGTCTCTCCCTGCGTCGTTGTGGGCATTTGTAATTGACGGTCGAGATAGTAGTGGTATCATTTAAACGGTTCAACGTCCAATTAGATATTGACGATAAGGTAACTGCTTCTATTTGAATTTAAATCCACATTGTAAAGTAAAATGTGCATAATTCTACTCGTTATATTTAAGCAATCGAAATAACTAGCACCCATTTGAGGATGTAGAACGATGGTACCCGACATATGATCCTCCTCCTTCTACCCTCCTCGAAATCACCACTCCTTCCTAAATTCTCGTAATCCTCCCCCTCCTCTTCCTATAACCCACCTCTCCTCATCTACTTTTATCTCCCCTGAGTGATGTACGAAGAGTCTGACGCTCTGAGGGGGGACCTCAATAGGGACAGCATCAGCAGCAACATCAGCGCCCCCCTCTTCGGGGAAACACATCCCAGAACCAAGTACCTGCAGTGGGGACTCGCCTTCTTCACCGTACTCATAACAGGTACTTACCTTCTTCACTAGTTCACTGTTCTCATCACAGGTATCTCCTGCAGTGGGCACTCACCTTCTTCACTGTTCTCATCACAGGTATCTCCTGCAGTGGGCACTCGCCTTCTTCACCGTACTCATAACAGGTATCTCCTGCAGTGGGCACTTGCCTTCTTCACCGTTCTCATAACAGGTATCTCCTGCAGTGGGCACTCGCCTTCTTCACTGTTCTCATAACAGGTATCTCCTGCAGTGGGCACTCGCCTTCTTCACTGTTCTCATAACAGGTATCTCCTGCAGTGGGCACTCGCCTTCTTCACTGTTCTCATAACAGGTATCTCCTGCAGTGGGCACTCACCTTCTTCACTGTACTCATAACAGGTATCTCCTGCAGTGGGCACTCACCTTCTTCACTGTTCTCATAACAGGTATCTCCTGCAGTGGGCACTCGCCTTCTTCACTGTACTCATCACAGGTACTTTCCTTCACTGTTCTCATAACACTAACAGGTACTTTCGCGTATGTTTGCACATAGACATAGATCGATCGAAAGACCCGTCGAAAGAACGCGCAAATTACAGTGCGCAAGGCTTCAATTTGCTTTTAATTGAATTTAATTGCTGCAATTTGCGCATTCTTTCGACTGGTCTATCGATCGATCGATGTGCACACATACGCGTTACCTTCTTCACTAGTTCACTGTACTCATCACGGCATATTATTTTTTCTAAATTATTTTCAATTCTGTGTCGTCTCACCGCAGTATAACTATGCAGGCACAACTCTTGTGGTGGCGTGCAGTGTAGGGAAGGACCACAACATCGGACTCCACGTTTTCCTTAGTCTCACGCTCATTGGCCTAACCGGAACTACTTTTATTTTGGTGGGTACCTCTTGAACTTCGTAATACTTCTCTTCTGATTTGTATGATGGCAACTTGTAACCATGACAATTCATTGATGGTGCTTATGATTTAGAAATTAATTTACTTCCGTGATCGAATTCTCGTTTTTAAATTTAATGTTTGAATTTAAAATCAATCAAGTTTATTTGCCTCTTGAAAAACTGGATATTTTGAAACCGTTCCAGGGACTGAGTCAATCCCCATTCATTTTAACGGAGTTATATGTGAAATCAGACCTTACCATGAGAAATAATAAATAATATGACCATGAGAAACAAAATATTTCCTTGTGTTTGGATAAAGTTGAGTTTAGGGTCCCTGAGTTTAAATCCTAATATTAATATTTCAGGCTCTTTGGTATGAGGAAGGAGATTTGCACCCCAAGATTCTCTACATTCTATACAGTCAAGCTGGCTTGCTCATCGTATTCAGTATCCTCTTATTCATCTACTTCGGTATTGAAAATAGTCGGTTGAAAAATAGCCGTTTGAAAACATAACCGTATTATTATTAATATTATTAAAGCAGTCAATACACATGGATAAGGAATTCAGATTAAATTTTACTTGATCTCTAAGATTCGCAGATGATCACAGGCATTGGTCTTTTCCAGAATTTGCCCATTGTCCGGGTATGTCTCCCATGTAAACGGGGCTGAGTGACGTCACAGATCTAAACGTCAATTTTTCTGTATCCTAAACCGAATCATGATCCTAACCAGACCCCTAACCTTAATGCTTAAAGCGCAAAATGCTCTTTTATATTTTTCTGAGTGACGTCATTGTCATAGATAATGAAGGCTCCTGTTTACATGGGAGACTGACCATTGTCCGAATAAAACAGATTTTTGATTGTGATTCATTGTTTTGAATTTAACAGAACTAACATCAACATCTTGTTCTGTCGTCCTCTATTCAAATACAATTGAAATTAAATTAATTATATATTTAACTATTAGTATTAAATATATATTTTTGATTGTTGATTGCGCGTGGATTTCAATTTTATTAGATTTAAATTTTCAATGTTTAACTTAATCTTAAATCATTGTTATGGATATGATTCAAAACAATCTAATATTTTATTTTTCGTTAATTCATAGTACCAACTACCAGATTAGTATATTTAATTATGTGCACCGCAATCATGGATCGATCGATACAAACACGTGAAAGTTGAAACGGCAAATTCTTTTCTTACCGTGCACAATATGAATAAAATAATAAATCACTTTCAGACCGAAAATGCTGCGCAAAAATTTTGACCATTCTTCTCATAAAACCATCTGTGAATGTCCAATCAATGCCGAAATTTGCATGGATACAGTTTGAGTTAGTTTGTGACATTAATTCCTTGCCCTGACAGTAACCTTTAAAGCGCTAGATGCGCTCAATTATATTTTCTGGGTGACGTCATCATTGTCATAGATAATGAAAGCTCACGTTTACATGGGAGACTAGCCTAAGACAGTGAACAATGGCATTAAGACAGCGTCTTCATCCAAAAATGAAGCTATCCATACTGCAAACTGAAGTCAGGTTCGGTCCGAAATCGAAAGAGGTTGAATTAAGCTTGGTCATTTTTGTCAGACGTTGTCTGACCATTACTATTAGTTCCGCCTTCAAATTTATAAAAATTCCATCAAATTCTTGCTTAACACGTATATCATATACGTGTTTAGCAAGAATTTGATGGGATTTTTATGAAGTTGAACTTGAAGACAATTTCTGCGCACTTCACTTTATAAAAATTCCATAGAATTCTTGCTAAACATGTGTATCAAAATTTGTGGGATTTAAGAGTTGAAGACAATCGGCGCACTTCCTTCATAAATGGGAAGCGCGGCTAAACATGTATATACTGGGCTTAGGAAGGCCCGCTTTTAAGGTGTGCGCCGCGCAACTGGCAACGCAAACAGGGGTATACGTGTTTAGCAAGCAGCATGGCGGCGCGCTTTTGCTAAACACGTATATAAACACGTTTGGAAGCGCGCGCAGCGCACACACATATGCGGGCTTAAGAGGGCGCGCTAAACTCAGCTCCTAGTACTCGAACGCACATAAACGGTTTCAATCGACTTCTTTGGTACGACTTCTTTCGACGGAGTGATGGACGTTGCCCAACTATTTTTTCTGACTATGGCAAAAGCGCATTAATGTTTACCTAACCAGGTGCTTACGTTTTCAGTGTGTGTACGCGCGCAGTGCGCTACCGTACAGCTACGCGACGATAACAGGGGTATACGTGTTTAGCAAGCTTACGTTACTCCATCACCATGTTACAGGGCCTTATTTTGCGCGCGCAAGCGCGTCTTATCTACGAAAAGCGAGTGCGAACAAAAAGGGACACGTGGTATGGTGGCCCAGCAGGCTCACTTTTTTTCACATGTGTTTTTTGTGTTTTAGGCGAAAAAACACTAAAAAACGTGTTTTAGACACAAAAATCATATAATTTTTACATAGTAAGTTTTTTCATGAAATTTGTGTTTTAGACGCATTTTTACTGTTTTTTGTGTTTTAGACGCGTTTTTAGTGTTTTTTGTGTTTTAGACACATTTTTAGTGTTTTTTGTGTTTTAGACGCGACGTGTTTTTAGTGTTTTTTGTGTTTTAGACACGTTTTTCATGTTTTTTCAGTTTTAGACACATTTTTCATGAAATTTGTGTTTTAGACGCGTTTTTACTGTTTTTTGTGTTTAAGGCACGTTTTTCATGTTTTTTGTGTTTTAGACACATTTTTAGTGTTTTTTGTGTCTAAAACAGAAAAAACGCGTCTAAAACACAAAAACACATGTAAAAAAAGTGAGCCTGTTGGGCCATGAGTGTTACCGCATACCGAGGGCGCGGGTGTCGCCAGTGGCGCTTAACGCGCCGCAGCTCGTACTTCGTGCGTGAAACAAAAGAGAAAACTTCACCCCGACAGATGCTTGATGCTTGCCTTAACCAGCAAGCGTTGCTAAACACTTGCCCTAACCAGGACCCTGGTTACGCGCACGGAGTGCGCGGCGCGGCACCCCTGGTTAGGGGAACTAAACACGTATATCCCTGTGTGGCTCGCGCGGCGCGCTTCCCCAGCACAGGGGTGTCCCGTCCCGTAGGGAAGCGCGCGGCGCGTACACACACCTATGCGGGCTTAGGAACCCTAACCAGGGTTGCTAAACACGTATATCCCTGTCTGCGTTGCACGGCGCGCTTCCTCAGGGTACGCACACCTATGCGGGCTTAGGAATAACCAGGGCCCTGGTTACGACACCCCTGGTTAGGGGAACGGCGCGTTAAACGCGACTGGCGACCAGGCGACGGCTTCGGTAACGGTAGGTCTCCCATATAAACGGGAGCTTTCATTATCTATGACAATGACGTCACTCAGAAAAATATAATTAAGCGCACGGCAGCTTTAGGGGAACAAGGGTTACGGTCAGGGATTAGGGTCAAGATTTGTTAGTGTTAGGGTTAGGATTAAGGTTAAGGTTTTGGTTAGGGTTATGGTTAGGTTAAGGATACAGAAAAATTGACGTTCAGATCTGTGACGTCACTCAGAGCCGTTTATATGGGAGAGATACCTCGGTAACACTCATGGCCCAACAGGCTCACTTTTTTACATGTGTTTTTGTGTTTTAGACGCGTTTTTCATGTTTTTTCTGTTTTAGACACAAAAAACACTAAAAATGTGTCTAAAACACAAAAAACATGAAAAACGTGCCTAAAACACAAAAAACAGTAAAAACGCGTCTAAAACACAAATTTCATGAAAAATGTGTCTAAAACAGAAAAAACATGAAAAACGTGTCTAAAACACAAAAAACACTAAAAACGCGTCTAAAACACAAAAAACACTAAAAATGTGTCTAAAACACAAAAAACACTAAAAACGCGTCTAAAACACAAAAAACAGTAAAAATGCGTCTAAAACACAAATTTCATGAAAAAACTTACTATGTAAAAATTATATGATTTTTGTGTCTAAAACACGTTTTTTAGTGTTTTTTCGCCTAAAACACAAAAAACACATGTGAAAAAAAGTGAGCCTGCTGGGCCACCATACACGTGGTAATACTTATGTGCGCGCACGGCCTGAAGAGGAACAACGGCGCGCGCAGAATAGTACTATGCTTAGGGCAATCGCAAATGTGACCATCCATATGTGGAACGTTGCGCGCGCGCGGGGTAGGATACGATAACATCCTTCGACGACTTCTTTGGAACGGATATAATAAAGATTTTTCAAAAATGACCGGTTTATTTAGTTCATTTAAAGGACTCTAATTTTATTTTTTTTTGTTAGATTTGAAACATTCATGTATTCAGTCACAAGCAAATTTTGATGTGATTCATAAATCCTTACTTTGCAATTTCAGTCTTGAATGTAAGCATCTGGTTAGATGGTGCTGTTAGTCAATGCTTTGTAAAATCGGAATAGAGAACAAACAAATAGGGAACAAACTGCCACAGAATGCCAAAAAGTGTTTTGAGCCAAATATTATGACTGTTTGGTCTCCTATTATATTTAGGGAAATTCCTGTGAAGAGTGTGATCCTCAATTGCCAGACGTTGCAGGGGGCCAGGCAACGCCTGGCAAATCCTCAAAGTGTGTGATCACGAAAGTTTGTAATTACCAAAGTGTCTGATAGAGTGTTTGATTCACATAAATTTCAATTCCCATTAAGGGTGTGATGGGGCAAGCCTGACTTGTTGATTCTTAAAGTGTTGAGACTGCTTCATATCTTAGGTTTCATTTTGGTATTAGCACTGCTGAGTATAAGCATGCATTAAAAAAAGTGTTTATAAATTTCAATTAAGGGGCCATCCAGAAATGAGCTCATCACTTGGGTTTGTATGTATGTTATGGAAATGATTAGGTAGTATGTATGTAGGTTTGCAAAATGATAAGCTCATCACTTAGAGGCAAAATTTTGACATCAACTGCTCAGTGCTCGTTGTAAAATTGGATGACACTGTTACACTGAATTTAAGAGTTAGTGAATTGGCCTATTTCAGAAAGGTCATGAAAAGGATGGAACCAAATGGGAACAGGGATTTTGAAGGGTTAATAAAATTGGAAAATGACTCCAAAACCTGTTTGGAGTTGTAGAGGGCATTGAAGATATGACTTGTGAATTTTTGGCAACATTGGACTTTCAAGGCATAAAATGTCTCAAAACTGGTTTGAATGTGTTTATATAGTCCCTAGGAGTATCTAATTACCAATTTTTGGCCCAGTTGGTCACTCAGAGCGTCCACAATTGGGCCTTTTTATAGTAGATTTTCAAAGTGGAAAGAATGAGAGTCAAATGAGAATGGGGAGAACTTAATTTACTTGCATAATAATCAGTAAGAACCATATTATAATCAAGGCTAGAAGAAGACTCTTTTATTCAAAATTAACATCTTAGTTAAAAGAAGAAGTAGTTAAATTTCAGTAAAAAAAACTGACGTCACTTCAGCCTTTGATATTTAATGAGTGGTTGACATAAATCTTGAAATGATGAGATGAGGTAGGGGTATGTATGTATCTTTCCCAAATGATGAGGTAGTGATGAGGAAGTATGTATGTATATGCAAAAAAGGCCAATTTTTGATGAACTCATTTCTGGATGGCCCCTTATTATTATTTCAATTATTAAGAATAAAGTTCCCAGGTGAGAATTGTTTATTGATGATAGACCCTTCTGTGCAATGCAATCCATGGGGTGGCTTGCAGGTCAGAATGTCTGACAAAGGTAAGAACTGCCAAGAGCTTGTGACTTATTGCTTATGAAGAGTAAGGATATCAGGTGGAGAGAGGGTGTGGTGGAGATAGGGTCAGGTGGAGTGAGGGTCAGGTGGAGTGAGGTTCAGATGGAGCAAGTCAGGTTTTTAACTTATTGTTGTATTTTGAGTACTTTGTCAGGGTAGATAGATAGATAAATAAGAGACAGTAGGCTTGCTAAAGCCTTCATAGTGCCCCCAACCCCATGGATTTGGTGGTGATATATACCTTGTCAGGGTACATGATGATTCCCAGACAAATTTTAATAAGTATATCAGTGCAGAAGAGTTCAAAATATCTAAAATGCAGTTATTCCAATTAAAACCTTCTACACTCGACTCGATAAAAGGGATCTTGTACTGGAAATTCTGCTACATCGATCACCTCAGTGATATTGGCCTTTCTCAAGTTCTGATTTATTCCCAAAAGTGACCTTATTTTTCGAATTTGACAAAAAAGGCGAAAATCCCCTAATTTAATTTGATAAATTTGGGCATTTTTGAAAAATCCCTCCAGTGATTTTGTTTTGACAGTTTACCTTTCAGTATAGCATATCTTTAAATAGGTATATTTACTTATTCAGATATCAATATTTCTAGGGCTTTAGCTTTTAAACAAGCTGCTGCTGTGGATATACTTCAGTATATCTTCACATTGAAAATGCTTTCCCTTGTCATCTAAAATAGAATATTCTTCGCTATGTTGGTTACCATTTTTCTTCTAACCTTAATTTTGATTCTAGGTCATGCTTCCAAGAGATCACATTTGCCCACTCATCAGAGGAGATAGCGTTCGTCAAATTTGGGAAAACAGTTTGTCTGATTATTTAAATGGATCACCTCTTGATAAAGCATTTACATGGGAACATTTACTGACTGATGACATTGTCACTGTTCAGAGTGCATTATCAGCATGTCAAATACTTCATAAAGATATTCACACAAAGAGGAGACAGATATTTCTTGAAAAGCTTGCTACAATCATCCCTAACTCTCACTCTAGAAATGTTCTCTTGCAGTTTTATGTTGAATTACTAGTCATTTATCAAGATAGTTCGGATTTATTAGTGAAGCTTGTGAAGTTTTATCCTTTAGCAGTAATGTCAGTGAATATGTTACTAAGGAAGTTCTTCATTAAATACCTGCAAGAAAACCCTAATAAAGGCGAAAATGATAGTGAGATAATTGTATGGAGTAAAAATTACTTTATGCATTTGTTTGAATCAAAAGATCTGTTTTCAGCTACAGCAACACTTCATTGGTTGTCACAGTTTCATTATCGTTCAGTTCATGAATTTTTATTATCAACTGCAAGTAATCTTAATCCCCAAATATCAAAACCAGAATACTGGTTATTCTTGCATAGTCTCTTGCAAATCGTAGTTCCTGGACCTCCACCAACACTTATTTCATCTAATAGATATGCCTCAGTACTGTTCTCTGTTGCAGCATCAGTGCAACCTGGAAATTCAATTACACCTGAACAGTTCTTATTGGGACTTTGTCAACAACAAAAACATAAGATTATTTCTTCTCCCACTCTATATAATCATATCAGTCTAACTCCTGGTCTTGTTGGATTGGCTGCATATGTAATTATGAAGTATCCAACCCCATCAATATTGCCATTCATCAAAAGTTTTGTGAATGTCAAACAAGGTGCAAATATCCATCTATTTGGGTGTTTCCTTTATCCATTATCTATTCTTGGTGGAATAAATGATTCTGAGGCCAAAAATGAAGTTAGTGAAATAATTTGTAAGATTCTTAATATGGGGCCATGTCCTCCAGAACAAAAGGATTATATCTCACAAGATGACTATTCAGACAAATGTATCAAGACAGAAGCCACTCTTATTTCTTTGAAGTTAGGGCAAGTTTTGAGCTATATAGCAGAGAACGGACTTAAACTAATTGAAAGGCAGCTCCAGAAATCAAAATTAACATCATTTTCTGCAATTGTTTTATGTCACTGCTTGGTGGTTTCAGAAGATAGACCTTCTAATTTATTACTTTCTACATTCAGATTTTCAGATGATTCCACTAATCTAACTATTCTCACTTTTTTGATCATTCACATGAAGCTGATTCGAGAAGACAAAGTGAAGCAAAGTATGAAGTTCTACCACTTATACATAAAGAATATATGTCTACTTGTTAAAAATGCTTCTACTTCTGTTTTAAAGAAAATGACCAAAATGATTTTCAGTGTTGGTGGGCCATTTGATGAGGAAGCATTCTATAAGTTATCCTATCAAGTAATGTATGACATTTGGGAAGATCATGGTGGCTTAGTTTATAATGCATTTTATTCTATGCTCTTCAACCCAAAGTTTCCAAATCAAGATCTTGCTATAATGCAAATTATCAGGCGAATTTGTAGTAGTTCTCGGCCAACTGATGCTGATGATATTCATAAGATAATATTCAAATATTCCAACTTTTCATCTGATCCCAAAATCATTGGTATGTGTATTGATAGTTTCACATACTTATGTTTGAATGGCCTTGACTTTCGACAAATTTATTTCAATTTCATCAGTCAGTATGTTGGTAATGATCAGCTTGCTTTGCCACTGTGCTTTTTCTATTCAGAATTTGTTACCAACTGCCAACAATGTGAGCTATATGATGAAATTTTGAATAAACTTTGGGAATTTACACAATCTCCAGACATTGAAGTTTCAAGTATGTCCTACAAAGCACTTTTAAAATCAGGTATTGAATTCATCAGTGCACCTGAAATATATAAGCATATACAGATGCTCATGATTGAAAAGAAAGAGTATCCTGAATATGCTGCTGAATTCCTAGCCAACATGATATCCAATGAGTTGCAAAATTTTCCAACTCAGGAAATAGGAACCATTCCTAATCCATCCAAAAAACTGATTACAGAATTTCGGGCAAATTTCAAGAACATATCTAATGAGAGAAATTTGACACATGTTCTTTTTTCATTCACTGCTATAGGAAGTAATGCTGGGAGGCAGAAGCACAAACAAAAGCTGCAGGAGAATGAAAGGATCTTATCAGAAATTTTGAATAAGTATACTGATGACCTATTTCATGATCCATTTGATGGAATCATCATCATTGAAAGTTGGATTCATTTCATGTATGCTTACATGACATCAATCATCAATTTGCCATCATACCAAAGGAGAAATCGTGGTGATATTAATTCTAATAGCATAATCCTTGATCAGTTATTACAAATTAAGCAAGATGTTTCAGCATTTATTGATAAACAATTACAAAATAGCAATAAAATGTTCCTCCAGGTTCTTACCACTACTAGCATTACATTGAGTTTATATAAAATTGCTCAAAAACACGAGATCAGTATTGTAAATATAGAACCTATTCTAAAGAAAGAAATAGGAATACTCCGAACTCTAACCGTTTTCAACTGCACTAACAAAGCTGTGAAGACAAATGCAATACTTTTGTTATGCAGTGCATATGTTGCAAAAATAGCTTGTGAGATAGGTGATGATAGTCTGCTACAGATGCTTTTAAATGCATGCACTACCAACATTCCACCAGACTACAGCTATGATCTTGTATCTCAGTGTGCTTCTGTTGCAACAGGTGTTATTATTCATGTTTACTACAGGATACAGCCAAAAACAGTTTGTATTAAAGATGCTATACAGATACTTATTGATTCTGATCAGTATCTTGGACTGAGCTTTTGTATAGATTCTTTGAGCAATACTTTGCAGAAACCTAATATGAGAAAATTTATTGATGATTTCATCTATAAAACTTCCAATAAAGAGACTGTTACTCCTGAAAGAGTTTTATTTACTGGATTATTGATCATTTTCTATTTTCATGTGGACAATGCCGATGAACAGGAATTATTAGAATTCCTGGCTCTTGTTGGTGATAAGATAGATAATGCAATGGATGAAAGGGAACAAAAATACTATCTGATGATCCAAGGAATCATATACTATAATCTATCTAATTGGCAGTACTGTCGACCAAGCTGGAAAGCTGCTTATCAGAATACTATAGAAATGTACGTTTCAAAATTTTCAGAGGGTTTTGGTTCAATACCAACATTATCATTGCTACTCGGCTTCCCAATCACAAACCTTGTTGATGTTCTTGACTGGGGACCTACTCTCAATGGAATTGTTTTGTTTTCAAACATGATTTCAAAGAACATGCAGTATGGGGATGGTCGTCTTTGTGCACTTATTGTTGCAAGAAGATTTGAATCAGAACACAAAAACAGTACCATCACACACAAAAACTTATCTTCAGATTCAATCTGGGAGCTAATCAATGATATGATTCAATCATCTCTCTTAAGCCAGAAAAATGATAGCAAGCACACTTTGAGATTTGTGTTGAAAATTCTATGTCATATAGAATGTAAAATACCTCTGAATAATCCTCTTCAAACTATGGCAAATATCTTCACTATGACAACACTTCAGCATGAAGTTATAAAATGTGCAGGAATACACTCAAAACACTCATCAGAATATTTCTATAAGTTCATTGAAAAATACATGAATCTCTCCATTTATCCCTTGTTGTCACTTGAGTGTCAAATTGAAATGATATCTCAAATAAAAAACTTCATTCAATTTATTCCTGAGCAAAAAATTGACCATTTATTTTCAAAATTTTTGAGTGAAATGTTTTGGCAAGGCACTCAAGAATTGCGTCTAAAGATATTGGAAGTTTTACAGTTGCTTCATAAGATACAGCCATCTATACGATCTCATATTCAAAACTCATTGCTGTGTAATTTCTTCAGACATAAAAATATTAATCTTCTGAGACCAGAAACTATCCTTCAGATTGGTCAACTAATGAAAACTGTTGACTTCTATCAACTCGAACTGAATAATTTAGTTGCTGAGTCTCCTTTGGTTATTGACTTCATTAAATCACGGTACCACTTAAAAGAAGTTGTGGATCTGTTTTTTACTCGTTACCTTCAAGCAGAGCTATACTCTGCTGAACTTTTGAGAGCTGTTGTAGAAGTTATTTTGACTCTTGATAGTGAATTGGCCTACAAAAGTTTGTTCAGAGTTATGTTTCATATCAAAAGAGCTCTCCTGGAAAACCCTGGACCTGAAAACTTTATCAATCCAGCAATTGCCTGCATAAACACTGTTATTTTGACTTATGTTGCATATTTAAAAGATATGAAGTCAATTGGAAATGGTTTGGAACATTTTCTATACCTATCTGAATTGGTTGAACCACAAGTTAATGTGGATTGTCTGCATGTTGTCCTCAATACGATCGAACCCTGGTTTCAAATTAACAGATTATATGATGAAGTTTTACCTAATGAATGAACAGTGATTGATTACTTTTTTTAAATTTTATTTGTTTACTAGCAGGCCCGTTGGACCTGCTAACACTCAGCTCACTCGGCGCTGCTATGCAGCACCTCTTTCGCAAATTTCAAACACTACCATTCAAATTGATTGGATAGTTTTTAACTTTACCGTATCAAAATATTCCTATTGATCAAATTAATCAAATATTAAATTTTATGAAGGAGCAGATCGGAAAATAGAACTTAGTTGGTAACTCTTAGTCGTGCTAAACCATGTGAATTTTGTTCCGTTTTGATTCCAAGATGATTTCAATTCTGACAACTGATTCTCATACTTACATTGGACAATTTCGTTTCGTTTACAATATTGATTCAGAACAGGAACTGTCCTCGTATCTGCTACACCTATATTCGACTAAATTGCAAACTTCTGTAAACCTTAAATTGCTCTCAAACGGTCAATTTCAAAACAACAGTTACTATTGTTATCAGCATTGATTAATGATTATCGACCGACCTCTGCCACAGTTTTATGAAAACAATCCATCTGAAATATCCTCCGTTATTCAAGTTATGTCCATTCTCCATTTTGAGATCTTGAATACGAAGTATACAGAAAGCGTCAAATTTTCAAAAACTATAGCACATCATTTAACAGTAGTTGCGTAATAGAAAGCACTCGCATAGAACTGATTACAATCTGCATTTAGTCTGTATCCATAGCAACGGCACGACTTAGCCTATAGCCTTGTTTCTCTTCATATTTTCTTGGCAAGCTCAAATTTAATTGTATAGTGGGTCTTTGGGCAAGAAAGGTGCTCTGTAGCATATTGTAGCGTTTTAGCCTTGGCTGGCACCATGGTCCTCTGTTTATGAACATGGACTGCTGCCGAGGGGCGGTCAGAGGACTGCTACCTTGCACTGGTATTCTACCTAAAATACGGAATTACAGACAAACATTATTCACGTGTGACTTTACTTTATACTAGGGCGTTCGGAAATGATTGTCACTACAGGCATAAAATGACAAATATGACCGACCATTTCAAAATTTCAACATATTCGAGTATTCTACCAGACTGAATTGCAAATTTTCAGCGTTAACGAAAAAGGTCATCTAGCTTGTTTTTTGATAGTTTTCAGGTGCCCGCTGTATGAATTCTAAATCTTCTAGACCATGTTTTTTATGGTCCGATTTCACTATTCAGGTCATATTCAGGGCGTTCAGGCCCAAAACTAAAGAATAGGATGATTGGTTGACATTCGGGGCAAATTTCTGTACAATTTAACCCTGTATGATTGTTGATGAGTAGAGCTAAAATGGGGCAAATTTAACAGTTCAGTAACCGATAATGCAGTACCCATCTAGCACACTCGTTTCTGAAGTTAAGACAATAAGTCAAAATCTTTAAAAATGGTTGTCTCGTGTACGGATGGGTCTGAACTAATATCCTTACACGATAACCGAACGTTTCAAATAATTTAAATGTCATTTTTGGACCATTGCCAGAGCAAAAGTTGTATGCCCTATCTGGAGCATATCCTTTTTGAGGTCAAAGCACCCCCTTAGGGTTATTTCAACTCGACGAAAAACAGTTCATTTGTTCGGTTAGCATCCACGTGTGCTGCAACAGCCTCATTTTGATTATCTGCACTTCCTGAGTCCGTTGATAGCAGTTTCTTTGACATCGAAATTTGTGGTCAGTTTCGTACAGCGGAGCAAAAAATTAGAAATTTGAATCCGCTGTAGATTGGACTAGAAAACTTGGTTGTCGGTAAACCCCGATCATTTAAATCCAAAAATGTCTGAAAAAAACGAAAATCACATCAAAAAGTCACTCCCGGCAGCCGTTTCTCCAGAAAATCGCAAGTGACAATCTTTTCCGAACGCACTATTATATAAGATTACATAGGTTCATATTAGTTGAAAATCACCATCATTATCCTCCTTAGATTAAAAATTTTTCTTCGGTTTTTCAATTTCTTGAGGTAAAACTTGCATTTTTGAACTATTTTAACACATTTCTCGCGGAAATTATGCGGAAGATTTTCATCATGATGCAGTGATGACATCAAAAAGTGAGTTGAAATATTTTGATCATCAATAACTTATTTGTAGGAATTTGGGAAGCCTATTAACCCAATTCAGCAATAGTTGTCTTTTCAATTTATGACTGAAACCCAATCAAAATTCTCTTTTAATCATGGGTAATGAATGTGTTCATATTTTACACTTTAGGTGCTAACTTTGATTTGAATCTAGGTAGCTATTTTCAAACATTAGTTGAATTTTTTGAGAAATTCTTTTAGAATCTGCAGATTTTCCCAAACCTTTAGCAATTTTTTTTTGCAAAAAACGTACTTATGCTGGTAGTTTTCGAAAATTTGCTCTGGACACTCAACACCCTTATAAGTTTCACCATCACTAGAATCAAGACATGCAATTTCCACAGTTTCAATTTTTTTAGATATTGAAAATTTCAGTTTAATTATTGAAATGCCACCATCAGAAATCAGCTACCAAGCCAGATTGAGTAAAGATTTTTTGCGCTCAGTTTTATGATAGTATTTTAATATTATAATAGGTGTATCATAAAATCATATTAGGAATTATGTTCATTCATTATTAATTACCTGCTAGTCTGTTCACGTTTAGAAGAAAATTTCACTTGCTAGATGAAAAAATTTAATACAAGTAATAAAAGTAGTTGAACAACGTAAGTGATCAATGATCTTTGATCATTATAAACTTATAATTGCAGTGGTTTTTTAATATAATATTGTTCTATTGATGTTCCTGTTTATAGTATTTGATTTTTATACAATTCTGTTTACAATAAAGTATTATCGTTAGCAACATCATATTATTGGTCAAGAGAATGATATTTTCATTGCCTATGCGAAATTTTGCTTGTTCTTTACAGGTGCAATATCAAATTTTGGACCATCGTATGGTATATTGGTATATCAAATAACGAACGTTTTAGCACGATTTCCATAATATGCTAGTTAAGCTGTAAATATAACATCGGTCCATACTATATTTGGCAAGTTTTTTAAAAATGTGCTTCAAAGATTGACAAGTCCCTCAATTGTGTAACTGCCTCCTGAACGTTGGCCACGTAGGTCGTAGGTACTTGCTATCATCCATGTAGTGTGTATATATACGTTTTGGCATATTTAAAAACTCACTTATTAATGCTGTGCGCGCTCTCTTAATTTATGATCGCTTCAGATTAATTTTTAATCAAAAGACACCACGATAACTTTGACGATAGAACACCTAAAGTATTGATAACTCTATAACTCCAATATTAAGATGATAATGACAGCTGCAATTCTCATAAATAATATTAATATTAATATACTCAATTTATCTAATGCGTGTTTATTTGTGTTGGTGACACTTCCCATTATGTCTGCGTATTTGCAATATATTAGCACTCCTTCTCATTATGTATCGTATCACGTATGCATGGTTTGTGTGCGGGTCTGACATGAATTCGTGATTTTGATATGTCACGGGACTTAAGTATTTCATTTCTGATTGTAAACTTCTCGTTTTAATTTGAGGAATGGGTGGATTGGATATCTTATCTACGCTTTCGCCAATCCTAGATCAAAAAACCATCCTCAGTGACAATGATAGCTCTGCATCCATATTCAACTCAACAGTAAGACACTTCTTTACTTGTGGTAAACTTTCTAACTTTGTTTACGGTTGATGATTATCCTTGCTTTGGAGAGTAAACTTAAATCTAAAAACCCAATTAGCAATTTACCACGAAAGGTAAATACTTATCAAATACTCGGAAATGCTCATAATATATAGAAACTCTTGACATAAACAATTATCGCTCATTCTAAACTCTGATAATGACGTCACTCTCAACCACCGAACTCTCACGGTTCTGATGCCCCAGGAGGAGGAACCGGTTGACGTGATGGGACTTGGACTCCGTGTGTCACTCAGCCTGGCTATGGCGTGTGTCTGCGCAGGAAGCATCTTCGGTAAGCCTCGTAATATATCAGCGGCGTATACCATTTGAAAATGTGATTTTGTTTTTATCAGGCCTGTTTTATAAACACGAATAGCAATCTTCATTTTCTCGATAATATTCCGATTCAAACGAAGGGAGTATTTTCTTGGGAAATATGTATTTTATGCCCGTTTAATTCCAATATTTATGCAAGCCATAATAATATGTATAATATCTTGATTTTAAAGCCAATAACTGATCTCCTGATTTCTTCTTAACACTTTAACATAATACTATAATAAAATGATACTGAAGAATTTTATTTTAAATTTCCATGGCGATTAGGCGATCTTGAAAGTAAGAACTTTCGGTATAATTGTTTGAACTGTTTTTCCACTTTCTTGAGTTACTATTAAATCGTTCACTTTTAATCTATTAATGTGGGAGGAGCCATGAACGCAAAATTTCTGTATTATATGATTACAGATTGTAATAAGAAGTATCTATCATATGTAATCTCTCAATTTCCTGTTGATTTGCGTTAAGATTTCAATCTGTAATAGCTGCATCCAAGTTATTTAATGATAATTCCCGCGATTACTCATAATGAAATGTGAAATTAATATCAAATAGCATACATTGTGAAATCTGTCATGAAAACATGTTTCAGACGGAAGCATTCCGTCAGATTTCTGACAGATTTATTGAATATCTCTCAAATCCACGGAGGTACGAACCTGTCACAACTATTAAAGTGCTTCACTTGACGTTTGCATTTGAGCTTGTTCTGTGACCACTTAACCGTAGGATTTAGTGTGTAACATAGCTGTGTCGAGATAGGTCAAGCTGCGTAGCAAGTTGTGAGCATTTATGTGCGTTTACTGATTCTGACTGCACAGCTAATAGTGAAGAGTATTTGGCATTAGAATGAGGTATTAAAGCTTCGAACGTATTAAATCTGATACCTAGTACCCACTACCAATTATTAATGTTCAAACGTAATAACGCTGCCGCTCAACAAGCCAAAATTCCGAGATACTTCGATAAATAATCTCAAAGGCCTTTTGTAAATGATACTTTGATAATACTGAGCTGTCAAAGGCCACAGGTCGCCCATGAACAGTAGTCGCGCCTGTGATATGCACACATGCGCGCGTGAACTGCCGAGAATCGAGTCTCGGTAATTAAAAAAATATTCCGCTGGGTCGGCCCATAGGCGTTTTTAAGTGCGTCCTATTTGCACATACGACATTATCTACATAGCTTTTTTGGTTTTCCTACTAACTATTGAGACGTGGATGATTGCTGATCATGATTAGCACTTCCGTACTGACGTATGTAGATAATAATACACTGGTTAATTATGGTAAATTAATAGCTGCTCAGTGCTCACTTTGAGAGCTGTACAGATACTGCCGAGACGAATGCGAGTTGGTGTCGGGTGGTTGTAGTTCCATTTCAAATCAGAGTAAAGGAGCTGGGAAATTTGATTGAGAGTTCCAATGTATATTATCAGATATAACGCTCTGAGAGCATTGTAAAATTAATATAATATAATATTCATAATGATATGACACTTGTAGCTGAGAGAACATAGGAAGCGAAGAGGAAGATACCTTGCCTAAATACCTTGAGAGCTAATATAAGCAGACTGCATTATGAGTTTCTAGTCTTCTAAACTTTTTAACGCTTGAAGTATGTTAATAACGGTGAAAAGGGAGTGTGTGTAATGACTCCAACCATATGCGTGATAAATGGCAGCCGTTAAATGGCTCAAATTGAGTGTGACTGGTGTTAAATGGGTACCTACTGCAGATTCTGAGCTTTTCAAGTGCACGAATCTTTCATCATAATTGGGCATTTGTTGATCTGAAATACTAAGACTGCATTCTTGACAAATCATCTCTTGGCACTTCCACGTTGTTCCTGCATAAACCAAAAAGTAACAGCCCAGTTCACCAATATGAAGCACCTTCGTAATCTTGACTAACACAATTTTAAACCCCATCTAGCTAATTTTTGAAAGAATGGCCGTTTTTGCTCATTTTGCATGATTTCTTGATTGTAATGAACTCGTGATTGCCCAATGCAGTCGCTTTTAATTTCCTCATGGCACATTGAACGATTAAAGAATTGATTTTATGCATTAAATATCCAGGCCCAGCCGCTTGTTGGCAGTTGACGTGAAATCCCCACTGCAGTACATTTAAATGGCGCAAAAAGCCTGGAGCCTCAGAGGCTTCATAATGCTAAAATGCATTATACCAGCTCCATTATTCAATAATCAAATGCCTAAAATGTAATTTATGTTTTATAACATTAAATGTCATGACAAAAGACCATTCTGAAATAGACAATTGATTACAATGATGCTAATGTTGCATAATAGCATATTTTGATTAATAATAGTAAGCCTAATTACACTTTTTCTTCAAATTCCATGATCAAATTTCGAAAAGTATAGAATTATTCAAAAAAAATTGACTTAGCCCACAAAATAACATGGAATGCCCCACAAAATAACATAGCTTAAATTCAAGGTTTTCATGAACTTCAACAAGTCTACAATGCTTATTTGACTTCATTATATGATGAATAGTATTCAAGAAGCATGTAATTCACAATGAGACATAAAGTTTATGAAGAGAGTGTAAAGCCAATATTTACCATGCCCACAAAATAACACTATATTTCAAATATGCCCCACAAATATATCTAAGTTCCATACAAAGTTGTGGTGAAAGCAAATACAGTAAAATAAAGATGAATCATGTAAGGACCACTAATTGAAGGTAGTTTACATATCAAAAAAGCAGAAAATTGTTGCTATGAGCATCAATATTCTTGAATTCTTGCAGGTTTATCTACAGGTGACTGATAAATTTCATCAAAATCAAAAGTGTTAAGGTTTTAATTTGAACTTTGAAGATCAAATCAATGTGATTGAATGTGACTCTTTCACTACTACTAAAGTACTAATAAACTTAACAATTATTTGATTCTCATGATCATCTGGTTTCATGACCTACTGTACTGTTTTCATGTAATGATTGCAAATTATGATAGAGGTTCCTGGCCAAAAATACCACAAAATGACATAAGCAATAGCAGAATAACCACCCAACCTGGTTTAAAATGTGTATGCAAATAAAACGTCTAATTCAGGTCAATTTATAGACTGGACATAATAGCCTGAACTTTAATCAAAGGACAAAAATGCATCTGAGCAATATCCAATAAGCTAATATACATAGATGCCCCCAACACATCATAATTTTTCAGTATAAACCCTTAAACCCTCGAACAATGATTTTCTATCTTCATAAACTTGTCAGACCAACATCTAAAAGTAGTCTTGGGTGTTCGACTATACAAAATTTGAAGCTTATAAGCTATTGCCCCACAAAATATATAACCCAAAAAATTAATTTTAGGAAAACTCTGAGTTGGCATAGTGCATATGACTTGCAGTTTACGTTATTTGAGCTAATGAAGGACAAATTTATAAAAGAGAAATTTCATCTAAATATAACGGTTTTCCTTGATTTGAGTGTCATTTTGTGGGGCTCTTACAGCTTTCGTGGATCATGAAATCAACAGTAAAGATGATGGAATCCCAAATTGTTTAGTTTGGAGATTTGAAAAGTATCAAAATAGTATAATCGAACGAAATTTTTTGTTACGGTTAATGTTTTTGAAACAATTTCATATTTTTCATGTTGTATATTTTGTGGGTCATGGCAAAATGAAGGGTGTTTTCACAGAAAATTTTCGTCCACTAAAAGGCTTAATTTTTGTTAAAAATCGGCGTGGAAAACTTTTCTAAGCCTTTTGCTACTATAAGGAATCCTTATTAGTCACATCCTACTCAATTTCTCTGGACAAGAGGTATTTGAAAAATCGTATATATTTTGTGGGTCAAATACCCGTAATAGTATTATTAAGGTATAACACTAATGCAAAGCACACTACTCACAAAACTCATTATTAAACATGCATAATCCGACGCTGTATCATAGTTTATCCATATCACTTCATGGCTACACCAATCAGCAAGCAGTTCACGCCCATCCTGTCCGCTGGTTGGTGGAACACCGCTCCGGGTCAGCTGATATTCCGCCAATAATGGGTGGGGTCACAGACTCTGTGATCCACACCCATTATTGACACACACAATAGGATGACCATCAAAGTCTAATGTGATTATCTTCTCTTGAAAGGGAGGATGGGCCTGCAAGAGGCGTGTCAGTCTCCTTGAGAGAACTCTGCCAAAGACCTGTGTCAAAAGAGACCTGTGCTCAAAGAGAACTGTGCTCAAAGAGAACTGTGTCCAAAGAGAACTGTGACCAAAGAGAACTGTGTCCAAAGAGAACTGTGACAAAAGAGAACTGTGTCCAAAGAGAACTGTGACAAAAGAGAACTGTGCCCAAAGAGAACTGTGTCCAAAGAGAACTGTGTCCAAAGAGAACTGTGACAAAAGAGAACTGTGTCCAAAGAGTACTCTGCCAAAAGACCTGTGTCAAAAGAGAACTGTGTCCAAAGAGAAAGCACCATAACACAATAACTCTTGGGACAGTGAGTCCAGTACCTCCCCAGTGACATTCCACTGCCTATGCTTAGCCCTCACCTTCTTAAACATGTAAAACACTTAACTTGCCGTGTATACACTTGGATGTAAAATACACAGTCACATTTTAATAAAACTAAACCTGAAGCCGTAGTTTAGCGCGCCTACTGAGGCTTTATTATTGCTAAACATTGATGTTTTAAGCATAGCAGCTGTGTTATAATGTCCTACTGATGTAATTTAGATATAATGTTATATAGTGCTAAGTTAATGCAGCGGAGTATACTCTTCTCAAACCTTTTCCCACGGTTTATGTTAAGGTAGTTCCAAAGAAAATTGTATAAGAACTAAGAAGATACAGTAAATTTACATCGCTAGCTGTAATAATTTATACCATTATCCATGAGATTATATGTTTATGAGGTTTCAATAATTATGAGGTTAATTAAAAAATTATTTAAACATAAGTAATTATGATAATGCAATAGTAAATATTATGATTTATGACGTGTGACGATAATTTATGTTACTTAACATATTATAATGGTGCGTTCAGGGGGGGGGGCACCGAAAAAACCCCGGGTAGTAATGAAAATGGCAAATGGGGTTTAATTTTCAGGGGTTGTACCATTTTTGAGAAACTTCCAAAATGATACCATTTTTGCTGATCAATTTTCGGCCTTTCCGAAATGGTACCAATTTTGTTTGGTAAATGTGGGCCTTTTCCGAACGGTTTCATTTCTATTGCAGAGGAAATTTGACGCATTGCTGTAATGCTACCATTTTCATCAATGAATATTGGCACAATTTTAAGTTGTACTCGCAGATTTTAACCCCGCTAAACCCCTTATGTGATATAAAAAACGTCAAAAACGGGTTGAATTTTTCGGGTTTATGGGGGATTTCCAGTGTTCCCCCCGGCTTCCCTGCGGATAGGCTTATAACTAATAAGCCGTTGATACAAATTACCCTTGAAACATAATACTATCGAGCTACATATTACATGGTTACCATGATTCATACAATTAACACTAATTAGTTTATTGTAGTCAAGTTATGGAGTGATAATTTATACATTATACACAGATTTAAATGCCGTGTCAAATTGGCTGGGATTGCAGTTATAATGGCTACTTGCTACATAATCAATAACTTGAGTGTAATGATAATAATTCACTATACAGTAACTAATGTTAATTCACTAACTTCTTTAGGATAGTTCACTAACTTCTGTAGTAAAATTCACAAATTTCTCAAGGTTATTTCACTTACTTTAGCTTTATGGACAAACTTTATTTCACAAACTTTTGATAACTTCACAGTTCACACTTATTCTAGTTCACTAAAGTTAAGAAGTTAGTTCACTAAGTTAAGAAGCTAGTTCAATATCAATTCACACTGTAATTCCCAGGTAACCTGCTGGTGTTCGTGTCCCTGGTCAGAGAGCGACCCCTTCCCAACCCCTCCATGCAGCTTATATTTAGACACCTCTCCTTCGCTAACTTCCTCCTGGCTCTAGTTGGGGAACCTCTCGTTGTCGTGTCTCTAGCCTTCGGTTAGTTCATAGGAGTACGCAACTTTATGTTTCTTGTCGTGTCTCTGGCGTTCGGTTAGTTGGGATTACGCAACTTTGTGTTTCTTGTCGTGTCTCTAGAGTTTGGTTAGTGTGTTTCTTGTCGTGTCTCTAGAGTTTGGTTAGTGTGTTTCTTGTCGTGTCTCTAGAGTTTGGTTAGTTGGAAGTATGCAACTTTGTGTTTGCTGTCGTGTCTCTAGAGTTTGGTTAGTTGGAAGTATGCAACTTTGTGTTTGCTGTCGTGTCTCTAGAGTTTCGTTTGTTGGAATTACGCAACTTTGTGTTTCTTGTCGGTGGGTAAGTTGAGATTACGCAATTTTGTGTTTTTCGTTGCGTCATATAACAAATAAAGCGATTGCTGAGTTGGTTTTGAACTATGGGCGACCTACGGTGACGGTATTTTTATACTTTAGAGCGACTGGTTGATGACGTCAATAATTGTTTCGCAATACGAAGGGAAGCTTTGCTCGCTACTCAACCGCTGCTCAACATTCCTTTGTTTGTTGAGACCAAACCTTTTGAGATTAAGATTTTGGTACTTTTCTTGCATTAATGCATTATCTACCATTTGTATCTTTCTTTCACGGGTTGCTATTTTCTACGAATGGTCATTGCAATCTCATGTTATTACCAAATTCAGCTATTGTAATGATGATGTGTCCAATTCAGCTCTCATGGGATGTTACCATTTTCATATTACAATTTGCTTGAATAGTGCTAGCTTGATTTATTCATTCAATCATGAAGTTGTGAATTATGGGCGAAAATGATACGTAAATTATATTAAGCACGTGTCTTCAGTATTAGTTTTCGAAACTTCTGATTGATCTTGGTTGCAAGAAAGTAAAAAATCACTTTTTCAAGAAGCCAATTGACTTCAAGAAGCCAATCTGAAATATTGAAAAGTGTATCTGAAAACACGCGTCTTACAATGTTATCAAGTATCGCCCCTCTCACCAATCTAATGCGTGTCTTGGGTTAGAACAAGATATAATATTTGTCTTGTTAAACGTCGTCAATCCTCTAATGTAAATGATGATTATTTCACATGGAATAGGAGAATGATGATCGCACCTGTGACTTTCATAAGTATAAAATACCATCTCAATATCACGCTATCGAGAGTGATATTGAAGAACTATTGCATTTTAGGGGAATTCCTTCACTATGAAAATCTGCATTATGACACATTTGGCTGCTCTTCAACTGTAAAATTCACAGAAAACCAACCTCATATCCTAGAAAAGTGATTTTTCCTTGTTAAGCTTTTACTTGACCATTTCACTGTTCGCCCACGGCAAGCTCAATATTTAGTCCAAAAATGGGCAGAAGTCTGTTATTATGAAAACTTTGTCTTCACTCAAGACATTCTTAAATATGCAATTTTTAGCAATTGCTTCGTAAAATAGTACAATCTTAAATGCACGGTCAACGGAAGAGGGTGATACCATGAGCATTTAAATTTTTATCGAATGTCTTTTATTAGGGCGACTCATTAAACTATTAGAGTCATCACGATGCGAGCATGATATCTTTGTTTTGGAGAAGAAAAATGATGAGATACTTTCTTTTTTCTCATAGGGTTACCGGACGCTAACCTAAATAAGTAAATATTTAATTAGCAAGATCGAGACTTCCTCGCTGAGTCCTCGCCGGATCCCTAGAGACAAACTCCTGCGAGCTAAACTAGCCAGAACTCCAAACTCCTGCGAGATAAACTAGCTTGAACTCCAAACTCCTGCGAGCTAAACTAGCTAGAACTCCAAACTCCTGCGAGCTAAACTAGCTAGAACTCCAAACTGATACGAGCTAGACTAGCTAATACTCCAAACTCACGCGAGCTAAACTAGCTATAACTCCAAACTCCTGCGAGCTAAACTAGCTAGAGCTCCAAACTCATGCGAGCTAAACTAGCTAGAACTCCCAGAAATATCTCACCTAAAATAACCTGAACCTTGATAATTCATAATATAACCTTAACCTTCATAATGTTATTGATGAATGGTGTCCACCGTCCATGTAGCGGAGTGTTCTGGCACTGGTTCCCACTGGGTCTCACCCGCGCATCTCATATTTATCACAAGACCATAGTATCATCTTATCATGCAGTTATCGCAATATTCAATCGATAATGTGGCACGCAAAACAGCTGTTCACTTTCTTGATATAATGGAGATGATGTTCTTTAAAAAAATGTTGAAACGCTACATCAAACAAAAAGTGTTGGAAGCTATAGTCCCAATATTCAACATAATATTATTTTGAATGTATTGTTATACATATTCTGCATTATTTTTCATCCTCCATTTTCGGTATAATATAAGCAACTTCAGTCCTTGGAGTATGGATGGGTGGAGAGAATCTAGGTGCCTCGCCTAGCTAATGCATGCGGTGGAAGTCCTTGTTGTACAGGTTGTGAACAAGGAATCTTAGATATAAGTTGTAAACAAGGAACCGTAGGGTTCCGTACGGGATTTAAAGACGTACAGACGTTTTGACGTTTTAATATATGATAAATAGAAACGTCAAGTCGAGATAATAATTACATCTCATTCATCCGCATCATATGGAGGCAAAACTCTAGTTCTTATCAAAAACTTGATTATCTGTAATCCTAACCTACTCTCCCCTCCCGCAGGACACTGGGTTTGGGGAGAAAACATGAGGTTTTTCGAGGCGTTCTGGGTGACCACATTCGGCCTGCTCTCCATGATGATCCTTGCGCTCATCAGCTTTGAGCAGTACTCCAGATTTGTAATGCAGAAACAGCTACTTAGCTGGCAGGTGGGTTGTAAACCGTGAATCTGTACGGAAATAAGCAGTTTTACCGTAGGTTCTATAATCAAGATATTGCTTGGTGTAAGTAGGTGTATTTTCTGATGAGGCGCCATGCGACCCCTCAAATCGGTCACGAGATGGGTGATTTGTTGGCACATATCCAATAGTTTGTAGGGCACAGAATATGTCGGTGCTAATGATAAAGCGGTTGGTCGCTTAGTACTAATTTCCAGTCGGGTAATAGGCCCCAATGGCTGTACAGTGCCGAGATTAGCCGTCCAATTAATCCTGAACCGGAATATCTGACCTTATTATTATACTACACTTATCTGAACTTGATGCTCACCTCTATCATCTATGTTTGTTTATAATGTAGTGTGTCACATGTGGTTGTGTCAATGCATAGAGCTTGGGTCCTCTGTGTTGTAGCAGGTACTAACATTGAGTGATTCATGACTCGTCACTTGCCCACACAAGCAACAAAACCACTAGAGCAGTGGCAAACCGTTCCACTAATGGTGGGTTCAGCAAACGAAATTTCAATGCTAGCTTGGTGCAGAAGTACTAATATTCCTAAAGAGTTTGAGGAGAAATCGCAATCCAATTTCCTAAAATTCGCCGAAATTGTGCGTTTCTGCTTTTACAGTTTTACGCGTCCAAAGTACCTGACTTTATGCTTTTTAAATGCTTACTGCAATACGGCGTTATGATCTATGTTGATAGCATGGAGAGTGAAGTTAATAATTTAACATCAAATTATAGGCCATTATACTGAAAATCCTGCTCTGCAGTAAGCTAAATGTGCATAGCATCACTTCCCTTAGTTGTGATAATTTCTATTGATCTTTCATAACAATTTTCGAAATTCATATTATATAATAATCACACGAATCACATTATTGAACCTTGATTCATTATTTTCGGGGATAACTAATTCCTATGAAAGATGGATTACATGAAATTATTGAAGCCAGAGTTTCTGGTTTTGAAGTTACGAGGAACTGCAATTAATTCACTCAAATTTCTAGTATGTAAACATGTAAATGTGCCTGATCGTCCTGATCACTTTATTAGGTATCAGATATTTGCAGTTAGACATGTTGCTTGCGTAAAAAGGCGTGTCCGAATGACATTCACGTTACTTACTTTCTTTGCTGTAAACTTACACAGTTAGCGTCTGAACGTTGAAAATTGAAATGTAGGGTCCAGGGGCGCGGCCCCCAGAAGCCAGACATGTGCTTCATTCCTCCATTGCTTCTTTGCCACTCCTAACTTCCTAACTCCAGCGAACAACCGTCTCAGTTTTTATACTCTTAATTCCGGAACGTGGAAATCGTTTCCATTACCATGGGCAGGGCTTTCAAGCCGTCAATAATCACATTATTATAATGATTACTATAATTTTGGCATACAAACCCTAATATTTTAGCGCATCTTTAATATAAGACGGACATAAGGTGGGTTCAATAATGCAAGCAAGTTACGGTAGCTTGTTGACGGGGAAAGTGGAAGGACCCCCTCAGCGCCGATACTTCACCATGTAAACCTGTGATAGTGAGGTCAGACCCAGCCGTCTGTTACACCCCCTAATGGGTTGTTTGCCTGCTGCAAACCCAGCCGTCTGTTGCCCTGAGTTAATGGGTTGTTTGCCTGCTGCAACATTTAGTACATTCTTGCAAAATATTGACAAGTTCCAATAAATACGGTACAGGATGCATTTAATTTGTTTAATATATTCGTTTTGGGACGACGTTCAGTTGGTAGTGAAAGTTTCATAAGAGCTCAGTTTTATAATGCAATAAGAATATCAATGACTCCATCAGCTTCATAATAACCTGCTTGCTGCTTTACTAACCTTATTGACATGGCTGAACGGACTACAGCAATTCTGTACTGTAGTTTGTAGATAAAAATAACATTTGTGCATCAAAGTATCCAGGACTCAGCATTCTGAACAATTCTCTCATATTCTGCCAAAAACAAACTTAGAAATTAATTGAAATTTTAGTTTCTTCGTCTTGATATGAGAATAAATGAACTATAAATAACTAATCTAACCCGACGAATTCGCTTATTCGAGTAATTATGTTTGTTATCAATAATAATGGAGAGTGTAACTTTTAATTTAGTAAAGTTTTAAATGCGCTTCATGTAATCTTACCTGGGCCAAACTTAATGCCAAATATAATCATATTCGTGAAAGTTCGTGTATCAATGTTATTTTAATCTACAAACTATAGTACAGAAGTGCTGAAGTCTGTTATACATCCATAAATGATTAGACTAGAGGATTCATGCTATTAATGAGATTGCATGACGTCAAACGTATTAGATCCGCCACTATTGACCTCTCAAAAACTTAAATCATGACAAATCGTCCCGTCAGAAATATGTGACAATTCTAGGACTAAGCCATTTAAATACTTAAATACAATATTCAGCTTAATTGGATTGAAATGAGAATTTTATACCTGGATTGGTCTGGATTGATGTACCAGAATATTAACCTATCATCAAACTTTTGACATTTCTCGTCCATTATCGGATCTAATCTCCACTATCAGGCTGGAGAATTGGTGATTGGACGCCTATTCCCCGTTCTCTTGCTAGTTAATAAGTTGGGGCCTGTGAGGTCACCTCCAATCATTGGAGGTAACGCCACCCAAACAGCCCAATCAGCTTACTTTAATAACGCTCATTAATTAACGCTCGTTCTCGGTAACATTAACATAATATCAACACTCATTACCATTATTAACGCTCATTAACTCTTTCTTTCCTTTCAGGTGGTAGCCCTGCTGGGTTTCATCTACTTCCTGGCCCTACTGTTCGGCGTGTCTCCGCTCCTTGGTTGGTGTGGATACGGCCCTGAAGGTGAGTTTCTCATATAGGGAGGGCTGTAGATCAGATCTTCAGATAAGGTCAGGGTAGAGATAGGAAATAAGAAAGAACACGGTTTTAAGGATGTTCAAGATTGGGTTTCTATTTGAATGTCTGGTGTGGTTAGACTAGATCATACTTCCCCATCATGGTATGGAATTTGAAATCATCTTGTTCTCCCTGCCTGGAGTCAAGATAGAATGATATGACAATTCGCGACCTGAAACCAATCACACATGGTGTCGTAAGCTGTGTAGTACACAGCTTACGAAACCATATGCGATTGGTTTCAGGACTGTAAATTGTGTGTACAATGTATACAGAATTCTGTATTCTTTTATTTGACTGTCAGGCACACTGGACACACTTCATGATGCACACTACATAATGAATCTACTCCTTGAATTCGATAATTAGTAAGCCTGCCGCGATGGTTTACTGGCATGATTAATGATTCTTCTTCACATGATTACTCATAATTTGAGACAGAAACTTCCATAATTAAACGATTAATGCCAGTTTATCTTGATAAGATATCTTATGATTTATGATGGAAATTCCTCGAGCCTCTTCCATCATAATATGCGCTCTTGATAGAGTAATAAGCCTTTACCAATGTATTGAACCGAGAACTTGTTCTCTGATTGTGAAACAGAAAGAGTTCTAAAAAGCATAAAGCTCCCAGACGGCATTATCCCTGGGATGCTGCAACCATCGCATCGTTCATTAAAATTAATGGTTTCTCGGGGTGCCTTCTTTCCGGATCATATCAATAAAATACTGCGTCTTCGAGCACACTTAAACGACCCAGGTGGAAAAGTGGAAAGGTAATTTGAGGAACGGAGCCTGGGAAAGGAATTAATGAATAATGGACAGTTTCGCTGTTAGTAGCATATTGAACACCCGAGCTTTCGTACAGAAATTCCTGTGGCAATGCAAATGATCCTCCATCTGACTTTGAAGATCCCCGCCTTTTGTATCCACTTCGTGCTCCATATCTTCCTGATATTTTCCTAACCCATTTTATGTGCTTATTTCCTTTCGAATAAACCTCAACGACCCACCTCCCTGTATACAACAAAATATTACCCTCAACATTCGAATTCTAATTTCTACGTAGAACTACATAACCGCCTGAGTACGTAGGTAGTTTCTGGACTCTGAATCTTTGAGGAATTCGGCGATCTCTCCATTTTATGTACAGAGTTTAATGTGTGTACACTGTACTACACGGTGTGCGGAACTACGTAACTACCTTACATGGCATATTTATGTGAACTATCATATGTATAATAGCTTAATTATATATGTAATTGCTTAATTGCAGTGTTCGTAATTTACTACTTTACTAGAGCGAAAAGATACAGGATTTTTATCAGATTCTTTAAATTTTACACTACAAATTAACTCCGTAAATATGAAAATCTTTCACCTTTTGAAATGTTTCGAACGAAATATTGGAGCAAAATCATTGAAATCTGTACACAATAACACGTACAATTACAGCAATACCTCAGCACACAATATTTATAAATCACATAATTCTTACGGATTTAGCCTATTGGCTGTTCGTATTATAATTTCTATATCGCGGAAAGTTCATGGGCTCCATGTTTTGTGCTGCTGTAATTTTTTTTACTCCAGAATAAAAGCCACCAATATGAAACAAATACTTGAACTATAGATGATGTTTTATGGTTTGTAGATCAAAAAGAAAATCAACTTGTTTTATTCTATTTCTTAAATTCTATTTCAGCTAATTTTGACGCACGAGATGATATGGGCATTGTACAATGCCTAATGATTTTTACATCGTCGTTAAATGATCAATTATACCCCTGATCAAATATGTCATTCATTCACTCTTCGATCTAAACGTCTGGCTCATGAAAAAATCGTATCAACATTCTGAGTTACACAATTTGAAATTTATTTTCGAGTGATATATTTATTTGAAACGAAATTTGAAGACACTACGAAAAAAATCCCCATACTTTCGAACCCTATTAGAAGTTAATTATGACGTCATCATCATACTATAGCGCTTTAAGATGAGAAATAAACAATTATATATTGAAATGTATTGAAAAATCTCTCCATATTTTCGAACCCCCAAAATTGCGATAGCCAGAATAATTGTCTCATGTGATTAATATTGTCCCACGTGATTAATATTTCTCGTTAAGTAGTTGGAGACTGGAGTACCACAGTTTCTCCTGAGTGCTTCAGTGGGCCATTTAAGAAAACTGTCACAACGACTATCATTCCCAATTTAAACTTTTAAAGTTTAATGGTTTGAGGAATTTCAGGCTTCGTGCTAGTGCATTCCCAGAAGTAGGTGCGGTATTGCGGTAAGGGCCGATGTCAAATGATAATCGATCTCAATCTTAAACCTGTCCGATTTACTACCTGTCACGTTTTAAACGTACGTCTAATCAAAATATAGCGTCAAAATGTTCGTATTCGTGTATTTAGATATTCCATTGTTCATAGAGAGAGTGAGAGCGCAGCCTGTCCTCTCTTTATCGTCTTTGTTGATATGCGTTGATCGTATATCAGCAATTCTACAGCACTTCCGTACTGCGGGATGTAGATAAACTTTATGAAGAACATAAACATCGGGACTTTTTCAGTGGAGACATTTCTCTGGAGCAAATTTTCCTGGAGGGAAACTTCGGGACAAACATCAGGAGTTTTTTCTGTGGAGACTGGAGGTATTTCCCTTGAGGTATTTCCCTTGAGGTATTTCCCTAGAGGTATTTCCCTAGAGGCAAACATCAGGAGTTTTTTCTGTGGAGGAATTCCCGGGCTGGAGAGCTGGAGGCAAACATTGGGACTTGTTCCGTTGAAACTTTTCCCTGGAGGTATTTCTGTGGAGGTATTTCCCAGAAGACAAACTTCAGGAGTTTGTTCTGTGGAGGTATTTTCCTGGAAACAAACATCGGGACAAACTTCAGGAGTTTGTTCTGTGGAGGTATTTTCCTGGAGGTATATTAATGAGGTTTCTTCCGGTGGAATAGTCCAGAGGAGGATGGAATATTATGTTGTTTATATGATATTAAAAACATCGTCTTATAAGTAATGAAAATAAGGCTTCCATGGGAGAAAAGAGTATTACTATTACTCTATAAGATAATATAAATATTGCATCGGAACAAATTGGATTGAAATGGCCAATGGCTACACTCACTTCATTTCAATCACCCAATTATGATCATGATCATATATAAGAGGAATAGAGGATGTTATATGTATGTGAAACTGGAAGCTTATAAGCGTCATGCATCACATTCACACCGGAAATCTGCCTACTTATCTATTTATCTATCTAAGATTGCAATTCCTGAAGTTCTTGAATTTAGGAACAGTAGTCAACCACTGCTTCCGTTTTTAATTTCTTTATTATTGAAAACGGAAGCCTTCCTCGTCGAGCTTGAAAAGATAGTGTACCTAATACTTAACAACCAACTCGACGAATTTGAGAAAATGCCGATATGGTCTGCACGGGACCCAAAACTTATTAAAACTGACATGGAGCAGAATCTGAACTACAGAGTTGAAATTTCCTGTAATTTCGCTTACGTTGAGCGTTTCAAGTCAATAAGATTCTCACTTCTCAGTTACTGCCCCCAGATAAAAGTTTTGGTTCGCGTCACCAAGCCGGGACTATCCAAATGTGCCGAGCATAGCATCAAGATGCGTATGTCAAGCATTCATCAGCCTGTAGATTGTTCTGTCCTGTAGTCAGTAAACGACCGAGTACTCGGCCTCGGCCAAAATCGGCCCTTTTTTCAAACTCGGCCTCGGCCTCGGTCTCGGCCAAATTTTGCTTCATTTTGCCGAGTTTTATACCTAGCTAATTGCCGGAATTTCATGTGTTATTTCAAAACTTAGGCTGAATTTTAGGATCAAACAAGCTCAAATTTTCTCTGGATTAAAATTAAACATAAGAAATTTATCACATTTAACCGATTCAATTGGCAAAAGATTCTTTTTAAATAGTTTTACAGAAAATTACGGCAATATAAAATTGTAGCTTCACAAAAGTTATATGAACTCGGTTGAACTCGGCCTCGGCCTCGGCTCCGGCCTTGACGATGCAAACTCGGCCTCGGCCTCGGCCTCGGCTAAGAACCTGAACTCGGTCGTTTACTGCCTGTAGTCCTATTATTATATACACGGCCGTGTTGTTTGCGCTGCGTATACGTATAACCTCCGATGGAGTTACGAAACCAGAGATGGAGTTATATAAACACGCGCGAAAGTCTCTCTAGAAACTCCATCAGTAGATTTCAAAACTCCATCAGTAGATTTCGAAAGTCCATCTCTAGATTTATATTGGATTCTGACACGCTGAATTACCGAATGTTACAAAAGTTAATTAAACATGCTTACACTGTTTATTTACCCTGTTTATTTACCCTTTTATTTACCCTGTTTATTTACCCTATTTAGTGTTTATTTACCTTTATTTACCCTGTTTTACCTGACCCGTTTAATGAATTTAGCAAATGTACATGCACAAAAACGAACACCAAATACCAATCAACACAACACATTGTAATTACTGTGTACATTTGCACACCGTTATATGCTAGACAAGTATGTCACGTGACGTCTGCTCGTAACACAGGTATATAATGGAATGTGGCTGCTATACATTT
This sequence comes from Beroe forskalii, assembly GCA_011033025.1. Classification (NCBI taxonomy): domain Eukaryota; kingdom Metazoa; phylum Ctenophora; class Nuda; order Beroida; family Beroidae; genus Beroe; species Beroe forskalii. The sequence goes on along the minus strand of WFMF01000057.1, from coordinate 474,193 downwards.
TGAGAGTAATTGCAATTGCAAATGTCGATGTACCTACACCATGAGTGGTCCTCTCGTTCTCAATTTTGATATTGTACACTTTGTTTGGTCGGTCCTTCAGTGTTCACATTCCGATGAATTGGTCTAAGTTAAGATGGATGCAGTACTTTAATAGCACTGCCGGTAGCAATGAATAATTGCGCACTGCTCCAAGCAACATAATGCATATGTTTGAATTTGAATGAATTCATGATAAATACCTTAGTGCGTTATTTGCCGTACGATGTATGACCCGCTGACGCCAGCCGCGAAGCGGCTGGCGTCAGCTCGATGAGAATCAGCGCCGCTGGCCGCGCGCGCGGCGCTGATTCTCGAGAGGGTCTGTCAACGTCAGACAATGCGTTATTAAAACTTTCAAAGTACCCTGTCGAAACAAAGTTAAGAGGTGCATATAATAGCTTTTAGTTAATAAAGGTTTGAGTAATTAATCTGTTTTAGTTTACCAATAACATCACTAAATAACTTACATAAAAATCGCAACCATTTTATCAGAGTGCGAGGATAAAGAGTTTCACATTCTGGTTTGTGGGTCGCAGACCCGGAGTTAGTCTTTCCAAGGAAGCAGTTTGTACGGGTTCATGATGCCCTGAGGGTCGAACACATCCTTCAGCGTCCTCATCAGCTCAATCAGGCCGGGGTCTTTGCTGTACCTGAAGAATTATCATTATTAATGATTAATTCACAATTCATTGACCCGCCTGTAAGTTTACCATTTAAAGCATCAATAACCGTGAAATAATTCGAACTTTCTTGATAAAATTTTGCAAATAAGGCAATCTACTCATATGGTCCCACCGCTCTATAAAGTTGAAATACATATTTGAGATAGTTAGCCTTCTTGAGTCCCATCCCATGCTCAGCACTGATGCTGCCCCGCATTCTGGCCACTTCTTCGTAGACGAACGGCTCTATGAGGGACAGCGCCTGTAGGTGCGTCGTGAGTCAGACTGGAACAGTTGATATACATTAGTAAATACTTTTGGGTCGTATTCAGGAATCAGGAGTGATGGGGTTAAAGTGCTTCCTAACTCTTACTTTTGGGTCACTCGTATTTGGGAGTAATGGGGTTGAAATTATGCGGTTGAAGTTATGGGGTTTAAGTTGTGGAGTTGAAGTGATGGGGTTGAAGAGATGGGGTTGAAGGATTGGGCTTGAAAACAGACGTGTTTCCTAACTCTTACTATTACTTTTGGATCACATTTGGGATGGGGTTGAAGTGATGGGGTTGAAACAGGCGTGTTTCTGAACTGTTTCCTTACTTTTGGGTCGTATTTGGGAGTGATTGGGTTGAAGTGCAAGTCCCCATCCCCCACGTGGCCGTAGGCCGCTACCAGGGTGCCCGGCACTGAACCCAGAACCTGCTGCACCTGCAGGGAATCCGACACTACTACAATATCACTGATCATATTATCATACCCTTATGTGTGCACTTAGATCGTCCGATAAAAACGCGTAAAATATTGTTCTTCCGTCAAAAGTTCTATGAAAAGTCAATTGCACGCACTGTAAAATGCGCGTCTTTATCAATCCCTTGATAGATCGATGCATGTGCACACACATATGGGTAAATCGGGGGTCCTGGGGCAGGCTGCTGGGCTGGACCAATCTTATACCATATTACGGTCCTACTGTCAGTTGATTTTTCAGACCGGTCGCTTTATAATCTTTAATATCTCATTCCAATCCGCGGGCACTTGATGAATTGTAGCTGGTTTTCATGCGATGCATTCCTCGGCAGAGATTGGTTTTCAGCACTGCAGTTTGCCCCAGCAGAACCCCCGGGTTTATAAAACCACGTACCTCCTTGTCGTAGTGGGGTGTCAACGCGTTTAGGTGGAGGTTGTTGTCACCCAGGTGACCGTATCCCAGGGCAAAGGAGTTATCAATGCAAGATATCTTCTCTCGGATCTGTAATTGGGAGTGGGCGTTGAGGTGAAATGGGTTGGGAGTGGGCGGTTAGTTGAAATGGGTTGGGAGTGGGTGTTGAGGTGAAATGGGTTGGCAGTGGGCATTGAGGTGAAAGGGGTTGGGAGTAGGCGTTGAGGTGCAATGGGTTGGGAGTGGGCGGTTAGTTGAAATGGGTTGGGAGTGGACGTTGAGGTGAAATGGGTTGGCAGTGGGCATTGAGGTCTTACCTTCCAAAAGTGGGTAGCAGGAGTAGCACTGCTACCGAGGGGATTTTTCTCAAAACCGAGGGGATTTTCAAGTCAAGATGCACGCACGCGCAGCGTGCATGCCACGCTGAAATCTCGAATAAAAATTTCTTGAAAATTGTATTTATTTGCTACTACAGTAATGGGTTCTAATAAAAATTTAGATCAATTCTTACTGTAAAGATGCAAATGTGAGGGGAATACAAACATACAAAGGGACGTGAGGGGAAGTGATCATATTAGGTGAGGGGAAGCAGGTAGTGAGGCAAGGGGAAGTGAAGTAGAGAGGAAGATGGTGTGATGGTCAGATGGGCTTAGGGGAATTAAGGTGAGGGGACGTTAACTGAGTGAAAGTAAAGTGAGGGGACTTAAGTAATTAAGATGAGGGAAGTAAGATGAGGGTAATTAAGTTATTATTATGGCGAGGGAAAGTATGGTGAGGGAATTAACTAATTAAGGTGAGGGAAGTATGGTGAGGGGAATTACGGTGATGAGATGTAAGGTGAGTGAGGTGTTATAGTTCAAAGATAGATAATCGATAGTCATAGAAAACGCCTTTGGCAAGAAAAGGATTGTTAATCAAATTAAACATTACCAGATTGATCTCAGAGGCAGACTCAGGCACAAACCTTAAAATTTGCGCCTGCGGCGGGCTGTTGTGATTCAGTAATGTCACTAAATTGATCCTACACACAATCTCAGATGTTTTACTTTCATAATTTTTGCCTACGGCTGGCTGTTTGAATCACATTATACATTCATAAACAAATTGATCTTTTAGAGGCAGATTCACGCACAAAACCTTAATTTTTTTCGCCTGCGGCGGGCTGTTGTGATCCAATTATGCCACTAAATTGATCCTAGACACAATCTAAGGTATAAAACCTTCACAATTTTTGCCTACGGCTGGCTGTTTTGAATCACATTATACATTCATAAACAAATTGATCTTAGAGGCAGATTCACGCACAAAACCTTAAAATTTTTGCCTGCGGCGGGCTGCACGGATAGAATTATGCCACTTTAATTGATCCTACACAAACTCAGGTGTAAACTTTCACAATTTTGCCTACGACTGGCTGTTTTAATCACATTATACATTAACTAAATTGATCTCATTCTCAGGGGCAGATTCATGTGCAAAACCTTGAAATTTTTCGCCTGCGGCGGGCTGTACTTAATAATAATTGCCACTTAATTGGCTCTTGGCTCCGAGCAAGCTTGAAACCGAGGGGATTTTGAAATCTGCTACCGAGGGGATTTTCCTTTTTGGAAGGTAAGATTGAGGTGAAAGGGGTTTCAATGAGTTAAATATGGTAATCACAGTGCGAAGTAAAGAAAGTTCTGACAATTTGTGATATGATCTGTAAGGTCAACTAAAATGCGGTAGTTGCTTGGGAATTGAGATTTTCATATTTGTCCGAGATTTTGCAAACAGTTGACTTTAGAACAGAAGCGGGGCTACCATTTTGCAATGTAATCAATAAACATATTCTGCATAGATTATTGTTAAAATAGTATTCGGTTTTCAGAATTGAAACTTAGACAAAAATGATATCGTTCTGATTCATCAATAAGACAATCAGCTCATATTCATCGGAATTGATTGGTGTTTTTGTTCATCAATAAGAATTTCTTGTCACAATCAGAATTGTTAATTGTTCATCATTCCGACTTATATCCATCACCATGAGAGATGCGTGCATTTCAAGCTTGACACCTTAACTCTTAAGAATTTACTGGATGAGGTGTACATTTGGAGGGCTGCATAACAGTGTTTTTAAATCAGATTCAGCCATTCAGGGATGATAAAGGACTCACGGGGGAGGTGTTTAGTGTTTACACGCAGGACGGGGTTTGGGGCGGAGCCCAAGCAGAGGACGGGGCACAGCCCCTCGTTCCTAGAAAACGCATTCTGTGACTTGAAATTAAGGCCACTATAAGTGTCCCTCCTTTTCTTAATATTCGTCGAGTTTAATACCATTGTGCGTCTCTGAAGTATTCGAATTGGGGTCGATGGTTTGTCCTCCGTGGGGCATAATATGCTAGATAAATAAGGTAACTTTTCTCGATTCTTACATAGAAACCAACTATCCCTGCCTGGTATCACGCCTCATAAAGATAATGATATGAATTGCAACTGTAACTTGTGTCAACAAAACTTAGTTCAAAGTGTCACATCCTTGCACCTGTCACAAAACTCATTATAACCATTATTCTGTCCATTTTCTGTCCTCCCTCTAACCACCGCAGCTACTCATAGTAGACACCGTAGACCGTCCCCACCGCGAACAGGTTCTCATCCTTGTAGCTATACGAAGCGAACTTATCAAACTGTGGGTACCACAGACACCTGGACGCCACCTTGACGCCCTGTCCGGCGTGGGAACCCATCAGCACCAGCACCACGACCTTGTACCGCGTGTCCTTACCCAGCTCCTGCTTCACTTGCAGCCGGATCAGCTCCGTCAGGTGCGTCGTCAGGTCCTGGTCTCCGAACTTCTGGTCGATGAGATTAGACTGGAACACCGATTTTATGATGTCTTCCGTTTTCTGGGTGGGGAAGCGTTGCGATTCCTTGGGTTCAGTTCGGTACGTGTTTTCGTATTGTTCCTGCGGTGCTTTGGGGGCCGCATCCTCGCTGTCACTGTGGATGCTGCCCGTACGGGAGTACCTGCGACCCAGCATGCCGATCAGAGACACGCGACCCACTGCGTTCTGCCACCCAGCCCTCCTGAGACCCAGGTCTATCTGAGTGGACCTGCGAGACATGCGTCTGTTGGAGGCGTGGTCAGTTGAACCACTGCTGCGCTGCGATACGATACTCTCCTTACGCTGCATGGCGAAGCTTTCCCTGCGTCCAGACATGTTGAGCCTTAGAGGAGGATAATTCAAGGTGGAGATACGCGGGTAATCTCAGCTAAGGGATTATTGTCAAATAGTACGTCCTTATTGTCAAATAGTGCGTCCTATAGGAACTTAAGAACGTTATTACAGAAGTAGGGAACGTCATAATATAGCAAAGTATTGCTTGAGATAGCGGGAACATTAAAGTAGTAAAATATTGAATGATCGATCAAACCTTAAAATTTATATTAATTTCTCTAAGTGAGTCTGTGGGAAATTATAACATAAAAAGTCAGCCACTTTATAACTAATTCAACAAGAGTGAAGAGCAGTATCAAAAAGTTACAATCAGTGATCACGTAGACGAGAATGTAGAGGCCCATCCAGGATGCAGATATCGTGTACAAATAGCACATCATTTTGTTGAAAAAGTAATCAATAGAGCGTGACCATTAAAAAAGTAATCAATAAAACGCACGAAAAAGTGTCGAAGTGAAATGCCAATGAATGCTGGTAATGCATGTCAACGTAATAACAAAGTACACGTTAGTGTTAACAAGGCAGCTGCACTTTGCGTCGTGCAAGGTTAAGATGTCCTCGGATGGTCGAGTATACGACAGTTATAAACATCGGCTGCGTATTATAGCCACAGGTACATTGGAAATTAACCATTTAGCGCGCGAGTTGACGTAAACTCGCGCGCTGATTGATCAATATATCATGACGAATTCCGGATCCTAACATGGTCAAGCAAATACTACATCGATATTACGAGAAACACTATAAGCATGGTTTAAAAGGAGAATTGATGAATGAGGGGCAAATACCAGGTCCCTTTCAAAGACAAGAGCTGATATTGTGATTAATAAGGGGCCAATACTACAAGTCCCCTTACAAAGACTACAGCTGACATTGCGATAGAGCCGTCTATGCGAAGAAGCCAAGACTTTGTCTACTGTAAATATACCTGCGTTGCCATAGCAACCGTAACCCACGGAACAAATAGAGATCACGCTTTCAATTATGTAACAAGGTAGCAGATCAATAACAGTAAATGTAACGTAATTTTAAACAGACGTGTTATGTTGTGACTGAACCGAGACAACCAAATTTGTAACAATCCTCAATTAAAAACAGTCTCAGTGGTTATTAAGAAACGATGTGTTTTTCTCTTCAAGTTCTAAAATCAAGAGTATAAAAGTTGATTAAGTAGGTCAAACGTACCGATATCTGGAACATTGGCGACACTGGTTAAAGGTAGCAGAAAAGTGGGGTAATTAAGAAGGGTCAAGGTACGGCACACCGGGAAACAGGTGACAAAGTTGGTATCTCTCATTTTATTCAAAATAACTGATGTTAAAGTTTCAAATTTCCTATACTCAATTACAAAGTGGCTCAAATAAATTGGACGCATGTGATATTTACTCCACTACAGAAATTTTAAGATTTTCATATTAAATGTAATATTGGATTTCCTTTTTAATTCCATAGCTAATACCATGATTCTCAGAACAGATTTCACGAGAACTACTTTCACGTTGATTTAAAGGAGTTCAATAGCAGTGAATAAGATTAACAAACAACGCAAAACATTGAGTCTTAGTTTTTGGTCTTCCTATTTCCGAGTAACCAACGTTGTCATGGTTTCCTCCAATCGACCTGCTTGCTCAGATACAGTCCAAGGGGTCCATTGATCCATTACTAGATTTAAACAAAACGCCAAAGAAAACAACATCAAATATTTGGGTTGAGTCCAAATACCATTCTGCCGTTTGTCACATAATTATTTGGAGCGAAATAAATTAGCCATACCCGCCTACACTTATCATAATATATGACAGTGTCTCTGGAAAAAATAGTGTGACCATGGTAACGGAACATCAATATAATGGAAATCTAAATTGGTTTCGAAACAACAGTATCAGTAAATCTACCACAGCTGTAGGTATCAGGTTAAGTATGTGCGCGCAAAACCAATAGGCAGTTAAGATGACGTCATTATAACAGCTCAATGTGGTAGGTTGATGACGTATTTTACCAGCTCAGGGGCTATAATTTGATGCTGACTATGGTCATGGAAATATTTTTCGGAAACATATGCCAGGAGTTATTCTAATTTGAATATAATTTGGATTATTTCATGGTCCTAGTATGAAAAGGTGATAATTAAATGCTGCACTGAACCGTGCAACTTCTAATTCCAAAATCCAAAGAAATGAATTCTTATGAATTTTTCATCAATATTTTCCCCAACAGTAAAGGACCGTAAAACAATGGTATATTTCCTGATGATAACCCAGTTCATACAGCATCAAGACCATTGTGCATATAAAATGATGAAACACGGCCATTTACTGCAAACAGAATCGGTGTAAACAATGAGCGACTTGTCGTTCTATATTGTCATTCACAACACACACAACCACATTATATATTGACCATTAAAGATGTCGTAAGAGTAAAATATCTGGGAACAATCACATTACAAGTGTCACGCAGGGTCGCAGGAGGGACAGGCGGTACGTCGTCATCAACTCACCATTCTAAACCATGATAATGACGTCACTAGATAGCATTCCCACGTGACCGAGAAATGTCGAGAATCTGAACACGTTCTCATAATACCTCTGCAGTTTAATGAACATAATATACCACCAACCGATATGTTATAACAACAGCTCCTGACGAGCACAATGCGTGACGTACGAGGTGCTGTTCGTATGTATGTTATTTCTAATTATACAAGTGAGGCTAAAGCAGTAAAGCAGAAAATCAAAATTTACCATGATCCTAATCTTAGCTTGACAGTTGACACTAACCGTTATCAAGCCTGCTTTAGTACAGCAGGCTTAACAACGGTTAGTGTCAAGCTAAGATTAAGATTTTAATTTCCTGGTTTTGTTCCAGTTTATAATGGTCACGACTTCCATAAATGACAAATGACAGATTAGATATTTGAACCGATTGATAGTTGAAGTGATATAGAAGTGCTTATCTACCATTTTCTATCGGATCCGGAGGAGACGAGTGACATCAAAAAAACACCATTTTAAGGTGCCTTTGATGATGAAAAGATTGGGTGGCGTAGGTAATTTACACAGCTGAAGTGAAATCATATTTAAAAGTTCCTGTGAAGTGAAAATCCTATTCGCAGGGCTCAAAAGTTGTTGAAGCGTCCCAAAAAGAGGCCATTAACTCATTAAGTGGCTCAGGATAGCCCCCGGAAGCCAAACGCTCTGATTTCACAGATATCTGCCGGTCTGCTGAGGTTGATTGGTGATGGGCGGCCGCACTAGGACCTGGGGCACTACAGCAATGTGTTGACATGTTGAAATTGGCGTTTCGCTCGGTCAATCCACTGCCTCTCACATGATCACATTTGTGCCCCATTTGCTTAATCTGAGGTCCCAATGTCAGATTCAACCGGTTGGTCCATTTGGTATAAGACGCAAAGGATATCGCGTGAGAGGCAGTGAATTGATCGAGCACTGCGCGCCGCGCAGCCAATTTCAAATGCCCGACGTAAGGTACCTAAATTTCTGTGTTTGGAAGGCTTCAGTAATAAGATAATATCGCTCCTATACCAGACCAACTTAGGTCAAGTGTCAATTCACATTTTACACTGTCAACGCGATAACCCCTCACAAGTTCAGTTTAACTGCCATGGCGCTATATCTCTCCGTTTTTCCAGCCAATCAAAGACCAAGGCTTGGTCACGTGACTTGTAACTAAGTAGTGATTGGTCAGCATAACCTACGCTTCTCAGACCACTGAAATAAGCTGCCTTCTTTATAGAATTCCACAATTTGCGTTTGGTTGTCTTGCCGAAGAAGTCATGACTATTATATTCTTATACCTTACTTTCTAATGACTATTTCAACCGAAGCTCAATTCATTTATTATTTCATTCAGTTGTTTACGAAGTCCTCTGAGCTTCATCATTGATTTTCTGACAATGTTAATAACAAACTGCGTTCCTCTTTGATTGCATGGTACTCGAAAGATTACGAAAGTACCAATGATTTTTAAACATGTGTTCTTTCCATGCCAGTGTGATGCACAGAATGGGTTGTACTGCGTCTTTGAAGGAAAGAAATCGTGAGTGTGTACATTTTGTTTTTCAATAACTACATACACCTTTCATTTCATGTTTAAGTGTTTGGAATCCCATATTAGCATATTAAAGACTCCAAAAGATTGATATAGATGACAACAAAAAATATTCAATAAAAAGTAAATGAATAAAATAAAGTCAAAATTTCGCCAGTGAAATGATTTTTAAAACTTCAAATGCCTATATAAGAAGTATATATTATGACTATTCAGGTAAACGATTTGTCCAGAGAAGACCTTGCACCAGAACGGCGAAGGCTAGAGGTTCTGTGCAATTCCACACAACCACCATACCCTCAACGCATTGTGGTGAGTTTCTGAATTTAATTAAGAGCTCACGCTATAGACATAGCACATCAGATTGCCACTACTCTGTACTGTGTTTTTAGATTAAAATAGTAACAAAAAAGTTGAATGGTACGAGGAAAAAAAGTTTTAATAAAAACTTCATAAACAAGAATTGCGCCTGCCGACACAATTCTTGTTTGTCCATTGTTCCCGTATGCAGGCGCTTAATTTCCCTCCCCCCGATGCTTGATGTCTTGTAACTCAACATTTTGGAAATTCTAGTCTTAACGACCTGGGCAACATGCTTATTTGATGCTTTGATGTTTGAGTATCGTGCCATCGTGTATTTCGAAATCTAATTGCTGAATTAAACTTATTACTGAAAATTTTCTGTGACCTGATTTAAAACCTTTCTGATGAACTGATTGGGCTGTACAGGATCATTTTTTGCTACCAGAAAACTGAAGATAAGCTAAGAAAATAAAAATTTGAAATTTGACTATAGTGGGACTTGATCCCGTGACCTCTAGCGTGCCAGCACTTCTAAGTCTGACGCGCTAACCGATTGCGCTACAAAGTCGTGAAATGACACGTTAATTATGTGTAACAATACGTGTAAAATTTCAGTTTTTTATTGTGCTATTGATTCAATTTTCCACATCATTTCTCAAAGAATAGTCAAATTTGGCAAGCCTCCTTCACATTTACTCGGTCAATATCTTTTTTGGCGAAAAGAATCGTGTTTTTTGTGTTTGAAATAGTCGAAATGAAAATCAATTTCCAGGACATTAGATTTGGTCGATATGAAAACTTTAGTGACTGGGAATGTGGCACGGATGGGCCTGGTAAACGTTTGAGATTAAAATTTTTGACAACCGAAAGCTTCATGAATTAGGAAAATCGTGATTTTGAAGATTTGTGTGAAAAGGGGACGGAGGGACGGACGGACGGACGGACGGAGGGACGGAGGGACATTTTCGCGACTGATATTATAAAGGAGCAATCCGGGCACTTTCCAGAAATTACAGTAGTTGTATTGCAAACCTCGACCTGATATACACATATCCTATTTCTCACCTTCCCAAACCACGATCTCTGCCAACCCTCTCATTTGCCTTTTTGTATACACAAAAATGCCAATGGGGAGGGAAAAAATATTAATTATCACCAATATTTCAGCGGGATAAAACTGAGTTAGACACAGAGTAGGTCTCAGACCCCAGCATTGACCGAGATGAAGCTCTACTAATGTGATTGTGAGCAAAGGACCCCTGGAACACGCTGCAGTGTTTTTAAACTTTCGTAAAAGTGTTGTTTTACTTGTTATGTTGCTCTTTTATGGTAGAAACTTGGTGGAATAATTCAGTGGGGTAATTTGTCTAAGTATTGTGCCCTGGCTGCATGAGCTATGTTTTTTAAACTTTCGTAAAATTGTTGTTTTACTTGTTATGTTGCTCTTTTATGGTGGAAACTTGGCGGAATAATTCAGTGGGGTAATTTGTCTGTAATCATTGTGCCTGCGGTGGAGAGGGGGATCTCTGGAATAAGACCCAGAGCTGCTGAGTGCTAAGTGCTGAGGCATGCCAGGGGTTTAATTTTGAAATGTAATCTCATTAAATCAATTTTAAATTTCAATTTCAATTTCATTCCGCAGAGCTCGAGGGGGATTCGCCCAGAGTACAGTAGGGGGGGGGGACAGAGGGTCAGTAGGGGGGATAATTGGTATACGTTCATACGAAATTAAAGTAAACAAACCCCAGCTACTCACGGATTCGACGAGGGAGTACATGTCCTTGATGGGCAGGGACACGTCGTACTTGTAGTTGTAGCCCAGGGGCTTGAGGGCCGGGGCCACGTTCTCTCGCAACGACATCATGTGACGCGCCTGGTCCTGACTTGCCGCTGGGAATGTGGGATTATAATAGGTGGAGTGAGGTGGAGTGAGGGCTTAGAGTGGGTTTAGTGGAGTTATGAGATGGGAAATTAGAGTGGGCGTAGACTGTAGAGTGGGAAGTGGGAACAATAGGAGGAGTGAGGGCTTAGAGTGGGCTTAGTGGAGTTATGGGATGGGGAATTAGAGTGGGCGTAAAGTGGAAGAAATGATTGGGATGGGAGCTCAGAGTGAGGAATGATGGGCTGGGCGATTAGACTTAAAAACTTTCCTTTGAAAGAATTTTTGGACAAAAAGTTACATTGTTTTTGATCAAATAAAACTTCAAACTTTTGAACGTATTGAGATCGAGACGTGATCTTTACGAGAAAATGTAAAATACACAACCTACATACCCATTACCCCGTCATCAGCACAGCCCGCCTCAAACACAGCCTCAATGCAGTTCTCCAGCTTCTCCATGTCATGGTCATTGTTCATTCCCGACGTTTCTACCTGACAGAAACTCAGAAAGTCGGGTGTCACTCACTCACTTCGGGGTTAGAAGGTCTGATTAAAATCGCACCATCCTTGACCCCAAAAATTTCGGTTTATGAGTTAATGTCTGTTGACCAATAAAAGGAATATTTTATAGAAATGATTAAAACCAGCAATGAAGACGTTTTCATTGAAATGATCTCGTTTCAGCACATTCCCATCCCCACCCACCAGGAAGTAGAAGTTGTGGTTGTCCTCGAGAGGGCTCGCTAAACCCAGGTTATCCTGCACTGATGTCATGCAGAGGGAGTCCATGAACTCGCAGGCTGACACTATCTCACCCAGGTACTGCCGCGATATCCTGGGCAGAAAGGCGCGTTATACGGGGGAATGCTACACTAGATTAAAGAAGAAAAGGCGTGCAGTAATACGCTTTTTCTTTGTTAATACAGGTGTCGCCAGTTCGGTGTCACGAGTTCGGCAAAAGAGAATGATTCTGGAATTTCTGAATAACGCGACATGGTGTTTGTACGTGGCAATGCTGTTAAATCAATATCACGTACGTACAAATGACATTCGCGCTGAAATTTCAGAAGGCGTTCTCAGAACTCGCAGCAGTACGGAGGAAATGCTACATTGGATTTAGGGGCCATCCAGAAATGAGCTCATCAAAAATCGGCCTTTTTTTGAACATACATACATACATCATTTCAAGATTTAATATTTATGTTACGTCACTCATTCAATATGAAAGGCTGAAGTGACGTCACTACCGCAATTTAAGTTGTTCATCTGACTTATTCATTCAAAGTTGAAAATGGTCGCGTGCTACATTCAGTGTACCGGTATGGTCCAAATTTAGAACAAGTGGTTGATGTCAAAATTTCGCCTCAAAGTGATGAGCTCATCATTTTGCAAACCTACATACATACTACCTCATCACTACCTCATCATTTCCAAAACGTACATACATACCCAAGTGATGAGCTCATTTCTGGATGGCCCCTTAAGGGGAAATAGAGAAGCTGCGATTCGTTAAATTACAGCGCGCATATCGATTTTGACAATGATTCGAGGAGAAATTAATCCCGAATTGATGATTTCCCGACCTGTAGCACTTGACAACATCCTCGAAGGACTGACAGCCGAACAGGGCGGTGTTGACGCTGACTGGTGTTTGAGGCAGGAGAAGGGATACGTCCGAGATAACTCCCAGTGTCCCTTCAGATCCGATGAACAGCTGCTTGATGTCGTATCCCGTGTTATCCTGGGAGAGAGAAGTGTATAATTGTATATTGCACTGGCTTTAGATTTTAAGGATGCATGTTATGGTATAAACTTTTTGCATAACGAAATGGGAATAAATCCTTGTGAAGAAGTTTGAAATATTCGAATAAGTTCTATAAAATTACAAACCTTGCGCATGTTTGATCGGCCGTCTAGAATCTGCCCGGACGGCAAAACCACCCTCATTCCCAGGACAGATGCTCTGAGCTGCCCGTATCTGATGACCCGCAGTCCGCCCGCGTGCGTTGCCAGGTTACCTGGTCAAATAAACTGAGTTACTAGAAGACTTGGAATGTTGCTGGGATACGAATATTAGGTCGAACCTCCAAATACACATGGTGCTTAGAAGACGAAAAACTCTTCCTTATCATAACGTACGAGCTATACAAATTCTTTCACAAAAGAATTTCACCCCACCTCCAATGAAGCAGGATCCTCTTGCTCCCAGATCTAGAGGGACAGTGTAACCGTGCTCTGCCACCTTGTCAGACAGGTTCTGTAGAATCACTCCAGCCTCACACTCCACTACACCTGAAGGGTGGTTTAGGTTACAGCTGCGGGAACATCCCAAAGTGATGAGCCAGTAGCGAAGTGATCCGAATCAAGTGATCACACTTTATTGTGTGAGATTATAGCGATATAGCAGAAAAGTTCGTAATACGAGAAAGGTAAAACAGTGCTTTTAGTTTTAATAGTCTATTAACGGGTAATAATTTCAATGAGTTTTTACACCTGCGTCAGGATCTATGTGGGTGATACCATTCATCCGCTCTAGAGACAGGACTATCTCATCAAATACAGGATTACTCCCTCCCACCAAACCTGTGTTCCCTCCTGAAGAGGTGAATGAGATGATCAAACATTCAGATCCAATGTCAGAAATATATTCCACTAGAAGATTTCCAAAGATTTGAAGGCACCAAAAGTTCAAATTATTGCTTGAAATATGGGACTTTAAATGATAACAATTATGGGATCACTATTCTGATTTACTCCTCAAATAAAACCGGCACTGACGTCTCTAATTTCTACTAAAGCTGCCACTAACCCTGAGGCACAACAGCCAGTCTCTGGGTGTTACAGTGCTTAAGAACAGCTGACAGCTCATCCACCGTCTTAGGACTCACGACAAGCTCCGTAAACCCTGATACCGTGTTCAGCCAGTCACTGTTGTAGTGCTCCAGTTCTTCTGTCTTCACCTGAACGCAAGGAAATGTTTATTTTACCAATAATGTATCACAACCTGGAACTGAATTGATATGAGATTGGATACGAAAAACTCCCTGTACGCTTTATTATACGTTTAACTCGTTCTAATTTTGAGATAAGCATGAAGCTGTTCTGGGGGGCCAACGTCCCGCTTTGTCCCGTTTTGTCCCGCTCCAAAAAATGTCCCGTTTGGAAAAATAGGTGAGCAACGGGACAAAAATGGGACATAGCGGGACATTGCGGGACAAAGCGGGACATTTGTCTCTTGCAGACTTCACTGCAACATGAGACTCATTTTAAAACCTTACAACTATTTGATATAGTCAGATACATCACTACATGGGCATTCTATACGTATATCAAACAAAATGGAAGAGATAAGGTCGACTAAACAAGGGAGATTAAGGCAGGAGAGAATGGGTCCAAAAATTGCTATTTTTCTTATGAAATGCGATTGTTCTTGAGTTTTCGAGCCGGAAATTGCTGTCTGATACAGATTAAAAAACTTTTGAGATGACTAGTGCCAGACCAGGTATCCTTGATTCTTCGAACCCCAGGCCTGATATACTGATGTAGGCATTAGAAATAAGAGATACGTCCTGGTTTTACGTTCTGATTATATGTTTTCAGGATACCTGGTCTGGCATTTATGATCACAATGTTTCAAATAGATGTGGCAATGTTTTTAGTCCGACCTACTGTGGCACAGCACTTTCAGCAGTCAATGCCATGTTAACAAGACAGTGTTATTGTCGTGGTGTCAGAAAAGCACGCAATTAGCCTGATAAAGTCAATAACTCAGTAGTACTACGAGTCCCTTATTATACAAATACGCCAGACTGCGTGTCTCTTACATCATCAGGACGTGACACTTCATGTACTATCTGAGTAATTTCAAACCATCACTATCTCTCTATGTAGACTACGTGTATCTACTATCTACGTATCTGAAACCAGTACATCAGACTACGTGTCAGAGATATTATTTGACACCAGTAGGTAAGTGTTGACGTCTTTTTTGGCGTAATACGGCACGGTGCCTGACACCAGTACGTCATACAGAGTGTCCTTACTGCCTGCTATCTTTAAACATCAGTCACATAATGTGTCTATAACACCACAACAGCTCTGACACCAGTATAATAGTACCAACAATTCTGACACCAGCATTAGTAAAACATCATAGTCTCTTAGACAACAAGTGGCTGAGTCTAAATTTCGCCTCTAAGTGATGAGCTCATCATTTTGCAAACCTACATACATACTACCTCATCACGACCTCATCATTTCCAAAACGTACATACATACCCAAGTGAGAGCTCATTTCTCTGTCAACAGCAGGTGAAATAAACTGCGATTCGTTAAATTAGGTGAGCATATCGATTTTGACAATGAGCAGGTGAGACTAATCGTGGGTGATGATTTCCCCGACCTGTAGCACTTAACAACATCCTCGAAGGACTGTCTTTAAACAAGGCCGTGTTGACAACTGACTGGTGTTTGGGGAAGTCACCACGTCAAATGACCCCCAAGTCCCTTCAAAAATCCGATCAACAGCGTGGGTGTCATGTTTTGTTATCCTGGGAGAAAGTGTATAATTGTCGACAATGCAGCTGAGACTACGTTTAAGGATGCATGTTATGGTATAAACTTTTGTCACCAGCAGGTGGGAATAAATCCTTGTGAAGAAGTTTGAAATATTCGAATAAGTTCTATAAAATTACAAACCTTGAGCATGTTTGATCGACCGTCTACCATCAGGTGAGAAGTAAACAAACCCTCATTCCACACAGATGCTCTGAGTGCGTGTCTCTGACACCAGCAGGTCCGCCCGCGTGCGTTGCCAGGAACCTGGTCAAATAAACTGAGTTACTACCAGCTTGTGAATGTTGCTGTCACCCGAATCAAAAATTCGAACCTCCTTCAGCAGGTGAGACACGAAAAACTCTTCACTTATCGCAACAGGTGAGCTATACAAATTCTTTCACCAAAATTTGACCCCACCCCAATGAAGCAGGACCCTCTTACGTGCCCAGTCAGAGGGACTGTGAGACTACGTGTCTCTGTCACAAGCAGGTGAGACGGGTTCTAAAGAATCACTCAGCCTCACACTCCACTACACCAAGGGGTGGTTTGTTTTACCTGCTCAGGAACATCCCAAAGTGAGAATGATTTCTGTGATCCAGATCAGTGATCACACTTTGTTGTGTGAATTATAGGTGACGCAACAGAAAAGTTCGTAATACGAGAAAGGTAAAACAGTGCTTTTAGTTTTAATAGTCTATTAACGGGTAATAATTTCAATGAGTTTTTATACCTGCGTCAGGATCTATGTGGGTGATACCATTCATCCGCTCCAAAGACAGGACTATCTCATCAAATACAGGATTACTCCCACCCACCAAACCCGTGTTCCTCCTGAAAGAGGTGAATGAGATGATCAAACATTCAGATCCAATGTCAGAAATATATTCCACTAGAAGATTTCCAAAGATTTGAAGGCACAAAAGTTCAAATTATTGCTTGAAATATGGGACTTTAAATGATAACAATTATGGGATCACTATTCTGATTTACTCCTCAAATAAAACTGCTTTTGACGTCTCTAATTTTCTACTAAAGCTGCCACTAACCCTGCGGCACAACCGCCAGCCTCTGTGAGTTACAGTGTTTAAGAACAGCTGACAGCTCATCCACCGTCTTAGGGCTCACAACCAGCTCCGTAAACCCTGATACCGTGTTCAACCAGTCACTGTTGTAGTGCTCCAGTTCTTCTGTCTTCACCTGAACGCAAAAAGGAAATGTTTATTTTACCAATAATGTCACAACCTGGAACTGAATTGATATGGTGGATACGAAAAAAACTCCCTGTACGCTTTATTATACGTTTAACTCGTTCTAATTTTGAGATAAGCATGAAGCTGTTCTGGGGGCCAACGTCCCTTTGTCCCGTTTTGTCCGCTCAAAAATGTCCCGTTTGGAAAAATAGGTGAGCAACAGGACAAAATGGGACATAAGCGGGACATTGCGGACAAAGCAGGACATTTGTCTCTTGCAGACTTCACTGCAACATGAGACTCATTTTAAAACCTTACAACTATTTGATATAGTCAGATACATCACTACATGGGCATTCTATACGTATATCAAACAAAATGGAAGAGATAAGGTCGACTAAACAAGGGAGATTAAGGCAGGAGAGAATGGGTCCAAAAATTGCTATTTTTCTTATGAAATGCGATTGTTCTTGAGTTTTCGAGCCGGAAATTGCTGTCTGATACAGATTAAAAACTTTTGAGATGACTAGTGTCCAGTTATCCAGTATGCCAGACCAGGTATCCTTGATTCTTCGAACCCCAGGCCTGATATACTGATGTAGGCATTAGAAATAAGAGATACGTCCTGGTTTTACGTTCTGATTATATGTTTTCAGGATACCTGGTCTGGCATTTATGATCACAATGTTTCAAATAGATGTGGCAATGTTTTTAGTCCGACCTACTGTGGCACGGCACTTTCAGCAGTCAATGCCATGTTAACAAGACAGTGTTATTGTCGTGGTGTCAGAAAAGCACGCAATTAGCCTGATAAAGTCAATAACTCAGTCGTACTACGAGTCCCTTATTATACAAATACGCCAGACTGCGTGTCTCTTACATCATCAGGACGTGACACTTCATGTACTATCTGAGTAATTTCAAACCATCACTATCTCTCTATGTAGACTACGTGTATCTACTATCTACGTATCTGAAACCAGTACATCAGACTACGTGTCAGAGATATTATTTGACACCAGTAGGTAAGTGTTGACGTCTTTTGGCGTAATACGGCACGGTGCCTGACACCAGTACGTCATACAGAGTGTCCTTACTGCCTACTATCTTTAAACATCAGTCACATAATGTGTCTATAACACCACAACAGCTCTGACACCAGTATAATAGTACCAACAATTCTGACACCAGCATTAGTAAAACATCATAGTCTCTTAAACCAGTACGTCATACAAGGTGTCTCTGTCACCACTACGCAACCCTCTAACACTATAGTGTTAAAACGCCTTATGAAGAGTCCCTGCCAACAGTACTGCAGACAACTCTCAAACATCAGTGAGGCTACCCGGGGTGTCTGACACGAGCAGGTTAGACTACGTGTCTCTGTCACCAGCCGGTGAGACTACGTGTCTGACACCAGCAGGTGAGACTTCGTGTCTCTGTCACAAGCAGGTGAGACGTGTCTCTGTCACCAGCAGGTGAGACTACGTGTCTGACACCAGCAGGTGAGACTTCGTGTCTCTGTCACAAGCAGGTGAGACTAAGTGTCTCTGTCACAAGCAGGTGAGACTACGTGTCTCTGTCACAAGCAGGTGAGACGTATCTCTGTCACCAGCAGGTGAGACTACGTGTCTCTGACACCAGCAGGTGAGACTACGTGTCTCTGACACCAGCAGGTGAGACAACGTGTCTCTGTCACCAGCAGGTGAGACTACGTGTCTCTGTCATCAGCAGGTGAGACTACGTGTCTCTGACACCAGCAGGTGAGACTACGTGTCTCTGTCACCAGCAGGTGAGACTAACTACGTGTCTCTGACACCAGCAGGTGAGACTACGTGTCTCTGTCACCAGCAGGTGAGACTACGTGTCTCTGTCACAAGCAGGTGAGACTACGTGTCTGTGTCACAAGCAGGTGAGACGTGTCTCTGTCACCAACAGGTGAGAAGTCTACGTGTCTCTGACACCAGCAGGTGAGACTACGTGTCTCTGACACCAGCAGGTGAGACTACGTGTCTCTGTCACCAGCAGGTGAGACTACGTGTCTCTGACACCAGCAGGTGAGACGTGTCTCTGTCACCAGCAGGTGAGACGTGTCTCTGTCACCAGCAGGTGAGACTACGTGTCTTTGACACCAGCAGGTGAGACTACGTGTCTCTGTCACCAGCAGGTGAGACTACGTGTCTCTGTCACCAGCAGGTGAGACTACGTGTCTCTGTCACAAGCAGGTGAGACTACGCGTCTCTGTCACAAGCAGGTGAGACGTGTCTCTGTCACCAACAGGTGAGACTACACGTCTCTGACACCAGCATGTGAGACTACGTGTCTCTGACACCAGCAGGTGAGACTACGTGTCTCTGTCACCAGCAGGTGAGACTACGTGTCTCTGACACCAGCAGGTGAGACGTGTCTCTGTCACCAGCAGGTGAGACGTGTCTCTGTCACCAGCAGGTGAGACTACGTGTCTCTGACACCAGCAGGAGAGACGTGTCTCTGTCACCAGCAGGTGAGACTACGTGTCTCTGACACCAGCAGGTGAGACGTGTTTCTGTCACCAGCAGGTGAGACTACGTGTCTCTGACACCAGTGGGCGAGACTAGACGTGTCTCTGACACCAGTAGGTGAGACTACGTGTCTCTGTCACCAGTAGACAAGACTCGGTGTATCTGACACCAGGTGGTGAGACTGCATGTATCTGACAGCCTGACACCAGTAGGCAAGACTTCGTGTCTTTGACACCAGTATACAGTCAGTATGTGAGACTAGGTGTCTCTGACACGAGTAGGTGATATGACGTGTCTCTGACACCAGCAGGGGGGACTACGTGTCTCTGACACCAGGTGGTGAGACTGCGTGTATCTGACACCAGGTGGTGAGACTGCGTGTATGTCAGTATGTGAGACTATGTGTCTCTGACACGAGTAGGTGATATTATGACGTGTCTCTGACACCAGTAAGGGGACTACGTGTTCCTGACACCAGTAGGTGACACAACGTGACTCTGACACCAGTATGTGAGACTGTGCGTCTACTGTCTCTGAAACCACTGGTGAGACACTAGTGTCCCTGACATCATTATGTAGAACTGGAGGTAAGACTACGTGTTTATGACACCAGTAGGTGAGACTACGTGTCTCTGACACCAGTAGGTGAGACTACGTGTCTCTGACACCAGTAGGTGATACTACGTGTTTCTGACACCAGCAGGTGATACTACGTGTCTCTGACACCAGTAGGCGAGACTACGTGTCCCTGACACCAGTAGGCGAGACTACGTGTCTCTGACACCAGTAGGCGAGACTACGTGTCTCTGACACCAGGTGGTGAGACTGCGTGTATCTGACAGCCTGACACCAGTAGGTAAGACTACGTGTCTCTGACACCAGTATGTGAGTATGTGAGACTTGGCTGACACGAGTAGGTGATATGTCGTGTCTCTGACACCAGTAGGGGGACTGCGTGTTGCTGATACCAGTACGTAAGTCGTAAGTCTACCTCAGTTCATCACTTGTTTTGTCCGGTTTTGTGCAGCTTCTACCACTTTTCTTCACTTTTTTGAGTCAAATTTGTCTCCATTGTCCTTGTCTGTTTTCATTTTCTGAGTCTCATTTGTCTCTGTCACATTTGTCCAAACTTTCCTTGTCCGTTCTCACTCGTTTGAGTCCAATTGCCTTTGTCCCAATTGTCCCTCTCATCCCAATTGTCCATGTCCCAATTCCATTTTTGAGCCCTATTAGTTATCCACCGGTTATGTCATCTTTTATAGCCTGAGGCACTACTTGGCAAGGTCACATGACCGGCGGATTTTTAATACGCGAAGTGTATTCTCTGACCCAACTTTTCATGCCCAAATTCACTTTTTGAGTCCCTTCTGCCCCTATCCCAATTTCCCTGATCCGTTTTCACTTTTTGACTCCCATTTGTCGCTGTCCAATTTATCTCAATCTTTCTTGTTCATTGTCATTCTCGCCACACAAATTTGAGTCCACACTCCTACTCTTCACTCCTCTTCAGACCATGCACAAGCTCTAACCAGTGGCATGCCCAAAGGGCACAAGGGTTAGAGGGTCTCATCGCCCCTTATCTTACCATAGTGATCAAGGTAGTCAATCTTCGGAGGGGCGCCCCCGACCCATTGCTACTCCTAGAGTATCACCACCTGGTAACAGGTAAGAGGTTGCTTGCAAGGCTAGTAGTGCAACCAGGTGGGTCCCAGTAGAACTCTCTGCAATTGAGAGTTGCCACCCACCCCGGAAGGGGATGTGGTGGTACGTTGGATATTCTGATATTGCACCAAACAAACAAATTGTCGTTCTCTTGCGTACCATTTGTCAATGTCCCATTTGTCCCAAGTGTCCTAAAGGTATTTCATTAAATTTTCAAAATCAAATGCATTCAAGACCATTGGGCCATTGGGGTGAGCGTTTAACTTTGCAGCATATATTTGTGAGCTATGAGGGCAAGAAAAGTAGTCCATGAGACTGAGATCTAAGGTCAGATTTCCCACCATGAGGTCGAAAATATGCCTGGGATGAAGTTTCACCCCTTATTCAATGAATTCAATGCCCGGTGAGCCAACAAATAAACTTTTTCCTTAAATATTGGAAATTTCATATCAGAAATGTCCCAGTTTGTCCCGCAATGTCCCGCTTTGTCCCGCTTTGTCCCGCTCCAAAAAATGTCCCGCTCCAAGATTTGGGTGAGCAATGGGACAAACCGGGACAAAGCGGGACGTTGGCCCCCCCCCCCGCTGTTCTTGAAGGAACTTCTGTCTTCACCCCATTGCTTCCTACGATGGAAGTGAAAGTGTTAAGGTCCCCGTCTGAGATCCGGCTGTACTCGCCCCTGTTCAGGTCCGGGTAGAGTTTGGAGCCGTGTCGACAACACTGAGCACAGAGCGGGGATAGCTTGACGATCTGACGAATCATACCTCCCTATGACATGCTCCCTCAAATTGTTGTTACTTAGTTTAGTTGAATGTCTACTTGGTATCATAAAATAACAAGAATTTGATGAAAATTGTTAAAAAAAAGGTTACCTTAGTGGTAGAAATTATGATGCGTACTAATTATGATTATTTTCGCAAAATGGTCATAATAAGTACACATCATAAATTCTACACATCATAATTTCTACAGATCATAATTTGTACCTACTTTCTCAAAATTTGTCTATGGGCCTGATTTAGACTTAGAAAACATGTTGAAACAACCAGAATGACCATGTTAACTCTAAGGCCCTTTTCACATCTTTGTAATACAACTTCAATCACGAAATTTTCAAAATCGAAGGTTTCGGTGCTATTATATCATGAAGTTGCCATAAATAACGGAGTTTCACTCAACTTAGTTGATAAACAGATGCCTATAAGCAAGGTCCTAACCTCCGAATAGGCTACCTTGCTGCCAGACCTTGTCAAAGACCAAGTTTACATTTGATCCAAAATGAAAACACAGACATCATCGGTCAAAAACAATATGCGAATGTGCAGGCATGATATTCACATAACATTAACTTCCCAATCACCACAATTATGGATGTGAATTATGCTAAAAGAAATGATTTTGTCAGAAAATAGCTGGCACCAAGGCTTATTTCATGATTTGTGACCAAATTTTGGAGGATTTTGGACAATTTTGGTTCAAAGGGCCGGATAAAATCGTTCAAAAATAATGAAATTTCATTCCACTGGTTGTTCAACAAAAAGGGTTGTTTTTATCCCAAAATTTTTTCATCATAATTAGTACCGATCATAATTTCATTCGTCATAATAAGTACACATCATAATTTCTACCACTAAGGTAAATGAAACTTTCAAAAGAAAACTTTAATCAAGATTTTCATTCACTTCTTTTCTGACACGATTTAATTGACGGGTTTTCTCTAAACTTGATCACTAATTGATTAAACAAAATGATGGAAAACGGGTAACTTGTAAACATCATCTATATTATCATAATTCAAATAATAATTAAATAATTTTAAATACACAAAAATTAGCTGTTATGCAGCCAGCTTATATTTGTATTCACTATTCAGGATTTATCCCTGATACAGCTTGACGTTTATTCAATGAGCATGTTTTTCTGAATTTTTATAAATAAATGATAATGCCATGCTTCAATCTTATATTTTGAAGTCAGATTCAACTTTGTGCAAACATAGATTAATTATCAACTGCATTTTTTGTAAACTTACTTTACAAACGCTCTACGCTTGAATAAACTATTTTCTCTAAATCCAAGTGAGGTATATATAGCTATTTGATAAAAATATAGGTTAAAAATTCAGAGTAGGGACGTAGTAAATATAAAAAATATTTTTATATAACGTCATTAAAGATAAAACCCGGACAAAACACGTGAGTTTATGAAAGATCACTATCGGTAGCAACCTAAGTAACCTAAAACTTGGTTCCTAAGCTTAGCCCCTCGTCCCTTAGTCTCCAATGCCTTGGCTTCCAACCCCATTAATCCTAGCATCCTATCCCGTTATCATGCATACCTATTCTCTAATCCCCATTTCCTTTCCCTGCCATCCTAAGCCCTAACATCCCTGCCATCCTAACCCTTCCATCCTAACCCCTAACATCCCTACCATCTAACGCCTAACATCCCTACCATCCTGACCCCTAACACCCTAGCATCCTAAGCCCTAACATCCTGACCCCTAGCATCCTAACCCCTAACGTCCTAACCCCTAGCATCCTACACCACACGTATCCTAAAACAGCAGCTTCTTATCCCCTGCGGTGGGGAGGCTGGTATTTCTCCGTGCTCGCAGGTTTGGCGGCCATGTCACTGTACTTCACCCCCTCCCCCGTGCCGTACAGCTGTCTGCTGTCTGTGTAAATTGTACGGGATTCCGTGACCGGCTTACTGACGGCCGTGCTCGGTGCCCCCGGCTCCTCAGTTTTCTTAGGGCGCCACGATTCAGCTTGCTTCAGCGTCTTGAAGTGGTCAAAGTCGAATGCTTTGAAGTTGGGAGCTGAGATTGGTGTGAAGCTTGAGGGATTGAAATTATGATCTGGATTAGCAAACGGCGCTCGTTGAATACATACTGCACAGAACACATTAACTTAACACACCATCAAATAACTGGACTTAGAATGAAAAACTTCATGAAATTTCACTGACCTTTCACGACAGGGTTGCTCTGCTTTTCCTCGTATTTTATAGTCATTTCATTGGCATCCACATACTCGCGATTCATTTTCATTCTGTGAGAGGTCTTGTACCACTCTGTAAAGAGTGTGTTAAATGGGGTGGAGCAACATGGCCTCTCAAAGAAACATTTTATTTCCCGGCTGAACGATAAAAGCAATGTTTAGATTACAAAGTCTCTGCTTAGGATCACATTCATCAATGTAATCCAAATTCATGAGCTATCGGATGTAGCAATTGTTTCAATTGCTTATCGAGCTATCACTTTCACACATCTTTTTCCAATCGCTCGCACACATCCCAATTTCCGATATCAGTGCAGCTAGTAAAATATCCATCAGATCGACCGTAACGTACGTACGCAGCCAGGTTCGACGCGCGCGCGCCGCGCCTTTGATAAATAATTGCTAATGAGGCGCAAATGTAGGAACAAGAACATTGCAGCGCCGTACATTTAAGACATGTTTTAAGGCCCAAAATTGTCCAAAAAACATGCGGCGCGCACTCAGACAGAATCGAAAACGCAGCTACAAATTTCTCAATTCAAATCTGGTTTATCATGATACGGATAAGGTTTCAATATGAATTGCCTGCTTTACCTTTAATAAATAATAATAACGTCCGTAAACTTAGAATTTGATATCAAACAGGCCACAAAGCGCCGAAGATCTTTCCATTGCTTACATCGTTGAATATTGATACTTTAGTTCACAGATTAGCCAGAAATTCATGACAATCGCCAAGCCTTCGTTGACGAGTAATGACCTGCCTCTCCTTCTAATTCTGCTTTCCTTGATCAGTGATAACCAGCCCCTCTGCTCCAACCTGGCAACCTCACCTTCCTTGACAAGTAATGACCAGCACCTCCTACTCCTACCACTCCTCCTCGACGAGTGATGACCAGACCCTCCTACTCCGAACACTCCTTCCTTTATGAGTGATGACCAGACCCTCCTACTTCTACCACTCCTTCCTTGAAGAGTGATGACCAGCCCCCCTCCCTCTACTCCTACCTTGCCTTCCTTGATGAGTGATGACCAGCCCTCCTACACCCACCACTCCTTCCCTGACAAGTGATGACCAGCACCTCCTACTGGCTACTCTTACCACTCCTTTCTTGACGAGTGATAACCAGAAAAAATCAAAAAACTGCAGTAAAACATAAATATTACCTTTTTGGAAGTATTCGATGAGAGCTTCATGGTTCTGATCATAGCCTCTCATCCTCAAAGACAGTTTATAAATTGTTAATAATAATATCAGTTGATCCTGAAGTACAGAGATAAATCGTTAGTATCGATTGATCCTAATAAAATAAGAGTATTAGTTTTTGTTGATCCTAAAAGCGGCATATTGTAAAAACAAACAATCGAACTTTAAATAACGATAAGGCAGTATACAAATGACACATACATGCATGAGTGCATCACTATATAACAATCTGAACTTTCAATAATTTGAGTTTAAGGATTTAATGAATTTACTGGTAACAGATTCAGATTTAACAAACCTACTATAATGTATAAGTGTCCGAAAAATGAAATAAATTAGAAAGGAAAAACTGTGAAAAATAATCAAATAAAAAACAATAAATTAGATACCATAAAAATGACCCTAAAAATAAAACAATCATCAACCTTTAAGCCTAATAATTTAATATCCTATACCATCACGAGTCCTAAGATAGCTGATTGCAGTCTCGTACGTTCCTAAGTAAACAAAACCACCCACGGATAACCACCCAACTCGGGCTGTGAATCCCCTGAAGAAAGACGACCAGCCTTCTGAGTAAAGCTGGGATACGACGCCTTTGAGACTGTTATCTGAGCCCTGGGCCAGCATAAGTCGTGTCTTCATAACGTCAATGGGCGTGGTTACACCTCCTGTTGGAGAGAGAAGTCAGGAACGGTCAGCGTTTAAATTCTTACCATTTATAAACGGTTAGAATTTAAATGCTGACCGTCCAGGCGATAAAAATTATTATTTGAAAAATTATGTATTAGAAACTTAGAAAGGAACTCGATTACTGTTGTCGATGATGAGGGTGTTTGATGAACAACCACCCGAAAAAAAAAAAAAAAAAATTGAATTTTGTCGAAATAATAAGTTGAGATCCGTTGACCTGCAATAGCACCAGCTATACTGCCACAGACACCCGATTTAAGTCCACTTCCCTCAGGGTTGTAAGATGACTTGAGCACCTCCCAGATAGGGTACTGGATTGCAGCAAATGGGATCTGGAAATAAGACGGGGTTAAAAATGATAGAGCATGTATGGATATATAAAGCTGCTAGATGCTCTAACAAAATGTACATAAGTTTAATATGAACAAAATACTCAGTCACCAAAAACTTTAGAGGTTAGAGATCTCGTTATCTCAGCTATGCTACTCATGATAAGTTGTATCATAGTAATAATAAGTCCACTTAATGTAATAGGAAATTCGGGGTTCGGACACTACGGCACAGGACTCTAGGGCACTGGACCCTATGGCATAGGTCACTACGGGGCAGGACTCGTGGGCACACTTTTCAATTTTGGGGGGATGCTGCGGCACACTTTGGTTTTTGGGTGGACTCTGCAGTACACTCTATGGCACGGTAGGATCCAACTATAATGTTCAACAACGAAGGATTCAAGATAGTGAGGGGGCGGCCAGCTGGATCTCAGAATCTCCTTCACCTTGGATTCCGCTTCTCTGACTGGCAAACAGGCTTAGAGGTGCGTGAAGAAGAACGACCGCTGCAATGGAAGGCTCTATACGGACTCCCAGGGGAACCTCGTGGCCTTTGAGCAGCCTCACTGCCACGAGCGAAAACAACACGGCCGTGTATATATCTGCTTATCATTGGAAGATATTCCTTTAATTATAGGGGTACTTAAATTGTATGTGCTGCAGAGTCCACCCTAAAACCCAAGAAGTTTGGTATACCGGACAATGGGGGAGCCAAAATGCCTCCCCTTAATCTTGGTATACATCATAACAGAGTTAACCATACTCAGGCTCGCCCTACACTTGGGCTAACCTCTAATCACGGGCTCCCCTATACACCGCTCCCCTTAATCTTGGGCTTACCCACTTCCCTTGGTCTCACCCCTAAACAAGGGATCGCCCATACCAGACTCGCCCTTATCCTGGGCTATACCGCATATGGCTCCACCCTACCTTGGGCTTCGGGAATGCCTTGGGCTAACCCCAAACACGGGATCAACCATACCAGACCAACCCTTATCCTGGGCTATACCGCATATGGCTCCACCCTACCTTGGGCTTCGGGAATGCCTTGGGCTAACCCCCAAACACGGGATCCACCATACCAGACCAACCCTTATCCTGGGCTATACCGCATATGGCTCTACCCTACCTTGGGCTTCTGCAATGTCTTGGGCTAACCCCCAAACACGGGATCCACCATACCAGACCAACCCTTATCCTGGGCTATACCGCATATGGCTCCACCCTACCTTGGGCTCCCCCTCGCTTTAAATATGGGCTCCCCTCCGTTATATTGGGCCACCCCATTCACTCACCCCATGCCCTCTCCCCCCTAGTTTGGGCTCCCCCATGATCAGAACCCGGACTACCCCGTATTAACTCGGGCTCCATCATGATAACTCGGGCTACCCCCTACTAACTTGGGCTCCTCCCGTAATAACTCGGGCTCCCCCCTTATTAACTCAGGCTCCCCCATATTAACTCGGGCACCCCCATACAAACTCGGGCTCTCCCCATACTAACTCGGGCTCCCCCCGTATAAACTCAGGCTCCCCCGTATAAACTCGGCTCCCCTATGATAACTCGGGCTCCCCCATACCAACTTGGGCTCCCCCGTACTAACTTGGGCTCCCCCGTACAAACTTGGGCTCCCCATACAAACTTGGGCTCCCCCGTACAAACGTGGGCTCCCCCGTACTAACTTGGGCTCCCCCACTACTTGGGCTCCCCCATGCCAACTTGGCTCCCCCGTACTAACTTGGGCTCCCCCATACCAACTTGGGCTCCACCGTACTATCTGGGCTACCCCGTACTAACTTGGGCTCCCCCGTACTATCTGGGCTCCCCCGAACCAACTTGGGCTCCCCCGTACTATCTGGGCTCCCCCGTACTAACTCGGGCTCCCCCATACCAACTTGGGCTCCCCCGTACTAACTTGGGCTCCCCCGTACATACTTGGGCTCCCCCATACAAACTTGGGCTCCGCCGTACAAACGTGGGCTCCCCTGAACCAACTTGGGCTTCCCCATAATATCTGGGCTCCCCCTACTATCTGAGCTCCCCCGTACTATCTGGGCTCCCCCATACCAACTTGGGCTCCCCCGTACTATTTAGGCTCCCCCATACCAACTTGGGCTCCCCCATACTAACTTGGGCTCCACCGTACTATCTGGGCTCCCCCGTACTAACTTGGGCTCCCCCGTACTATCTGGGCTCTCCCATACTATCAGGGCTCCCCCGTACTAATTTGGGCTCCTCCGTACTAACTTGGGCTACTCCATCCAAACTTGGGCTCCCCCGTACTATCTGGGCTTCCTCGTACTAACTTGGGCTCCCCCGTACTAACTTGGGCTCCCCCGTACTATCTGGGCTCCCCGTACTATCTGGGTTACTAGACCAACCGTCCAACGGTTTTGGTGGTGATATCTTGACAGATGTATGTAGTTTGAAACCCATGTTACTTGCCCAAAGGCAGTTTGGAGCCACGTAACTTGCCCTCACGTAGTCCAAACCCTCGTTGCTAGCCCGAACGCAAGTCTAACCCACATAACTCACCCTGATGAAGTCCAAAACTAAGTTATTCTAACTTGGAATTACTAGAATTGATATATTTCTTAATTTCTACAAATTATCCACGTGAACTCACGTGCTGAAATATAGCAATCAGATCTAATTTCACGTGCATCAGTCGTATTTGAACTCATTTCAACGTAACCAAGTCGAAAATCCCGTGTAAATATCATATAGTACTACCCTTTAAATCGGTCTAAACCTGTCGTGAGATTGCTATAATCTTATAATGTATGTAGGGGAGATAGGCGGCAAATGGGACAGTTTGTCAAATGGGACAGATTCATATCGCACTTAATATTGATCACTATGTAACATGAGACCTTAGAATATGTTTCAATTAGTGGAACATAGCTAGGAATGGAATTGCAGGTCGAATGCAATTAAAATCATGGTTTAAGGCTACAAAGGTGAACAAGGTCATCCAAACTAGGAAGTTGAGTTTTTTCGTTCGACTGTTGTGTTTGCATGACTGTTTTCAGGTCACTTTTTTCGGTTTTATAGCCCATATCAGACATCTCGCAATGTTATTCAAACGTCAAAAAATGTTGCTTCTCTAATTTTTAGAATATATTATGCGAAGTATGCATGCCATGTCAAATCGTCAAATGGGACAGTTCAAAATTTGGAAAATGGGACACCCTTTTGGCAGAATATTTCCATCTCATTAAACGTAATATTGCTTTTTGACCAGCTTGAATTAATAGAAATTGCATATTTTTCATTATGGAACAGCTGTTCTGGCGTATTTAGCATTTCTCATCAACTTCAAAAATTTGCTCCCTTATTCCAGCCCTGAAACTGATTTTGGCTTTTTTGCGCAATTTTATTCAAATCTGATCAAAATCTCCATTTTTAGCACTTAAAGAAATCAAAATGGTATCAATCTCTTCATATCAGGCAGCAGACAACTATGGGGACTGGGTTTTTGTGTGATGGGACAGGGTGTCCCATTTGGTAATTATGGCACTTGGAAAATGGGACACTGCCTGTCAAATGGGACAGCTCATTATCTCAGAGACCATTCATATAAATGGCCCTGGAAGGTGCAACAGAACATATTTCAACAATTTAAGTACCCTGGAATATCAATTTCACAAAAAGCCTAGATATTTTAGCTCAAAATGTTAATCTCAATTTATTGTCCCATTTGCCGCCTATCTCCCCTAATCAATTCTGCAGACGAAGCGATGAGGGGGCTTTCAGATTCTGGCTGACAACCTAACATTACGCCCAAAATGGGCGTAATTGATTGTAAATTACAGGGTTGCTTCAGTGGGGTTATACTCAAGAGTAGTCGCATTCTTTCAATTGATCTGAATTTATTCAGATCAGTCCAAATTACAGGGAGCCCAAATAGATATGGGGAGGTCAAGTCAGTGTGGGGGGCGGTGAGGGGTGAGGATGAGTGTCCTACGCCCAAACTCAGTTCTACGCCCTGCATCGCGCTGGAAAGAACTCGCGGAACATCCTCCGCCCAGCTCATATCCTGAGTACATGAACAAGTCATGAGTGCCTTTACGTTTTATGTTTGCTGTTTTGACTGCTGGTTTCTATGTGTGAAGATTGGAACAGTGGCAATCACGCCACAATTTACTAAGGACACATGCCTTGATTGGCATCTCTATGTGATTGTGGTTTTGTTTAATTTATTATTGTACTAATTATTTCTGTTTCAAAACCCTTATGGGTACCCCACCGCAGGTTTTAAACAAAACAAACGGAGGTGTGAGGGAGTGACTTATTAAAGGAGGATACCTTTACCAATACAATACTGGTTTCGTCAGACTGAGCGGAGAGATGAGTAGATGTTAAGTCATTCCGTCTCCTCCTCTGTTCGTTGAAGTCTTTTGGTTTGGAGTGTGTAGCTGACCAAGTTATCATGGGGGAGCCCTAAAGAGCTTCGGGGAGCCAGAGTTATCATGAACTCATAAAGGAGCCCAAGTTATGGTTAAATGGGGGAGCCCTAGTTAATATGAAGGAGCCAGAGTTAGCACGGGGAAGCCCAAATTGGAAAGCAGCAACACGAGTTATCATGGGGGAGCCCGAGTTTATACGGGAGGAGCCCGAATTAGTATGGGGGAGCCCGAATTGATATGGGGGAGCCCGAGTTCATATTGGGGGAGCCCGGATAGTACGGGGGAACCCAAGTTGGTATGGGGGAGCCCAAGTTGGTATGGGGGAGCTCAGGTTAGTAGGGGGAGCCCTGGTAGCACGGGGGAGCCCAGATAGTACGGGGGAGCCCAAGTTTGGATGGAGGAGCCCAAGTCAGTACGGGGGAGCCCAAGTTGGCATGGGGGAGCCCAGATAGTATAGGGGAGCCCCGATACTACGGGGGAGCCTAAGTTGGCATGGGGGAGCCCAAATAGTGGGGGAGCCCAGGTTAGTACGGGGGACGGGGGAGGGCCGGGAGCTAAATGGCTGGACCACATGCCTATTTTGGTACCTAACTGGTAAGCCAAAATTTTGACCCACCCACCCACCAGTTAGGTTCTTACCCTAAGTGGTTGGTCAAAATCGACGACAACCGCCCACCCAATTAATGTTGATTTCATAATGTTAATATCTCAATTAAATCGCATAAATTATCGAGACTTAATTTCGTATGGCAAAATAAGTGCAAAATAAGTAATTCTCCAATCTCATAATTATCACTTACACATCACATTTTAAAGCTCCAAACCAAACAACTTTCTGTTAAATATAACTATATAGTTCATCACAACCAACACTCTATCCTATCGATATTGCAGTACAACGAAAATAACACAGAATCATTATTAAGAATGAACGGTACCTATTAATCTATTTCACTATCATTTCGGAGCGCCTATGTCATAAGATCCATCAACGTTATGGTTAGACGACAGGTATATAGTTCGAGATTGATAAGGTCTCATGATGTTGATTATTGAGTTATGTGTGAGTGATAGATATGTACATAATACAGTATACATAGAATACACGATGAAAAATAAACACAAAATTGGTAAAGCATAACTCACTTTCTTGTATCATGCGTTTTCTGGTAGAATGAATCTCTTTGGTTTCAATTTCGATTTAAATGGTAATTTCCACAATAATTAGGTCTGAAAATAGCCACTTAGGTAACAAAATCTAACTGGTCAGATGGCGGTGGACCCTTTTTGTTGGTTAGGGGTCCAGACCCTAACTGGTCGAGCCCTGGGTCACCCACCCCTTAACTGGCATGTGGTCCTACCACTAGCTTTGGCCCCCATGGGGGAGCCCAAGTTGGTCATGGGGGAAACCAAGTTAGTACGGGGAGCCCAGATAGTACGGGGAGCCCAAGTTGTCTGGGGAGCCCAGATAGTACGGGGGAGCCCAAGTTAGTACGGGGTAGCCCAGACAGTACGGTGGAGCCCAAGTTGGTATAAGGGAGCCCAAGTTAGTACGGGGGAGCCCAAGTTGGCATGGGGGAGCCCAAGTAGTGGGGGAGCCCAAGTTAGTACGGGGGAGCCCACGTTTGTACGGGGGAGCCCAAGTTTGTATGGGGAAGCCAAGTTGGTATGGGGGAGCCCGAGTTATCAAAGGGGAGCCGAGTTAATACGGGGGAGCCCGAGTTTATACGGGGGAGCCTGAGTTTATACGGGGGGAGCCCAAGTTAGTATGGGGAGAGCCCGAGTTTGTATGGGGGTGCCCGAGTTAATATGGGGGAGCCTGAGTTAATAAGGGGGGAGCCCGAGTTATTACGGAGGAGCCCAAGTTAGTAGGGGGTAGCCCGAGTTATCATGATGGAGCCCGAGTTAATACGGGGTAGTCCGGGTTCTGATCATGGGGGAGCCCAAACTAGGGGGAGAGGGCATGGGGTGAGTGAATGGGGTGGCCCAATATAACGGAGGGGAGCCCATATTTAAAGCGAGGGGGAGCCCAAGGTAGGGTGGAGCCATATGCGGTATAGCCCAGGATAAGGGTTGGTCTGGTATGGTGGATCCCGTGTTTGGGGGTTAGCCCAAGACATTGCAGAAGCCCAAGGTAGGGTAGAGCCATATGCGGTATAGCCCAGGATAAGGGTTGGTCTGGTATGGTGGATCCCGTGTTTGGGGGTTAGCCCAAGGCATTCCCGAAGCCCAAGGTAGGGTGGAGCCATATGCGGTATAGCCCAGGATAAGGGTTGGTCTGGTATGGTTGATCCCGTGTTTGGGGGTTAGCCCAAGGCATTCCCGAAGCCCAAAGTAGGGTGGAGCCATATGCGGTATAGCCCAGGATAAGGGCGAGTCTGGTATGGGCGATCCCTTGTTTAGGGGTGAGACCAAGGGAAGTGGGTAAGCCCAAGATTAAGGGGAGCGGTGTATAGGGGAGCCCGTGATTAGAGGTTAGCCCAAGTGTAGGGCGAGCCTGGGTATGGTTAACTCTGTTATGATGTATACCAGGTTTAGGAGAAGTCCGTGTATCCAAAACGGATACAGGGGCTCCCATAACTTGCCACCCCCATTGTATTTATTTCCTTTTGAAAGTTCACACCATCAAGTACAAAGATTTTTTATTTTCACAACTCATCCTTGAATTTAAGTTTTCTTGCCGTGTCATGAAGAAATATTGTAAGATGCACTGAGTTTCAGGGTGCATTAAAAGCATAAAATGGCATTCAATAGGTTACAGCATAACAGCCGATTACAAACCTCAGTGGGGACTCTAACAAGGCAGGCCAAACATTCACCGATGCTGGATGCAAAGACATATTGTAATAGCCCATAATTTGTCATTTTCTTTTTTATCTGCTCATATGCAAGAAAATAAAGAGCTGAACTAGGCATACTTCCTATAGCAGCAGCACTGAAATAGACCAAAACATATTGATATTAATTGTGTTATGGTTCAGTAAACACTGGCTTAAAGTTAAGATGGGGTGGGATTGGAAACCCACCCCTAAGGAAACAAAGATAATGGAATAAACATTTTTGTAAAGCTTTGAATAATTGAAGACATGATTCATAAATGTTTCTTGTAATGAGTTATATAAAGGTTTAAACTACCATACCAGATGGTGAGCACAGTTAAACCATACTTACAACACATGTTTTGTAATAATTAATACTCACCCAACCCCACGCAGCTTATGAAGATCTGCAATACCAAGCATCTTCAAACCGTGTCTTGACTGCATCCTTGTCTTAATTGTATCAATGGGGAAAAGCGAAACATCAACAACAAAGCCAGCAATGCTGCCTGCTATCAAAGCTTCTGTTTTGGAGGCCATACCTCAAATATTGTGATAAACATTATGAATTTACAATTGAAAAGCATTTATTGATTTGGTCAAAATTTTAAATCATATTGTTTTATTGCATAAAATACTATTGCTGTATCATCCATAAACTTCAAGAATTAACAATTGTAATAATGTAATAAGTTAATTAAAAAAAACCCTGCTGTCAAGTCATCCAGCTGAAATTAAAAAAAAGATCAAGTTTCCAATGACCTCAATCAAAACAAATATATAAGTCCTGTTCAGCTCACTTTGGGATAGGATTCATCAAACCAGAAATGACTAAACATCATAGCTTGCAGCTGTGGGGATGAGGTTGAAAGCTGATGTACCCAATGTCTTTTCTTTGTATATAGATCCTCTCACTCCTCTGATGGCAATAAGGATACTTCTGAGGATAGCATACCTTATCCTTGTTCTGATGTGATTGATAACATGACTATACTTTTCTGATCTCTTGTTTGCAATCATCTCAGCAAGGCGTCTCAAGATAGCAGTTGCCTCTGGGCCTGTCCCTCCAGTTGTCAGGAACACCATTGGGGAGAATGAACCCTTCTCTGACTCAATAACTCTCTCCTCATACTTGTCTCTTTTCTCCTTCTCATCCCTTGCATACAACTGTTTCAAGGTCAAGGTAACATTTGAAGCAGCATGAGGGTGTGTTACCCTTATATCAAAGTATGAGCGTTCAAATGTTGACTTAATCCCACAGGCAGAGATATCTAGTCTTGCCCCTTCCTCAGTGGTTGTTTTTCT
The DNA here is from genome assembly GCA_011033025.1 of Beroe forskalii. NCBI lineage: Eukaryota > Metazoa > Ctenophora > Nuda > Beroida > Beroidae > Beroe > Beroe forskalii. The sequence goes on along the minus strand of WFMF01000057.1, from coordinate 439,182 downwards.
ACTGAATTCATTTGGGTTCACAGGCAGAAGAGGTGGTTCAATCTTCACATCAACACAAACATCCTTCATCATGTTGCCGATGCAGTCACGTACATTGTTGTGCCTCATGTTTACATAGCCTCCTTTCTTGCATGAAAGACAGTGAACAATGTCGTTTTTGCTGCTGCCACAACCACAAAACTTTCGATTGATTACTTTATTGATTAACTATTCCTCTTGATGAAAGAGTAGCAAACTTAAATATCAATGAAGCAAAAAATTCTAGTTAGGAATATTATACTCAAACATTGGGATAGAGCTGGCTGATTGGCTGGGTCACATGACCCAAAACTTTGATCTGAGCAGGGTAGAAACTAAAAAATCTATTCAGTTGCTGTTGATACCTTCTGTTCACATAGTATTTCCTCTATATTGCATGAACTGAAGTTTCAAGATTGTAGATGTTTAAGTTTGTGCCTAACAAGTCACATCAGAACTTATTTCAAAATAACCAGAAAATACTGAGAAATTGCTCCAATAATCCATATAGTCTAGTTAACTGGTGTAAAGGGTCAAATTTCACGTCTTCTGATACAAAGTGATGTCAGACAGGACAGCAACAGACAAACATAATTATATAAATAAATCATTTATCTTGAAGAATTATATTAAGTATAAAGTATAAAACTTTTTGCTTTACAGCAACACGGTTCCATGCATGACAACAAACTCTTCACAAAACTACATCGTTCATTTCAACACAGGTGTGTGTACGCGCCGCGCGCTTCCCTGAGGAAGCGCGCCGTGCGTCGATATAATAACACGGGTATACGTGTTTAGCAAATGGGAATCAGTGAAGCACCGCGCGCGCGGCGCTGATTCTCGAGGGGTTTCCCCTAACTTCTCGAAAAACCAAGGCCGCCGGGTCCTGATCCTAGTTAGGGCAACTCGCCAACTCGATAGAGCTGCCTGTCTGTCAACATCAAACAAGTATAGTATGCTCTTCCTAAGCCCGCGTAGGTGTGTTCACGCGCCACGCGCTTCCCTGGGGAAGCGCGCCGCGCGAGCCACACAGGGATATACGTGTTTAGCAATTGTTTATGTTGTGAGCGGCGCGCTTCCTCAGATCAGCTTCCCCTAACCAGGGGGCGCTTGCCGCGCCGCGCACTCTGTGCGCGTAACCAGGGTCCTGGTTAGGGCAATAGGGCAACAGATCAGCAGACCAGGGAAGCGCGCGCGGCGCGTACATACACTTATATGCGCAGACACCACGGTAGCAATCAGTTTGTCTCGTTGAGACAAATCAGAATAACCAACTTTTAAATTGCATTTGTCCATTTTTAAGAAATTTTCTATTTTGTGTTTTTTAGCACATATTGGCGGGAAGACAGATATGGCTCTCATTGAAATGGACAGTGGACGCCTTTGTTTGATGATGTGTTTTACAATGGGAGCTAATGTTTCTTGTTAAAATGACAAAATGTTATGAAGTCAGAAGTGTGATGGTTGAATACCATAAATAATTGATTATTTATGGGAAAATATTTACTGTAATTGTGCTGTAGAAATTATTTTCAAATTCAATTTCAAATTATTATTTTTATAGCTTTAACGTTTTTTGAGGAAAAATCAAATTGCCTTAAAAGTTGGTTATTTATTTCATTTATATTTGATTCATCTGGTACCTTTCCTTAGCTTGTTGAACAGTTCACTCTTGATTTGACTGCATGTAACTGTTCCTTTATAAATTCCAGTAGCTGCTTCTGGAGCTGCACCTCATTCTCCTGAGACTGAAGGAGCTTCTTCTGCAATTCAACTCTCACCACTCAATTGACTGATATGAGAAGTCTCAAGCTTCTCCATCTAACGAGGTATACCTTCTTTCATCCCTCTGACATTGTTGTGCAAGACTCGGTTGTGGATCAATGCTGTACTGTGAACAACATTGTTAAAATCCTTTTCAGCCTTTCCATACCTTTGCAGTTATTGACAGTTATATCTTTGGCACTACTACAACCCAACATCCACAACATTTTCTTCAGCCACTTATCCCATTTATCTGTATGATGCAGTGCAATCTCTGTATAATCCATTGCTTCACAAGAATACATTACCTACTCAGTGATCCATTTCACATCTCAAATATCATAGTGAATTGTATATGTTTAAAACAAAAAGAAATCTTTCTTCAAGACATCAATCTGCAAGACTTTTCTCTAACTCCTTTCTTGAACACCAACATGATCCCTTCAGGTAATAGGCAATGTAATGTGGAGAGCAGCAGGATCTAAGTGAGTCACACCAAGATGACTGGTGTGTAGGCATCTTCAGCCCAATACCTACCTCAGCTTTTGGGGTGTTTAAATTGCGAGAGCTTTTCATGAGGTAGGCCCCCACCAGTTACCCCCTGATACCTGGGTATAGCACCTGGGTATAGCACCTGGGTATAGCACCTGGGTATAGCACCTGGGTATAGCACCTGGGTATAGCACCTGGGTATAGCACCTGGGTATAGCACCTGGGTATAGCACCTGGGTATAGCACCTACCTGAATGAAACTGAAACTTGCTCTTTGGTCTTTGTCTTTATGCCAAGCATCAAGAAATTAAGCCACACTCAGTGAAGAGAAGTAGAGGACAGATGGATGGATCCGGGTTATGTGTGAACTTCTTTTTTGCACATTAATTAAATTAATGAGAGTGGCATGCATCCTGATCCAATTCAGGGTTAAAACATGTTCAAACAAAAAGAAATCTTTCTTCAAGGACATTGATCTGCAAGACTTTTCTCCAACTCTGTACTTGAACACCAACATAATCCCTTAGGTACCTTACGAGACATATTTAAAAGGTACGAAATTTGGGGATTTTTCGAAAAAATCCCCATATTTTCATTCCCCCAAAATTTCGATCCCCAAAATTATTTCTCCCAAATTAGTTAATTGCGGGTTTGTAATTTGACTAACAGTGCATAAAATATGGAATTCAAAATTGCACTGCTGACATACAAGGCTATTATTGGAACTGCTCCTTTTTACATCCAGGATATGTTTAAGTATGCTCATCATGGACATGTTATTAGACTTGTTACACCCTTTTCAAACTCTAAATATGGTAAAAGATGTTTTTCTCATATTGCTCCAAGGATTTTCAATAGACTCCCAGCTAACATCTCTTCAGCAGCTAATGTTAATGAATTCAAATCAAAACTGAAAACTTATTTATTTAGACTCAATTCTGTAGAAGTAGATAAATTATATAGCTAATTCTTTATGGTTATGATTGCGCATATTTTTGAAAGTGGTTTTAAGCTGACATAAGCATTAACCTTTTTCTAAACTGCATAATAATTTATTGCTCACTTTTGATAATAACTTTCTGGTATCTTAATTCATATTTGTAGGTAATTAGTTTCAACACTGCTGAGTAAAAGTTATCTTTAAAGTAGTGTTTAAAGTTCAACTATTATTATTATTAATTCCCAGACAAATTTAAATAAGTATATCAGTGCAGAAGAGTTCAAAACATCTAAAATGCAGTTATTCCAAATAAAACCTTCTACACTCGACTCGATAAAAGGGATCTTGTATTGGAAATTCTACTACATTGATCACCTCAGTGATATTGGCCTTTCTGAAGTTCGGATTCATTCCCAAAAGTGACCTTATTTTTTCGAATTTGAAAAAAAGGCGAAAATCCCCTAATTTAATTTGGGGTACGAAATTTGGGGATTTTTGTGAAAAATCCCCATATTTTCGAACCCCCAAAATTTCAATCCCCAGAATTATTGTCCCATGTTATTTTGTCTTGTAAGGTAATGCAATGTGAAGAGCATCAGGATCTAAGTGAGTCACACCAAGATGAGTGGTGTGCAGGCATCTTCAGTCCAATACCTTCATCAACTTTCAGGGTGTTTGTTTAATTTGCGAAAGCTTTTTATGAGGTAGGCCCCCAGCAGTCACCGTCAAGTGCAGTGACCACCTGCCTGAATGAAACTGAAACTTGCTCCTCTTTGGTCTTTGTCTTTAGGTCAAGCATCAAGAAATTAAGCAAAACACTTAGTGAAGAGAGTAGAGGACTGGTGGATGGATCCGGGTTATTTGCAACCTTTTATGTTGCACATTTATAAAATTAATGAGAGTGGCATGCATCCTGATACAATACTCCAACTTGAGAGATGCTTTTTCCTAAAATTCAGGGTTAAAAATGTTCAAAACAAATAGACATCAATCTGCAATATATGATATTATATTGAATTGAAATATTATTATCAATTGAATCATACCTACTATTTCAACATAGATCAGCACAAATATTCTTGTCTAAAACACACAGCTTTCTAAATTACAGCTTTTCAATCTCCCTCTAGGAGCCGAGTGATATAATATAGATGATTTTATTTAATTGTTGTAACCCTACTTTGAATGCTGATCTTCCATCATTAGGTACCCAAGATGACAAAAGCTCGTAGGCTCCGTTTAAGGGGACCAAAGACAAGATTGGAAAGGTTTTTAACATGGAGGAAAGGTCCCTTGACCACAGAAAGGCTAGCAATTCTCCTCATCATCTTACTCTGCTACATTAATGCTCAGATGTTACTTGCAATCTATGCAGAAAATAGTGATGCCGAAATGATGAATGATATGCCCTATGTAGGTTAGTTGATGAAGCATGTTTCAAGCAGTCTGGAGGACTGCCAACTCAGCTCAGACATGCCTAAGGTGGACTTGCTTAATTGGACCCTTGTGAAGGGTCAAGGTTAGGGTTATGATCAGGGTTAGGGATAGGGTTATGATTGGGGTTAGGACGAGTCTGCCTTAGGTCTACCTATGCTGATTCGGCACCAAGAGTCAGTCACAACTAATGAATCTTTATATTTTATGGTAGGGACGTAGGGTTATTAAATTCATCTCATTTTATGAGCTCTTTTTGAGCTTTTGAGGGTTTGAAATAGGTATGTTTTATGTTGCATTCCTTGAATGAGTTACAACTTATTATTGAAATGTTTAAAATACTTATAATATAATCTCTTGAAATGGTGTTCCATCTAGTTTCCTATCTCATGTTTCGGAAAACGTTGGATCTTAAAAAACAACTGGTCACTGGTCAGTTTTTTGTCAAGTTATTTGGGAATCTTCCTATTGAAATAACTGAATAATGAATAAACAGAATTGATTCAAATTTCATTTACCTTGATAAATTCAAATGATTGTCTCCTCAGATCTGGGCTTTAACCCTATCGCTCATCATGAGGAGAAACAGAGAGCACTTGGTGGCAGGAAGTCTGTCTCTGACTCTGTGGGAAATGTTCAGCAAGATGGTGGGGATTCAGTGGAATCAGCTCAGGGAGATCCTGTAGTTGTGTCGGGGAGTTGTCCGGATGCAGTAGAGTGCGGAGAGGGGCACATACATATCTATGCAGAGTCAGGGCCTCATAGGTCAAAGATTTGCTTGAATGGAAAAGAGGTGAGTTACAATTGACTGTAGATACCCATTGAATTATGAAATTTCCACGACAGAAAGAAGACAAGTCGGGTTTAAAGTCAAGACAGGTTTAATTTTGACTTTATCATATTATGCAGATTAAATTTCGACCCGCTTCGCTACAATCAATTTGCAATTATCGTACGAGAATATGAGAACAACCCTTAGTTTTTTAATAATTATCAAGCTAACTGATACAGGTGCTACCAGAAAGTAAAGCAGATGGGGGAATTAATCTCGTTGTTATCAACCCAGAAAGAGCGACTGCAGGCAGTGTCCATAACTTCCAAAATTCAGGTCGGTATTTTGTGCTTTTTAGAAAAAATGCTTTTTAAAAATTTCTGATTAATTGAAAAAAATCAAAATCACCTCACATTCGTGACAAGACCATATTATAAATTTGTTTCACGATACAAATCAATAGCCTCTTCTTTTCTCGCAGATGTTGACATGGTTGAAGTTTTAGAGGACATAAACGACGAACGGATCGTAGTTCTGGTGGCTCAGGAAGACGCCAGTTTTACCCTCAGCCCGGAATCCCGGCGTGCTATTGAGCAACTCGGCAGCACTCTCATTCACGATGTGGCTTGGAAGTCCAGCTGGTCGTTTGTGGGCCAGGTGGGTATCTCCACCATATCCCAATACGAAGCCCTGGGGCACGTGGGCGAGGAATGGGCTCCGCCCGTGGCAGTGTCTCGGTGTGTCCCACACAGATTAGATGGGGAGGATGTACTGACGGGCCTGAGGAAGGAGTTCTGTGACTTACACGATACTTACGGCGACCTGTGTAAACGGTCGTGGGTTAAACCGCAGCCCCTCCCGGATGATAGACACCTCACAGTCAACTCGCTGCCGATAGTGGTTGTTTCCCGGGAACGAGGCCCTTCTCTCCAACAAGCACTCCTGGCCCTGTTCCGTGTTCCGGGAATTAACCCTCAGAACATCCTCGTGTTCCAAGATGGGTATTCCTCTGAGATCTTGTCTCTGGTGCAGCAGTTCGGTGTGAGACTCCTCAGATTCCCCAAAGCAAACTCAAAACTTCTGGGCGTTGCTAATTCCAATGAAGCTGATTTCCTCTCGACACATTACCGGAGGATTTTTGATGCTGTCTGGGGAGTTAACCCGAATAAATGTATGTTTCCCGATGCAGATTTTGCATTCTTCCTTGAAGAGGATCTAATAGTGTCGCACGACTTCTTAGACTTCTTCGAGCAGTTGCTTCCTGTCCTGAAGGGTGATAAAACCCTCTTCTCCTCCAGTGTTTGGAACTCCAACGCCCTATCTTCGTCACCAGGAGACCCAGCAGTAGTTTACCGTTCTGAGTCCTTCCTGGGCCGTGGCTGGGTGGTGTCTCAGAGTAGCTGGAGAGGCACCCTGGAGCCAGCGTGGCCCAAGTGTTGTCACGGCGTCAGCTGGAGTGGGGAGCTACAGAAAGTACTGAGGCGGCGAGGACTGGACAGTCTGTACCCCGAGCTACCCCGAGCTCACACTAAGTCTGGGAAATCAAAGGATCATGTAGCCTCAGAGGCTGCTTATCACGAACTTAGCTCGCTCGAGAAGCTAGACAAATCCTCGTACAGATCCCTCGTATCCGGGATTCTGAGCACTGCAGAAGTAGTGGATCACTCTGGGGACCCCTGCAAGGAGGGATTCATCCCTGAAGGGGACCAGGCTCTAGTGCTTTACTTCTACCAGAGAAACAGCTCTGACACTGCCCAGGCAGCTGCCCTTGTGGCCTGCATGTGGAATGGGGCTCCTGTGACAGGGCTCTTTGAAGGCGTTCTGAGGACACGATACCGCGGTAATCAGTTGCTAATGGTCGGAACTTCGTCTGCCTTCGCTGAAAAGTTCATGCCGAACAGTTTGCAACCTTTCAGAATAGCAAAATATAGAGATAGGTAATGTCTACATTCTGTGCTACTTTGATGATGTTTTATGATGCTATTCGATACTTTCTGATGTCTTAGGATTTAGGAGTGAAGAGATATGTTTTAAATTCATTTTTCTGTATATTTAGTAAACCTTCAAGGTGTAATTTAAAATCAAAGTCAATTAAAACACCTTTATAGAAAAAAGCTTAAGTTAATATATGGAACAATATGTTTGTAATTTCGCATGTTAACGAGTGAAGGAGTAACGACATTCCGATTAAGAAGGTTTTAGTTCTGTGTTTGAATATTTATCAGGAATAAATTTTGTATTATAGTCTGAATTCAGGATGTTCCAGTAAGCCTGTAAAACTGCGGATGCGTTTAAGATTTATTTATTTATGACTGTGTTGGTTTAATTGATAAATATCGAAGTTTGAGACTTGACTTTTTTATTGATATTGTGAATCGTTTCAACAATTTCTTATTTTATCATACGCGTCTTTTCATTATCCTTGCTTCCTTGTGTTTGCTGAATAAATCCTGAAATTGATTTAATGAACTACCTTCTAATTAATTGTGTGATTTCCCATTTATCGAGGGACAATGGACATATCCATACAGCAGTTTCAGAATCAGCTGTGTATACCACTATACCATTAGTAATGCAGATAGTCAGGAAAGTACGGGCGTGAGCTTATTAAATAGTACTTATCGTGTGCTGACGCCCGACGGTTCGTCATAAGAGTAAAATAGGATAGTTGCCTAGTTGAATAAGAATATGATCCTATTGCTTAGCCATCAATGATAGCGTATCATAGTCTACTTTATACTCAGCTCATGAATGTACAGTGATTTACACTGTGTATAGTGTATAAAGTTACATACGTACGTTTGCAGTACCTTAGTACACTTAAGAACGGCATCACGTAATTTGCTTATTTTAAGATCGCGCACTTTCATTGTGCGGTTTTTATGAGATTAAAAAAGATATGGAATAAGAATAAAATTTGAAATTTTTCTCTTGGTCATATTCATAGAACCAACAATATAAAATTTTGCAATTATGAAGTTATGACAATGAAACAAATTTTCAACAGTAATAAACAGATGAAGGGTAGTTGTTGCAAATTGCATCATTAAAATAAAATCGTTCTGTACTTATTTTTTGGCCACTTGAAACTTACAGTAGAATAATTATTCATTGATTCATGCCCGAAAAAATCCAAAATCGAAAAAAACGCAAAATTGATCCTAATTGTTCACTTAATTAGCACACTTAATTTCATGTGCACTTAATTACTGTACACTTAATTAGTGCGGTTTTTTCCAAACCGCACTAATTAAGTGACGCCGTTCTTAAGTGTACTAAGGTAATTGAGAATACGGTCTTGATTATAATTGGAAACGCCCGTCTTGCTAGGTGAAAGAGATCCTCATTACATAATTACGTTCAAATTTATGTAAGGCGCGGTACCGAAGGAGTTTTTTTGTTTGAGTTGTGGCGCTGCGAAACAAATTACGACGCGCGCTTGAGGATCAATTAAATCCACGTATTAATTTCACAAAATTTGTCACCAAAAAACCCGCGAAAATGTATTCATTTCTTTTCATTTGCTTTTGTTTCGCGTCTCGTAGGCTAACGTATCTTAATTAAAGATATTCACTCTACTTCTTAATAAGAGTTTAGTAACCAATTGCTGATGATTTTATCATCCTGCAAATCTTCCACGTGCAATCCAATGAACAGTTTCTCTGTAAACTGTGACGCTCAGAATTCCGGAGTTCTGTGTGGTCCTGCATTGCAAGTGTAAGTTGTGACTTGTGAGGGGCACGGTGGGCTGAAACTGCCCTTGCTACCTGCTGAATAAAAGTTACGCATAACACATCGCAGTAGACATAGGGGAGTAGGGGGGCCTTACTAGCTTAAACTCCTGCATTAGCAGGGTAAGAGGGTAAAGAATGATGAGTCTCTGCTTAGCCTTTTCCCACCCGTATCTATCTCTGAAATAGAAAATTGATGTACAATATTTACCTACGCCACGTTCTGTTTGACATAATATACCCAGAAAAGATAGAACACCTTAATTAAGTAATTATAGATAACACTTAATCTGATCACATCAACCGTGACCCTTTGCTTTGAATTTCACACGCCTCTACACTTGGTATCTATTTACTCTTAACACCACTTTATTCTTGACATCACTCTACTCTCAATACCGCTTTACTCTTTACAACGCTTTACAATTAAAATCACTTTACTCTTGACATTACTTCATTCGTGCCATCTCTTTATTCTTGACACCTCTTGTTTTCTTAACACCGCTTTATTCTTCCCATCACTTACCTCTTGGCACCGCTTTACTCTTGACACCACTTTACTCTCTGCACCGCTTTATTCTTGGCCTCACTTCATTCTTGACACCACTTTATTCTTGACACCACTTTATATTCTTGACACCGCTTCATTCTTGCCATCACTTTATTCTTGGCACCACTTTATATTCTTGACACCGCTTCATTCTTGCCATCACTTTATTCTTGGCACCACTTTATTCTTGACATCAATTTACTCTTGACATCACTTAACTCTTAACACCACTTTATTCTTGACATCACTTTACTCTTGGCACCGCTTTACTCTTGACACCACTTTACTCTTGACACCACTTTATATTCTTGACACCGCTTCATTCTTGCCATCACTTTATTCTTGGCACCACTTTATTCTTGACATCAATTTACTCTTGACATCACTTAACTCTTAACACCACTTTATTCTTGACATCACTTTACTCTTGACACCACTTTACTCTCTGCACCGCTTTATTCTTGGCCTCACTTCATTCTTGACACCACTTTATTCTTGACACCACTTTATATTCTTGACACCGCTTCATTCTTGCCATCACTTTATTCTTGGCACCACTTTATTCTTGACATCAATTTACTCTTGACATCACTTAACTCTTATCACCACTTTATTCTTGACATCACTTTACTCTTGGCACCGCTTTACTCTTGACACCACTTTACTCTTGACATCACTTAACTCTTGGCACCGCTTTACTCTTGACACCACTTTACTCTTGGCACCGTTTTACTCTTGACACCACTTTACTCTTGATACCGCTTTACTCTTGACACCACTTTACTCTTGACACCACTTTACTCTTGGCACCGCTTTACTCTTGGCACCGCTTCACTCTTGACACCGCTTTACTCTTAACACCACTTCACTCTTGACACCACTTTACTCTTGATACCACTTTATTCTTGACACCATACTTAACTCGTGACACCACTTTACTTTACTATAAGCCATATAGCAGTGACGGGAATGTGTCCTGCTATGCCACTGTGTGACACAGTATTTCACTCAACAGGGCACATTTCCGAGCACGTGCAATGTGCATCATGACTGCTGTCGTTGTCGGTGGCCGTGGCTGTTCTGACCTTCACAATTTTCATGCACGCCTACCAGTTCAGCATAATTCAAATGTCACCAATTCATGTCAGACAGTCTCTGAGTTAGTGACAGTCTGTCAGAAATTGATGTAAAACATTATAATACTGCTGATATTCAAGGAAGCATTTCATACCGTGTAGCTCTTTAATGACTCCAACATAAAACATAAGAACCTATGAAATAGAACGTTGTTCATCGGCTCATTGCTCATATAAGGAGATAATCGTGGTTAAGACATATAACCTGGGTACTATGTTCAGCCGGAGAGTAGTAAAATGTTGTTCTAATTCACCCCTATATGGTTACATGGTTACTTGGTTATGTAGTTTATTTGGACAAGAATTAACGGCATTCTATTATTAGGCGCTATTAATCGTTGACTGACTGACCGAATAAATGGAAAATAGTTGCTGTAGAATTAACAGAAGCAATAAAATTCTTGAAGCTTGGCTTGAGGAAATAAGTTCCTATGGTTTCGATTAAGAATGCTGCCATCCCCCACTAGGCACTATAATCGCACCTAATCGAACCCATGTTTCTGTGAATCGTTATGAAGCAACCTTCGTGGAAGTATCCTTGCACTTATTAGTCCCCCGAATACATATAGAGGAACTGGTATAATAGAGCAATAGATTTGACCTGTCATTGATGAGACATACCAAAGTGGTGAAATGGTTGCGAAAATTCACTAACATCACTCCTTGCTCTCACCATAATTCGCTCTAAAACTTCCTATAATCTCAATACTTCCTATTCTTCCAATACAGAATACTTCCTACACTTCCTGAACATCCTATACCTCTTAACGTCCTATACCTCCTATTCTTCCTTAACTTCTGACACCTCCTTTACCTCGCATAATATAACTTCCTTCCTTTATTCTTCAGTATTTTGCAGTGTATAAACTGGCGAGAGAGCGAGATTTCCGGGGATTTTAAATCATTGAATCGCCAGAATTCTACAGATTACTTAACCATCGAATGCCTATTAAACTGTTTAAGTGATCGCGAAGGATAAATTGTAATCAAGAGGCTTTTATATAATGTATGTGTTAAAGAATGTATGTTCCCTGCAGTGAATGACATTCTTTTGAGTGATAGAATTCAAGTGACAAAGCTGCCGTAGGTTGAAAATACCAAAAATAAAAACATCATTATGACAGATAATGAGCAGCTAATTTGATTTCGAATTTCAGCTAAATAAATCTTAATAAAATGAAAGCGGATGGTAATCATTGGAAAAGATTTGTCATAAAAAGGTGTCTTTCACTTCAACTGAACAATAATTTTAAGAGAATTTAGCACCACAATTATTATCTGTAAAGTTCTATTTAACAATAATTGTCTTCTGGCTTCAGCCTGGTAATTCATTTGTCTGTCATCGATGAAACTATTCTAACCAATGAAATTCTGCAGCTGGTTGTTATGTTATTACAGGAGAACAATATAGTACGAAAACAGTTCACTTATTCTGTAACATTAAGGTCTTTGCACGTATTTAATAATAAGTAGGATAGCTTCTTTGTCGGTAACGTATTTGTAATCCGTGTGAGATTAATTAAATGGTAATAATTTAATCGTATTAACATATTTTCAAACTTTAAAACGGAAAACTATCAGGAGGTTAAGTTTATGTAGATCACGAACATTTTTATGAGTTTGATTTGTAAACGTTTAAGTTTTCGGTAATATTTATTTAATCTTAACTTCACCTTGCGAGGGATATTTATATCATGAAGCGAAATTTGTTTAGATAACTAGACGATAAATTTTAAAAGAAACCCCCATATATTTGCTCCGCCACAATTTTTGTTTTCTGACGTTGTCTGACCCCCTCGCGCGAGCGGACATTGGCAACATTAGACAAAATTTTGGACCCCAAAACTACACAATAGCTCACAATATCCCTCGTAAGGTAAATCAAAGTGTTCTATGGTTGTGTAATCGTTTCACCGCCCGACGAGCTGTTTGCTTTCGGCGTATTTGGCACCACCGTGCACTGTGTCCTATCGTCCACGGACACAATGAGCCCCATGTTGCGTGGCACTCCTATTGTCCTCAACTTTACATCCGCGAAAATAACACTGTCCTGCTCGGGGAACGTTGAGTTCTTGATAGTTTCCACGGCAGCAGCACCACCGCCGGCTGCCTGGTCAGTCTCTGGGTATTTTGTGGCTATCAGCCGCTGTCCGGACAGCGTCCGGCAGAACAGGTGGTTTGCTACCGCTGAAACCAAACCCCTCACTCGCGAAGATAAAGTCACTCTCTGCTCTTGCTGTTCCTGATTAATCCCCTTGAAATCCACCACCACCGTTCCAGGTGCCACTGTCCTCAGGGTGGCTGTGTTGTCGACTAGTGCGGCTGTGCGCCGCTCGTCAGCCGGTGTCACTGCCACTTTGTTTGCAGCTCCAGCAGGTGTTTTCTGCGGCAGGAAGGATAGTTTCTTCTTGAGGATGCGGAAGAAGAGGAAGACAGGGTTCCCTGCCGCGTTGACATATGCTCCTAGAGGGTAGCTCGTGTACACGTGGTTTTTCAGGGCTGAATCCACCTGGATCGGGGGGATGAGACCCAGGTGGCCGAGCAGCGCTGTAGTGATCACGTAGTGCCAGATGGCGTAACTGAAAGGCAGCGTGGTGTAAGGGCGAGGAATGTTGGAGGTGGTGAAACAGTAGTTTTCGTAGTTTTGTGTAGTTTTGAAGAGATTCAAGAACGATATCTCATGTACGATATCTCATGTACGATATTTCATTATTTCACGTGTGTTTGGTTATCCCACATGATTTGACAAGGTAACAGATTCAGAGGTACGTGGGAGTTGTTTACCAATGAATCTTTCTCGAAAATCATGTTGTTTCAATCACATAAGAAACACATGATTTTTCTACACCTTCTGACATCAAACTTTCTCGTATTTTCCAACTATAATTATGTTGTTTTCTCCTACCTTGTAACGTGGAAGAGCGTGATGAAGGTGACGGTGTTAGCTGCGTAGGATACCCTTGTCGTCTTGTTCCTCTTGTAATCGCTCTGCTGGATTTGGTGTAGACGCCAGATAATGGAAACTGCGAAACTGCGGGGTAAAGTGGTGTTATACTCAGGTGTCTGGCGGAATATTCTGAGAATTATTCTCATTTAACAGATGAAATTATTCTCATTTACAGATGAAATAAGTACCTTGTGCTAAAAATACCGCAAGATTGAGTGTTGCGATGATGCAAATGCCAAGATATTTATTCATTTGAAGGTATAGAATTATCGCTCTAGGTATTTATACGCTTTGGATATATCCACTTTGGTTTGTCAATCAAAGGTTACGCCCAATTGAAAATTGTTGGTTTGTCATGGGTGCACACTGCACCAGTGCACCCTCAATATTGATGGAATAGATCATTGAGCAGCATTTTGTACGCCGATTTGACATATCTCAACGAAGAATCAGAAATCCTTTCACCATTGATTCGGCAGTCGATCAAAGTGGACTAGAATATGTTGATTTCATGATAACCAACTCCTGTTATCTGCCAAGGGCGATGCAATACATAAACCTCCGCCTCCCATTGGTCGTTATTATGGACAGTACTGACAGATTCATAAAGGACTTCAGTTTATTTGCGTAAATTTTAAATAGGCAAAAGTCAGGGGCATAGGCAAAGGACCTCTTTATATAATCATATGCCATGAAATTATTGATTCGTTGGTACCAGCATTAAGCCGGAAATGTTCCACGCGACTTAAACGCTCCTCAATTTGAAGTGGGAGATAGTCCAACGTCTATAGGCCTATAAAATTTTAATGTTATTAGTGGGATCGGATCATATATTGCCAGACGAACGTATTAAACTCAGTCACAGTGCTGTCAAGTATTTTAGGGACAAGAAAATGCCATTAGATTTCTGGACAAATTAATTCGAGGCCCGAGGTCATAGCGTATCATTTTGACACAAACACTGTCCATAGGCATTTAAACACTGCTAATCTACGAAAGGGTGTGGACTGTCTTACAACCAACACCAAATATCAAATTCCATACGTTGGATTGTTGACCATGAATAATGCTTACTTATGTTCAATGCATCCCTAAAGAGTGATAACGTAGAAAAAAGTGGTATCTAAGAGCTTTCATCACGAGATTCACTATCGCATCACTTCCTATTTAGCTATTTGTAAATATCGTTCAGATAATTCACCAGTTCATGTGGGTGGTGTGCAAAATGAATTTATGCTTCCAGTCTTGAACTCTTGACGTATATTCACAATTTATACTTCCAGTTCAACTCTTGACGGATATTTACGCAGCTGCAGCAATTTATACGTACGATGTATAGAATGGAAATAATATGCGTAATAAGATGGCCATTAGTCATTGGAAGTATTGAATATATATTCGATAGGAGGTATTGGGAATCAACTCACAACACAGTTAGAATGAGAGGCAGGACATTTGGTAGAATAACGTAGATGAAATACAGCAGAACGAAGAGCCATCTGCAGTCGTTCTGATCCACTTTATCGCCTAAATCCTGCAGTAAATGGGAAATAGTGAATATCTGGAGTGGGAGCTTTCATGTATCACGTCAGCTATTTTCTGCCCGTTTTGGACCCCCTGCCCCGCTTATAGCTTCCATCACCATTGTGGAGCCTTTTCTCCTTTGCTGACGCCAGCATTGGCCAACCTCCACATCAAAAAGCTTTTATTCGAGTACAATTTGAGTGCTTTTAGTTACTTTATCTATTATAGGGTTGAAACAATGATTTGAACATTAGGAAGATTAAGAAAGTGACTGAACTTCAAATGTAAATTGGACCTGGTAGTGAAACCTCTCCCCCTATTAGAATAATATGTCAGCATTTAGGAACCCCCTCTCCCCCAGTCGCTGACGTAATATGTGGCAGCTCACAGATTAAAGTTCAACTTTCAAGTTCTATGTGTAAGAAATTATCAAGTTTCATATGAAACTTGATAATTTCTTACACATAGAACTTGAACTTTAATCTGTGAGCTGCCACATAAATATAAGAATATTTCATGTTATATTTAGGTGCACAAGTTTTAATCAATCCAGGTGTAATGCTGCCTGCTCGGCAGGAAGTCTTCTGTGATTGGTTCAGAACGTATCACGTGTGTTAGTCACGCGGCAATTAGGCAGCTCGAGTATTGCGGCAATGGAAGTTGTGAAATAAATATTATATTTACCAACAGATAAGCAATTTTCTAACTGACTGGACTTGGAGAACAATAGCTTTTCAACAACCAGTTATTTTATAATTTTATGTCTATGAACATGAAATAAATTATACATATATTCACTTTAAATTCACTAACCGGTAAGTCCCACGTGCATATGGAGAGAAACTTGGCGGTGAAGGCGTAGTACCGCCCGTTGAAGAAGGGCGAGCAGGACATGGTAAAGGATATGATCCATAGGGCGGCCGTTATCTTCCGATACAGCGACACAGTCACGTACTTGCGGTGCAGCCGGGGCTGCAGGATTGTCAACCACCTGAGGATTTCATGTGAAATACTTGTAAAGTCATAAAGTGTAAGCGTTCAATCAGGGTTAGAACCGTGGAATAGGATTATTTCCTTATTCGCCACTTGTCTTATCAAGTTTAGCTTTAGTGTCGTCCCTTATTGCTTTATTATTAGTTTTGTAAGGGATGAAAATTTAATCTCGACCATCCGTACATTCTCTGTGACAGTAAATTTATCTATTTGATTTGCTTATTGCTTTATTGAACAGAAACATCGCATTAATATCTTGAGGCTACGTTTTACTGCTGTCAAAGTCATAATGTAACTCTCCGGACACCATGAGACTATCGTCTGTCAATTCAGAAAATATAATTTGATTTGCGAGACCTTATGGCTTATATACTGAGATGTAGAATGCATCTTCCACACCGAAATAAGGCAAAATGCATCAGATTCTCACCACCATAAGCCATAATAATGGCATTGCCTCCATCGGACTTGATGTCGAACAAATCGCATACCACGTGTCAACTTGACACTCATGTCAAGTATTGATTCATCGTAACACATGTAAGCATGTTTTCTAATATTATACTCGAATATTAAATTTATCATTGCCCACTGAACCTCTCAGAATCCAATTTAGATATTTGATGGCCATTATTCACCAAGTATGTGAGTGACAAAGGCTATTGTAAAATAAAATTAATTCTGTCAAACATTGGTAAACGCGATTTGAAGACCTGAGGCCCTGAGACTCTTATTATAACTACTATAAGTAAGTTAAAACATCTCTCGAAGGGAAGTCTCAATCAAACTTTATTCATGCCCATCCCATACTGCCATAGAATCCTGAATTCATTCAAGTCCTGTTAGCCGTAAGTCGCAGTGGAATATGATACAGTCGAAAGTAAGTCACAGTAGAAATCTCAAATAATGAGTAAGTCACAGAATACGGTTGAATGTAAGTCCCAGTCGAATTCATTAGTAAGTCAAATAATAGGGTTGAATGTAAGTCCCAGTCGAATGTATAGTAAGTCACAGTGGAATATGGTACAGTAAGTCACATTCTCCATTACTTGGGTCGTATACATAGAACCAACCTGTCGAAGGTGAGCAGTAGGATGAGTTGGACGGTGGTCCTGCTGACCACGTTGTACGTGAACCCTGACACGTTGCAGTAGATCTTGAGGAGAAGGTTGTCTTGGAATTGCTCCACTACCTCTAGTGAACGACCCTGATACGTTGAGGATAAGGTTCTTTTGTTAAAATTATGTCTGAGAACTACCTCTAGTGAACGACCCTGATAAGTGAGATATGGGTCAGAACAAGCGATCTTTTTCGTTAAAATTTTTGGCCGATTTCTTAAAATTCCCCCTCTGTTGTAATAAAGTTTACAGTAGTTGTATTTGTTACACAATAACATGTAACACAATCTGGAACCCCCCCCTAGGTGATCACGTAATATTAGTTTTATTACTTTATTCTCTGCTGTTATAATTTATATCTGTTATCACATTAATAACATACTTCTGTTGTCTCAACTAAACTAACACCTACCCCCCGATCACAGCACATGTCCCTCCCTGAAGTACACGTACCATGATATGCGTGTAGACAGAGTAGGGGGCACAGACGCAGCACAGGGCCAAGTCGCTCGCTAACAAGTGGAAGTAGATGTAGAAGCTGACGTTGAATTTGCCAGCCCGCAGTTTCCGCCAGAACTCATGCATCATGACGAGGTTGAAGAGAATGCTGAACCCTGGTCATTACTCCTGATAAGAGGTAGGGGTTTTTAGTAAATTATTACCTTGCCATTTTGAGAGCTGTGCAGATATGCCACCGAGACGAAGTCGAGGCGGTTGTACATCTCGAGAGTTCTAAGGCATTATCAGATGCATATTACAGGATATCAATTATTGAAATAAATAGCATTTAAAATAACTTAAAAATACATGAAACTACTCTTACCGAGGAGGATTCCTATAACGTAGTCCACAGTGAAGTTGCTGGGAACCCCTAAGAACGTGGTCGGTGTGACTGTCCATATGGTAGCAACATATGACACTTCCTCCGTCATAGTGACCCTATATTGAATGGTGAAATAAGTAAAACAATAGACGAAAACAAAAATCTTTTCAACAGACCTTAGAATTCCATTCCAAAGGGTGATCAAATATTTTGCACTTTTTGGAGGTCCCAGAATTTTTTCACAAAATAGTTAATCAAAAAAACCAATGTTACTGTAAAATATGAAAGGACTTGCGATAAGACGAATCTTAATTTTGTGCGGAAAGCTGCCGAAAGTTAGAAAATACATAGACCCGTGGGCTGTGCCTATCAGGTCCAGTTTAGGTCCAGTTTAGGTCCAGTTTTTCATTTTGGGTTACTTCCTGAGGACGTGGCCGGTGGATATGTACCCGGTTTAGACCCACAACCCGTATAGCGCAAGGGTCTAAACCAATATGGACCCGATTAGGCAATAAAGGAACAGCTTGCAAAAATAGAAATAGAAATATAGTTTCAGTCCAATTACAGATTGTACTTAATTGTAAATCCTACGTAATGTCTGACCGCAAAAAGAGGTTCGAGACGAAACCCTTTAAGAATGTAGAGGTTGGCAAGAGTTCAAATAAAAGTTTACCTCAAATCTAAATAAAAAACCAAAGTTAAAATGTCACCATAAAAATGCCTGAAATTAATGTATGAACTATGAAATTTCCCTAAAAGGTTGATAAAGGGTAGAAAAAAAAAGAATTTGCCCACAGAGATAGTCTGAAGGTTTGTATGATAACCAGAAAGCTGAGGAGCATTATTAATAGTATCGAAAATAGTATCGTCGAACAATATACAATCAAAGTGTTCAGATCGACCGCATCAAATGAAATCTTAAATCGAACAACTTGGTAAATTACTTGGTAAATTACTAGATTTGTTGGTATAATTGGGATCGAACTTTTAGGGAAGCAATGCCTCTATGACACGCGACACTCAAAGCAAAATCTCCGCCCAGGCCGTTATATCGTTAAATGGCGCAATTATGAAACTAATTCAGTAATTTAGCATTGTCAATGGGACAAGGGGAAGTGATTTTAAAGTGATACTCCAGGCATGGTTTTAATGGCCTATTAGCTGCTTGATTAAATTGCGTGACAATTAATGGCGCTCAAATTATTACCAATACAAGCATAATTATATTGATTCAAAGTTATGTTCATCAACACTTTAACGTTACCAAAAAGCTTTAGTTTTTCTTTTAGCTAAGCTTAAGAAGCTTATGTGTCTTCAATGCTCAATAATTTATTTGGATATAATCAAAAATTTGCATCAAATATGTTTGTGGATGATGGTTATCTACTCCTTCATCGATAACGAAAGCAATGTGAGATTTCGATACTCCACAGTGGTAGAGAATCACATAACCATCCCGAATTTTGGGAGTGCTGCATCAAATAATAATATTGTATAAATGCGCCTCCTATGTAAGTTTACAACACGAGCCATATTATATACCCCGCACTCTCTTGCAGCGTTTATGCGTCAAATGTTGTAAATCGGTTCTTCCACTTTCTCCATTCTCATAAATGTCCAGTGAGAAGGGGCTTGCAAATCTCATATATACCATAGTTGGTTATAGCTAGTGCTATTCCCTCCCATCCCATTTCTAGTTCAGGGGATGAACTTTGCATAAGTCTATAATAATGATGTTTGCCTGATATTTGGGACCCGATAAAGGAAGTCTCGGCATTACTGTTTGGGCTTGGCACCCGTAAGTTTGACAATTGATCCTCGATATAATAACTCCATCTTGTTGATCTTGCGGGTCCCCAAGGACTCTCCTAGTCTCCTCAATAGTTTCCTGGCCTACCGTGGGTTTCAATGGGTGAAGTATCGAGAAATCATGCAAAACGAACACAATACGACGATTTCAGAGTAAATTTTGTGTCGGTTGGTATTCATAATTTCCAAATCGCTTAGCGGGAGAGTGCTTTGTTAGTGTTCCGGACTGTTACTGAAAATACACGTATTTTCACACACACACGTATCACGGTAGAACTTAGTAAGCAACAAAAAACAACGTCTTAATGTCGACTAAATGTAGGTCTTCAAAACTCGAAACTTTGTCTTCGTGGGTTATCATAAGATACTTATTTATTATCCCTTTAACTGTTCACGTGGTCATGAACTTGAAGTCCAATAGCAGATAGCTCACGTGTTATACAAAATGAAGCCTGTGGGCAGGGCTCTCGGCTTATGATGACGGAGGGAACTTAGAAATCTATCTTTAATTATAATTTGGTAAGTGTGTATGGATTTTGTGTCGGCGTGTGTGTGGATTATTGTGTCGGCATCATAGATTACAATGGGAAAACCGTGTGTATGGACACTGTGTCGGCGTGTGTGTGGATTTTGTGTCGGCGTGTGTATGGACCATTGTGTCGGCATCATAGATTAGAATGATAAATCGGTGTGTATGGGCACTGTGTCGATGTGTGTATGGGTTTGTGTCGGCATGCACGTGCAGATAGTGGGGAATGTGCTTGCGTTGCTATGGTAACATGTATAGAGTGTTAATTCAATTTCTTGCTTTGTTGGTTATGTTACGCTATTTCCCTGAATAATTTTGGTTCTGATTCGGATTTCTCGATGCGTTAAATAGTTTTTTCATTAATTTGAACTGCGTAGGTCTGAAATTTGACAGTGTGATGCTGCGTAGCAGCGCCGAACGGGTAGTCTGGTAAGTTATGCACATATATTGGATGAAATCTGCAAAAATTGTTAGAGTTCTATGGGCACTTGCTATACCTTCCTTAGACCATTTAGAACGAAAAAAGCCCGGGAGACAACTTTTTCAGATGGGGCTCGCCCCATTTTTGGGCCACGCCCTTTTTCCAGTGATCGCACGATCTGAAATTCCATATCTTGGCTTAGGAAGGTCGTACAGACTTCGTTCATAGCTCAAACGAATCGCAATCATCATGTTTATATACGACTTGTTAATAAACATATGCTCTAAAATGCTCAGGAAATGAGTTATGGGCCAAAAACCCATTTTTGGGCACTCGCGCCTCATAATTTGGGCGATTATCATAATTCGGCCTAGGAAGGTCGTACAGACTTCGTTTATAGCTCAAACGAATCGCATTCGTCGTGTTTATACACTACTTTCTAATGAACATATGCTCTAAAATGCTCAGGAAATGAGTTATGGGCCAAAAACCCATTTTTTGGGCACTCGCGACTCATAATTTGGCAATTATTATAATATTATATTTCGGCTTAGGAAGGTCGTACAGACTTCGTTCATAGCTCAAACGAATCGCATTCGTCGTGTTTATACACGAACATATGCTCTAAAATGCCCAGGAAATGAGTTATGGGCCAAAAACACATTTTTAGGCTCTCGTGACTCATTAAATTTGGTCAATTATCATATCATGGCCCAGGAAGGTTGCAGAGACTTAGTTCATAGTTCAAACGAAACACAGCCATCATGTTTTCATGTGACTTGTTTATAAACATGGTTAAAATATGCATTAGGTATGCTTTAAAATGCTCAGGGAATGGGTTATGGGCAAAACAATATTTTTGGGCTCTCACGACTTCACGACTTTTAATTTGGTCAATCAAATATCATTTTCAGGACAGCTCAAACTAACTGCATTCATCATAATGTTTATATAAGTTTCAATGAACATACCTATCATGCTCTTAAATGGCAAAATGCTCAAAGAATGAGTTATATGGGCCAGACCCCATTTTTGGGGTCCATCTAATGGACCCGATTATCGATCTGCTCCAACTAAACTTCCCACTTGACCAACATCAGAGTTCAGTTCTATTTTTCCATATTGTTAATAAAATATCAAGTTTGCCATATTCTCACAGTGCATTTACTGAGTCACTGGTAACTTGATGAAGTTTATCCGTCAGTCAGAAGGGCCATCAGATGTTCGACCACCTCAAGGTTGATGTTGTGTAGTTTAGTCTGAGTTCGAATAGCTGCAGCTGTATCCACAGACTAGACGGTTGCTTGGTTGCAGGTATCCAAGCAAAAATGCAATTTCTATAACGATTCAAACATTTTTGTAATTCTTACAAATTTGGGAAATTTGGCCCTTGGACTGAAAAAGATCTTTTATACATCTTGCTGGAGAGCGTGACTTCAACAGTGGAGGAATGATAGCTACAGAACCTGGTCTTGATGTTGTTGTGAAGGTCATTGTCACAACAGTTTGAAACAACTTTGTGGAGGATCTTCCACAATCCACATCATCAAAATTACATAGGGTACCGCCAGTGTTGCAGTTACATGAGGTTCAGTTGAGCAAGTCGTTCCCAATAGTTGTGATCATGCTGTAGACCCCGTATGCAACCAGTGAATGTTCTCTGTTCCCCCTCTAAGAGCTGGATTTCAGTATCTTTGCATGGCATGGGTTCCACAGTGGGCAATGTAGAATGTTCGTCACTAGCGACTTTTAGCTTTTTAGAGAGTCAACATTATTATTCATGTCACGAGTTTTAAATACATTGAACACCTTGGACAAAGAACTTCTAGCTTTTGACACTGTATTCCCAATGTGCCAAGACCAACTGAGATCACTTTATACTTTTATACAAGAACTCCGAGATCTCTGAGGTGTTCGACTGGCCAAGAAGAACTTCATCGGAAATTTCGTAGCACTAGGTTTCAGCAACAACCGAGTTCAAAATTAGAGCTTTCACATAGCAAGTTATTTCTTTGTGACCATCATAGCATCCTGCACAGATCATCTTGAAGCAGCATGCAGTCTTCAAGGCAGGCATTCGCCATTTTGTTTAGAAATTCAAGTATCAATCAGCAAAAGGGCTCACCTTAGCTGATGAAGCCACTAATTGTTCTAGGTCATTCATCAACAATATGAAGAGGAGTGGCCACTGGTCTTTGTATGATTCTTTGATGAACACCGTTCAAAACCTTGATAACTTCATAGTGTACACCATTCAAAACCACCACTTGATCTTAATCAGTGCAAAACGACTGGATCCAATGATCCATCCAATAAACTTGTTGTGAAACCCATCTCTTAGAGCGAGAAAAGAAGTTCCATTTTCCAAGACATTTAGTCAACCATTATTTAAAGCTTTTCCATAGTCCATGTAGATAGAATCTGTGTCTAATAAATCATAAAAGTGATTCATCATTTGATTCATATACAGCTCCAGTATGATCTGAAACATTGTTTTTCTCAGTTAACAGGTTTTTGGATTCAAGATGGTACACAATGTGTTTTCACTTTTCTGACAACTCTCTTGTACAATTTCAGTTGTACACTGAATTATCAGTTGTGAGGACCTCAGTTGTGGGTTCTTGGCCTCTTACTCAATTGCTGAGCATTTTAGAGCATATGTTCATTAGCAAGTCGTGTATAAACACGATGATTGCGATTCGTTTGAGCTATGAATGAAGTCTGTACGACCTTACTATGCCGAAATATGCTTAATGCTAATTGCCCAAATTATGAGTCGTGAGTGCCCAAAAAGTGGGTTTTTGGCCCATAACTCATTTCCTGAGCATTTAAGAGCATATGTTCATTAGAAAGTAGTGTATAAACACGCGAATGCGATTCGTTTGAGCTATGAACGATTGAACGAAGTCTGTACGACCTTCCTAAGCCGAAATATAATAATTGCCAAATTATGAGTCGCAAGTGCCCAAAAAATGGGTTTTTGGCCCATAACTCATTTCCTGAGCATTTTAGAGCATATGTTTATTAACAAGTTGTATATAAACATGATGATTGCGATTCGTTTGAGCTATGAACGAAGTCTGTACGACCTTCCTAAGCCGAAACATGATAATCGCCGAAATTATGAGGCCCGAGTGCCCAAAAAATGGGTTTTTGGCCCATAACTCATTTCCTGAGCATTTTACAGCATATGTTTATTAACAAGTCATATATAAACATGATGATTGCGATTCGTTTGAGCTATGAACGAAGTCTGTACGACCTTCCTAAGCCAAGATATGGAATTTCAGATCATGCGATGAGTGGAAAAAGGGCGTGGCCCAAAAATGGGGCAAGCCCCATCTGAAAAAGTTGTCTCCCTGGCTTTTTTCGTTCAAAATGGTCTAAGGAAGGTATAACAAGTGTCCATAGAACTCTAACAATTTTTGCAGACAAATGTGCATAACTTACCAGACTAGGGCCTGCTAGTTTATCTATAAGTATGGTCAACGTAAAAATCATTGATTTTTGAGTTTCACTTCTATGTTTGATTTCAAATTAAAGTCAAACATTAAAATCAGACATATCATAGTCGAGTTTATTAAATCATCCCTGTTGTGAATAAGTAGGTTATGATGAAATTAAATCTATGACAAAACCTTATATAGTGAAAAATAATAAAAGTTTACTTCCTCAATTTATGAATCTTGTTTTTCGACCATTTAAACCATTTAGTTTAATAGATTGTTTACAATCCCATGTGTTGTCGCGTTGATGTCATCATCGCAACTTGAAATTTTGAGCATAATATTTATTTGTAGTAGGAAGAGTAAAATGGGTTTCTTTTCATTATTATCAGGTAGGTTATTTATTTTATAATTTCTAAAAATTAAATTTAATAAATCTGTTAAATACGGATCCGCGGGCCTTGGCGAAGTATCTACTAAAAGCATTACTATCTGCGGAACCTCACCATATATTATTGTGTTATCGACCACAACTTCACGAATCAAAGTGGATGATCTGTCACTATGCATAGGTACATACTACATGTAACCCCGCCCAATACCCATGAGCCGATAGATTTATTGTCATCTAAATGAGGAAAAGTTCAGCAAAAGGAGTGGTGATAGACAGTATATGGTAGGGGTTTCCTTTTATCAGAAACTAGTAATTTGAACTAGTAATTTCAAGGGCTTTTCAACAAATCAAAATGCAATATTTAAAACTATCAAATATGCATATGATGATTCATAAATAATGAAGCGGTTTAATAGACACTCCCAGTATACTATAGAACTCTGGAGACATCAATTACATAAGAAAGCAAGTGAGAGAATCGTAACTCATAACTCCCAGGAAATTGAACTAAATGTTCTAAACTAAATATCCATAAATCATAATGTCTGATTTATAGTGAATTGAGGAAACAACCCGTTAACTTTTAATTGTCAAGTATAATGAGTCGAATATAAATCTTCAATATAAAATGAATTTACACGAGAATAACGTTTTTTATGCATCTGTATACAATTTAATTTGAACTTGTCAAGAAAATATCAAGAAAAACGAAGGCTATCAGGGAACCTTGGCCATTGCCAACCTGTCCAATTTATACGGACACGCGGCAAATTCCAGAAGTGAATTCCAGTACTAGCTTTGAGATGATAAATATATGACTTATGAGTATCTAATGAGTTAAGCCGAATAAAGGGTATTTCAAATTAGTGAAATTCTGATCGCAATTTAGTGGTTCTCAATTTTCCCATTTATGGATTTTGCTTTTGGAAATCTAAACGGAAACCGAACGTCTAAATGTCTTATCGCCTAAATTATTCGGGAAATCAAACTTATACTATGTCACTATGTCACATGCGGGGTTTTGAAACACTTTAATGAGACACACGAGGGTCGAGCTGATTGTTAAAATAGCAGAGTACACTCAGAACATCTTCAGTGCTAAGACTTGCGCCTTCAATGATAACCATAATAATACGCAGTAAGAATAAGATTTGAGCAACACTTGGGATCGTTTATGCGCCATTTAACTTATAATAGATGTTTTTATAGTCAATTACTCAATTGTTTGCTTAGTCAATTGTAATATAGTAATTGCAGTAAATTTTACACGACTCTGTAGTCCATTAGTCATTACCACCAGGCACCAACGCGGTAGTATGAGTGTATGAGCCGCGCGCGCGAAAAATAGGCGGCTCAACATCCAGCAATTTGCTATTCAAAACTTCGAAAATTACGTCGTACTCTTAAAACCAATTTATAGTTTCACAATAAACTGAATCAGGTCTGGTTGTTGCGCGGAGAATAAGATATTAATACTTTTATAGGATGCATCCGAAATCATATTGTACATAGTGCGCTTCATCAATCCTCAGCTCTATGTGGTTATGTGGTTAGGTAGCAACACCTCCCAAATTCCTTACTCCTGAAGTGGCGGAAGTCACTCTGCACTCTGCAGTTAAAATAAGCGTTATGGGGTGGGGATTCATGTAAGAAGGTGGCTGCCAAATAGGTGAGTGAGCCGGGATTCATGATGCGACGCCAGATTAACTCTTTATTTGTATTTGGGCAATCAATGAAATAATGTGAGAAACAATGATTTGGGATAATCCTACTAAACCAAATTCAAAATTCCAGCATCAAGAAGTCAAGCAAAACGAACTTAGAGTGAAAATTGTGTTGGATGGGGTTCAATATTTTCAAAGTAGGTTAGGCAAGGATGTTAATTTTTCCTTGAAAATTGACAATCCCCCCCGCGCGGTAATTAGGAACAGCACAGGAGTCGACGATCACGTCATTGTAGTATTATAATAACCTAAAATTTATTTTTGAAAAAACAGCTGATGATAAGCGACAACCCATTCCGAGCTCAGGCCCAATTCAATAATTCAAGCAGTTTCATCAGATAGACAAAACAAAGCCGCCGAAATTTTGATGCTACATTTCTAAAACTTATCAACAGAAAACGCAAATCTTGCTCCCGCAGAATTATTTATACGATTATTGCACCGCGTCACCTTACTCGCCAACCTGCAAAGATTTGTAATAAAATCGATTTACCAACACATAATGCGAAGCTCAAATTTAATAGAATCACCAGATTTTCTGATTGAAAATTATAATTCAAGTCGGTTCCCAGAAATTTCGATATTATATGTGAAGGGGTTCTGCGATGTTTGAACGTACAGTGTTGGGCGCATGATTTTTATTCTAGAAGGGCGTGAAAGGAGATGCAGGGTTTGATTGGGCATCGGCTTGCCGGGTCAAGTGGTCAACACCTGCAACGTGCATTATCTCAGCCACTCAAATCCTCGCAAAAATAAAACTAATCAAAACTTGACATGTTTAAATACTGGACACCTTATTGCGTTAACGCGTGTTTTCAGCCAATGGTCTTAAGCACATATGTGCGTTACCTCGCTCAAACTTAACATGAAATCATCCGTGCAGATGAATTATGAATTCTACGTAATTCGTGGTAAGTGGCACTAAATCACGCTTTTCGGGCATGAGTTTGTGTCTTTGACTCCCAGACACACCTTATTGCGCTGGATTTAGAATAGAGTTAATAATAATGAATCATTTTGATAAACAGTAGTATTTGCTTATTTGACATGAATGGAATCGCGTCTGGGTATTAAATGGTTTGAATAGGATCAGGTACCGTAAAAAATAGATAAATAATACTCAAACCATGCAATTGCACGTTAAACTGAGTTTCGCGTGCCCTTGGTAAACGACTAAATGAAGAATTTTCTCATTAATGTCTTTTGCATTGGCATATCTTTGACCGATCACAAATTCATGCAATATAGAATGGTTTCACTTTCAGGCTCCAGCTGAACTGTTAGAATTAAGAAAAGTTCTCCTACATAAAGTTAAAACGCTTTACTGACTCGTCTAGACCAATGTGAACAATTCAGAATTGAACTATGTTCACTAATGAATTGAAAAAGGTGCGCAATAAAGAGATAATGGTGTACGGAGAACTATTCAAAGCAATTTCTTGACGCAGCAAATTTTTACACATCTCGAATGAGCAGATTCTTTCTATGTAATAACTTATTAAGAATTTTTTTGTGTACTTAGTCTGCGGCAGTGAAAGCGACCCTTACTTATTTATTACTTTTGTTATTACAAAACCCGTGATATGAATCGAAATGAAAAAGAACGTGGTAGTCTTACCATGTGTCAATAAACTTTGTCGCGCAACGTCACTTACAGTCTTCCAAGTATTCACTAGGTACTGAGTCGTGTCAAGCAACAATTGCACTTCGAAGTGGGAGTTTTGACTAAGAAGTAAGAGTCACACAGCTGTTTTTTCAAGTCACGCGTTTTGCAATATGAAGGACGCTTAAGAGTTATTTCATTTTTGTTATTTATTGATCAATATTTTTACTTATTTGGTAGTAAAAAGTTAAAATTTCGAAATTCGAAAATTGCACCCCAAACCCTTACGAACATAAAATTACTCCGGAAAACCATAAGTGACTTGAAATGTTCAAGTTTTGAAATTTCAGTTTATTTTAAGGTATAATTCGTCCAATTGAACGTACTTCCAATTGACTATACATCCAATAAAAGAGAAACTCCAACAGGTTTTCTCGTATTTTGTAAACATCTGCAATTTATGCCGAAAAATACCGTTATGAGACCAAAGACCTTTCGTGACCATAGTTGCGCAGGCGCACGTGCCAGTCCCAGAATTTATTTTGGAACTTGGATTTTGAAAAGAAAGAAAATTTTATTATGATCTGTGGTTTTTTCGGACT
Source organism: Beroe forskalii (assembly GCA_011033025.1). NCBI lineage: Eukaryota > Metazoa > Ctenophora > Nuda > Beroida > Beroidae > Beroe > Beroe forskalii. Next base: position 410,409 of record WFMF01000057.1, on the reverse strand, counting down.
TTTTCATTGCATCATGTGAAAACGCGGGAATTCGATCATCTACAAATTACAAATATCACAGCGATAAAATAATCAAATATGATATAAGTATCAGGTATATATTATAAGTATGCGCCGTCAACTTGCGCACAAGCTAACGCGTGAGCTGAATTGGCCCCCAATAACATACCAGTGCACACTGTCGAGACATTTAGACCCATTAATCGTTGTTTATAACCAGCGCTATAGCTACAGTCAAAACTTGAAAGGTCGAAACTTGAACCTAGTCAAGACTAGGACTAGGAATTATAGTAGTTATACTATAAAGTAATGACTATTATGTTGACACTCACGTGGTATTGTACCTGCATAAGTTATCACTTTGCGTTTTTTTCAGTTTCTAATTCTAAAGATACACAAAATAAACGACTGAGGCATTATTTGAACCGTTCGATCACAGATTAGCTATTTTTAATTCACATGACGTGATGTGCAGACTTGCAGAAATTTGAATCTACACGCAAGAATGTCATCTGTCTTATTAGGCTCAGTGGCCAAATGATCAAGAATTTCAGGATTCATTGAAGATTTTCAAGTAAAACAAATTAATTCATTAATTCATTAATTCATTTCCTCTGCGAAGTAGCAGACGGGCGTATAACTGCTCAAATGATTCGGGCATATTTTACATAATTTACGAAAAACCTACTATTGATGATGGTTTTGTGATATCGTTTAAATGGATGGTACCCTCGCTTAGCAGGGATGTGTGCTCGGAAGATATTACACCAAAGAAATTAGCGATATTACTATGCACTGCCTAATTAACAAGGGGGAGATGATAGCAATTTCCAAGGAAAAATTCACAGCCCGGACACTAATGTGGCAACCTCCCCCCTCGAGTGACTAGATATAATTTTGCATCCCCTCGCAGATAAAGAACTAACTCTGATTTCTCAATAGGTACTTCACTTGTGTATTTGGTTAGGACCAAATCAGTGCAACTTCTAATTCCTGAAAAGTGAAAAATTGAGCAATTTAAGAAATCCAGACCCACCTACTTACCTCGTTTTATAACTAAATCTCGAGGTCTATTGGTCTAACGTATCAAAGTAAAACATGATCTCATGAAAATTACATGAGCACGCAATTATACCAAGTCCACCGTTAATCAAGCCGTCATACAATACAGAGTACTTATGATTTAGAGGGAGGGAAAACTTCAAATCTTTCCACTTCCAGAAAATGTCGAATCTTTCTACAGAAAATTCAAAGTGAGCACGATTTCTTTCCGTCTTAAGAGGTAAAGATAGCAATAAGTAAACGATTGCGTCTAGTCCAGTTAGCAAATGGTGGTCTAGTTATCAAGGGGGGTAAGGCAAACTTTGGCAAACGCTTCCACTTTTTTTGGAGTTTGCCAAAAAAAGTGTTTGCCAAAGTTTGCCATAGTTTGCCAAAATTTGCCAAAGTTTGCCAAAAATACCCCAAAAATTTTGTTATTTCTGTTTTTTGTCCACAGTTAATAATAATAATAATTGTGTGCATAATGGTTTTTGAGGGAGCTGAATTGATTTCCGATGCTTAATTTTCATTCATACCTTCCCCTTAGAGGCTTTCCTGGTGTCCACGCCTGGACCTTCCCTCTGCAAGCACCGCATTGTTTACAAAAAGCCAAAAGGTATCCTAAAGGACCAGGGTTCGAAATTTTCGAGAACCTTTTGGTTCAAACTTCAAGAAAAGATATGTTTATAATCATCAGGAATGGATCAATGTATCTATTATCTACTACCAGTTCATCAGATAATGTGTCTTCGGCAAAATGGAACTACACGATTATGACCAAAATCAGCCTCCATTAGCATCCATGGAGGCTGAGTGTAGGTTAATTTTCAAAGTTAGCCTCCATGGAGGCTAATGGTAGCAATAGGCTGATTTTCGAAAAATAGCCTCCACTCAGCCTCTATGGAGGCTAAAATGGGTAAAATTTTGGCCCATGTATCTACTATCCAGGCCCGTAGCCAGGAATTTTTTCCGGGAGGGGCCCTCGCGCTGCGAGCAAGCTGGGCAGGGGTCTGAGGGCGCAGCTCCCAGCGGGGTCCAGGGGCGAGCCCCTGCCAGGGGTGGGGGCGGAGGCCCCTGAAAATTTAGGGAAATTAGGGTGCTGCATGATGATTTTTACAATTAAGAAATGTACAGGAAATGTATAGGACAATATTTGTCAAAATTAGAGCATCGAAAAAGTATATACTCAAATATAAACGAGCTATAACAGTCAGAATAAGATCAAACTGCCACTATTTAACCAAGCCAAAGTATAAAATTATGATTATCAGTCACAAAACTTTTATTCTAACTATTTTTTTGAAATGGTACCTTTTCTTCCGAGGGGGGCTGCAGCCCCCCTAGCCCCCCCTCTGTCTACGGGCCTGCTACTATCTACTTGTCTTAATTAACCAGTTCACCAGATAAGGTGTCTTTGGCAAAATGATACCACAGGAATATGACCAAAATTAGCCTCTATTAGCATCCATGGAGGCTGAGTGGAGGCTAATTTCCAAAATTAGTCTTATGGTTGCAATAGGCCCTAATTTTCGAAAGATAGCCTGAAGCCTCCACTAAGCCTCCACTCAGCCTCCATGGAGGCTAAAATGGGTGAAATTTTGGTTCATGTATCTACTATCTACTTATCTTTAACCAGTTCATCAGATAAGGTGTTTTCGGCAAAATGGTACCACAGGAATATGACCAAAATTAGCCTCCATTAGCATCCATGGAGGCTGAGTGGAGGCTAATTTCAAAAATAAGCCTCCGGCTAATTTTCGAAAAATATCCTCCACTGTGGAGGCTAATTAACCTCTGCTAGCCTCCACTCAGCCTCCATGTAGGTAAAATTTTGGTTTAGCCTCCACTAGCTTCCACTGAAGAATTAGCCTCCATTAGCCTCCACAGAAACTGAAATATAACATTTTCGTGGAGGCTAAAGCTTTAATATGGAGGCTAATGGAGTAATAATGGAGGCTATTGGAGGCTGAGTAGCGCCTAAATCAAGTAGCCTCCATAAAACAAAATTTCTTGCTTAAACCAGGGTAAACTGTGCAATAATTTGAAAGGCAATTTATAGATTCAAACTTTCAGACAGCTCCAACTATCCTCAACTCAGCCTCCACTAGGCACCACTCAGACTCCAATAGGCTCCACTCAGCCTCCACTTAGCCTCTACAAGTCTCCACTCAGCCTCCACTCAGCTTCCACTAGGCTCAACTCAGCCTCCACTAGGCTCCACACAGCCTCCACTAGGCTCCACTCAGCCTCCACTCAGCCTCTACAAGTCTCCACTCAGCTTCTACTAGGCTCCACTCAGCCTCCACTAGGCTCCACACAGCCTCCACTAGGCTCCACTCAGCAATCAGCATCCACTAGGCTCCACTCAGCCTCCGCCCTACACTAGTCTCCATTCAGCCTCAGCTAGGTTCCATTCAGCCTTCACTATGCTCCACTCAGCCTCCACTCAGCCTCCACTAGGCTCCATTAAGCCTCTACTAGGCTCCACTGGACCACTAGGCTCCACACAGCCTCCACTAGATCACTAGGCTCCACTCAGCCTCCACTCAGCCTCTACAAGTCTCCACTCAGCCTCCACTCAGCTTCCACTAGGCTCCACTCAGCCTCCACTAGGCTCCACACAGCCTCCACTAGGCTCCACTCAGCTTCCGCCCTCCACTAGTCTCCATTCAGCCTCCACTCAGCCTCTACTAGGCTCCACACAGCCTCAACTAGGCTCCACTCAGCAATCAGCATCCACTAGGCTCCACTCAGCCTCCGCCCTACACTAGTCTCCATTCAGCCTCAGCTAGGTTCCATTCAGCCTTCACTATGCTCCACTCAGCCTCCACTCAGCCTCCACTAGGCTCCATTAAGCCTCCACTAGGCTCCACTCAGCCTCCACTGGACCACTAGGCTCCACACAGCCTCCACTAGGCACCACTTAGCCTCGAATAGTCTCCACTCAGCCTCCACTAGGCTCCATTCAGCCTCCACTAGGCTCCACAGTCCACTCAGCCCCCACTAGCCTCCACTGTCCACTAGGCTCAACCCAGCCTGCATTAGGCTCCACACAGCCTCCATTAGGCTCCACTCAGTCTCCACTAGGCTCCACTCAGCCTCCACTAGGCTCCATTCGGCTCCACTCAGTCTCCTGTAGGCTCAACTCAGCCTCCACTAGGCTCCACCCAGCCTCCACTAGGCTCTATTCAGCCTCAGCTAGGCTCCATTCGGCCTTCAATAGGCTCCACTCAGCCTCCTCTAAGCCTCCACTAGTCTCCACTCAGCCTCCACTTGGCTCCATTCAGACTCCACTAGGCACCAATTATAGCCTCCACTTGGCTCCACACAGCCTCCACTAGATCACTAGGCTCCACTCAGCCTCCACTAGGCTTAACCCAGCCTCTACTAGGCTCCATTCAGCCTCAACTAGGCTCCATTCAGCCTACACTAGGCTCAACTCAGCCTCCGTTCAGCCTCCACTAGGCTCCACTCAGCCTCCACTAGGCACCACTCAGCCTCCACTAGGCACCACTCAGCCTCAACTAGTCTCCACTCACCCTCCACTAGGCTCCATTCAGCCTCTTATATGCACCAATAGACTCCACTAGGCTCCATTCAGCCTCAACTAGGCTCCATTCAGCCTACACTAGGCTCCACTCAGCCTCCTTTCAGCCTCCACTAGGCTCCACTCAGCCTCCACTAGGCACCACTCAGCCTCGACTAGTCTCCACTCAACCTCCACTAGGCTTCATTCAGCCTCCGATATGTACCAATAGCCTCCACTAGGCTCCACTCAGCCTCCACTAGGCCCTACATAGCCTCCACTAGGCAGTAGGCTCCACTAAGCCGTCAGTAGGCAATTAGCATTCTCAACACCGTTATGTCGGGTTATGTCGCAGGAATCCGTGGAAACAGGTCAGTGGTAAGTGGTAACGGTGTGGCCTTACTATTGATTTTAGGCTGCTGGAACAGACTATTGTAGCGTGGATGCTTCGGTTTTAGGGCTTCTTAGTACTTCGGACTACTTAGTACTTAGATGCATAAAACTTAAAATAAGAGGTAATGAAATATTGAATTTGTTACTGCAGCCTTCTACTCTATTCAATGTGGATGTGGTCTCTCCTACAGCTTTTGGATAACGTCAAAATGTGAAACAGACCTTGGGAATCGATTCAGCATCCTTTAAAGGCATATTATGGGTACCTAAAGTGTTACCAAAGAGCTCAAAAAGGTGTTTAATTTTTGGCAAACTTTGGCAAATGCTTCCACTTTTTTTGGGGTTTGCCAAATAATAGGGTGCGCCCTTTTTTCAAAGTTTTTTAGGCTCTTTGACTCGATTGTAGACCTCAGTGAGCTGATCACGAGGATATCAAGTTTTTTGAAATTGGACAATGTCTTCCTTTGCCTCTGGGCGTTTTTCTGTTTCGTGACGTCACATCACGTGACCTGTCACGTGATCCGTCTGCTAGTACTTTGTGCGCGCTCTGATTCCGCGCGCGCAATTGCAATTCTATGCGCGTTCGCGGATCTGAGTTGTCTGTGTCAATTCTGTGCTATCTTTGGCATTGGTAAGACTTATCTTTATTGAATAATAGAATTTTCTGTTGCCAATCTATGATAGACGCAGATAGCAAATAATTTAAGGATCAGCTTATCTTGCCAGTGACATTTTCAATGCTGATAATTGCGATAACTTGGAAAATGGAAGCTCAAGATTATATACATTGAGAGCTGAGAAGTACATTAGTACTATACAGGGTTAAAATTGTACATCCCAATCAGGAGTGTCCCCAGTCAGATCACATGACAAAGCAGATGACACTCCCTCAACCATTGATAGAGCAGAACAAGGTTCACGTGACTGATAGAGGACGAAGCAAGCAGTATCTCTTTGACCATGAAGAAATCCAGTTAACAGTGACCTACAACCTAGTTTGTTATATTTCAACGAGTAGGCACTCTTGCTTATTCTATTTCATCGTTCGGCAGTCTTGAAGCTTATTCCGATCCGCCCGAGATTTGTGAAAAGTGAAACACAAAAAAATCCGTTTTATTGTTTTGTACTTTTTTAATCATGAGTATACAGGAATTTTGTTCCCGCAGATTCCAAAATTAGGAAGTAAAACTCCAAGTCCAGGCTCCTTGGGTATTAGTAATAAGGTACCATGATAGTGATACCAGAATTGCAGACTAGCAAGAGTCCGCAATTAAAGGGGGTACTCACGAAACAGCTGGGAACACGCCACACAGATTATGATAATTTCAGTCAAGCAGGGATTATGTCTGGCGTTGCTACACCCCCTGGGTCTGAAAAAGGCGGAAAAAGCGGATTCAAAACGACGGAATGTCGCTCGGAATAATGGGAATCGAGGTCTAATCCCATAGTCATGGATTAAACCTGCATTTCTGTTGTCTGATATCGCGAATTCGTACTCTTCTGATTCAGATGATTAGGAAACGGCGGCAGTCTTGAACTATTCCGACACGACCGGCTGGCCGGCCGGCTGGCCGGTCGGCTAGCCGGCCGGCCAGCCGCTGAGCCAACCGGCTAGCCGGCCGGCTAGTCAATCAGCCGGTCGGCTAGCCGCCCGGCTTGCCATTTAGCCGGCCGGCTAGCCGGTCGGTTAGCCGGTCGGCTAGCCGGCCGGCTAGCCGGTGAGCCAACCGGCTAGCCGACCGGCCAGCCGGTTAGCCGGTCGGCTAACCCCTACTCCAACAGTCCAACACCCCTTTGCCTTCCTTCTCCAAACCTTCGTTTGCCTTCCTTCTCGGGCATCTGACAGTATTAAGAGCAAATTATTCGAAATCAGCGTATCCAAATTTTCAGGACTGCCTCTCGCGGTATACCTACGTATCTCGCGTCATGTAATGCCTTATCAAGATGAGAACATCGCTCTCCTACTTGGGATCGCATTCACTTACGTGTGTTACGTGAATATGACTGATTGCAGGATGAAAATACTTCCAACAGAATAGTAACATCGGTCAATTACGTATCCCATGTGACACGGACTGATCAGGACTACATTCAATGTAGTTGCGGTGGGTAGCAAGCCTTGCTTGTCGGACTGGACAGTTGAGAGGGTCGTGTCTGACTTCGCATACGGCACAGATGTCGGGGACTGTTCTCCTGAGGATGCCATGTCTCGTAGAACTGGTACCAGTAGAAACTGTGGCAGTGGTGGGTGCTGTGGGGCGTAGTGGAGAGGTAGATGAGGATGTTGTAGAGGAGGTAAGTGTAGCAGGAGAGGTGGGTTGAGCAGGAGATGTAGTCTGTGTAGGTGGACTGGAAGGGGGTGGAAGAGGGGCCATTCGAAGAGGTGGTAGATTCATCATCTTTTTCTGGAACTGTGTTCGTCTTTGATGTGGTCTTGTCATAGAGAAACTGGATAAACAGAACCCTCCGCCAAGCTATTTCTACAGTGAGGGTGGTGATCACGAGAGGTGATGTGATACGAGACCATTCATATGGCGAGATATGGGATCATAACGAGATGCGATGGGATATGAGACCTTGCACACGTTCAGTTGGCTACTATTCGGTTCAGATCATGTGATGAGGCATCTTCACGTAAGACACGTGAGTGAATGCGATCCCAAGTAGGATCAAACGTGTTCTCATCTTGATAAGGCATTACATGACGCGAGATACGTAGGTATACCGCGAGAATACGTTAACCCACTTATGCACCGATTGAGGCATCCTGAAAATTTGGATACGCTGATTTCGGATATTTCGCCAGTGAAGGAAGGCAAACGAAGGTTTGGAGAAGGAAGGCAAAGGGGTGTTGGAGTAGGGGTTAGCCGGCCGGCTAACCGGCTGGCCGGTCGGCTAGCCGGTTGGCTCATCGGCTAGCCGACCGGCTAACCGACCGGCTAGCCGGCCGGCTAACTGGCAAGCCGGGAGGCTAGCCGGGCGGCTAGCCGACCGGCTGATTAGCCGACCGGCCAGCCGGCTAGCCGACCGGCCAGCCGGCCGGCTGGCCGGTCGGCTCGGCGCCGCCGGCTAGCCGGCTCATCTGGCAAGCCGGGAGGCTAGCCGGCCGGCTAACCGACGATTGACTAGCCGGCCGGCTAGCCGACCGGCCAGCTTGTGCCGGTTAAAGCCGGCCGGCAGCCGGCTAGCCGCCGGCTAACTAACGGGCTAGCCGACCGGCTGATTGGCTAGCCGACCAGCCAGCCGGCCGGCTAACCGGCTAGCCGGCCGGCTGGCCGGTCGGCTAGCCGGCCAGCCAAACGGAATAGCCGAAACGGCCAAGATAACGGTATAAAAGTTCCTCAGAAACGGCCAAGATAACGGTATAAAAGTTCCTCAGGATTGTGAACCGTCGGTCAAAATCTGGGCACCATGGAATTTTCTGATACCAATCTACTAATTCAACGATAGACGCAGAAAACAGATAATTTTAGAATCAGCAAGTCTTGCCAGTACAAGCTGATAATTCCCGATTACGGCAGTCTTAAGAACTTCTCTGACACCACCGGCTGGCCGGCCGGCCGACTTGCCAGACAGCCGGCGGTCAACCGGCTAGCCGGCCCGGCCAGCTGGTCGGCTAGCCGATCGTCTTGCCAGTGCAATTTTTCGAGCTGATAATTCGATGTTGGAAAAATCGGAATGGGAGCCAAGACTGCCAAAATTGTGCCATCCCAATAACGGTATGAAAAGTTCCAGATCACAGAAACGGCAAGATAACGAGCATAAAAAGGTTCGTGACTCAGGATTTTGACAACCGTCGGTCGGACAATCTCGCGAGACTTCATCTCATGACATTTCATCTTCGACTTCATCTCAAATACCAATCTACTAATTCAACGACATTTCATCTTCAGAGTACGACGTTTCATCTCAAAAAACAGTTGATTTGTACTGTAACTCTGTAAACGATATTTGAAGTCTTGCCAGTACCATTTTCAAGCTGATAATTCCGAAACTTCATCTCGGTACGACACTTCATTAAGAACTTCATCTCTGACACCACCGGTCACTTCATCTGGCCATCTCTGCCGGCTGGAATTTCATCTTGCCAGACAGCTCAGCTAGCCGGTCAGGATGTACACTTCATCTCAGACTGCGACACTTCATCTCAAGGAAGGAAACTTTATCTCAGTGTACGACACTTCATCTCAAAGACATTTTCATCTCTGGTACGACACTTTATCTCAGGGTAGAGATTTCATCTCAGGTACGACACTTAGTCTTGGCAGACACTTCATCTAGAGACATTTCATGACTTCATCTCAGATTGCGACACTTTATCTCTGGATACGACACTTCATCTCGGGGTACGTTTCATCTCTAGGTACGACACTTCATCTCAGACTGCAACACTTCATCTCTGGGAAGTGTCGTACCCAGAGATGAAGTGTCGCAGTCAAAGATGATATCGTACCCGCCAGAGATGAAGTGTCGAAAGTCTGATATGAACTGTGGTACCAAAAAGATGAAGTGTCGTACCTGAGATGAAATGTCGTACCCTGAGATGAAATGTCGCAGTCTGAGTGAAGTTTCGTACCCTGTGTTGCAGTGTCGTACCCTGAGATGAAATCTCGTTGTCTGAGATGAAGTGTTGTACCCTGAGATGAAGTGTCATACCTGAGATGAAACGTCGTACCCTGAGATGAAATGTCATTGTCTGAGATGAAGTGTTGTACCCTGAGATGAAGTGTTGTACCCTGAGATGAAGTGTTGCAGTCTGAGGTAAAGTTTCGTACTGAGAGATGAAGTGTCGCAGTCTGAGATGAAGTGTCGCTCCATGAGATGAAGTGTGGTACCCTGAGTTGAAGTTTTGAACCCTGAGAGTGAGATGAAGTTTTGTTCCCTAAGATGAAGTGTCGCTGTCTGAGATGAAGTGTCGTACCTTGAGATGAAGTATTGTACACGCCAGAGATGAAGTTTCGCAGTCTGAGATGAAGTGTCGTACCGAGAGATGAAATGTCGCTGTCTGAGATGAAGTGTCGTACCTGAGATGAAGTGTCATACCGAGAGATGTAATGTCGCAGTCTAAGATGAAGGGTCATACACTGAGATCAAGTTTCCTACCCTGATAAGAGGTGTCAACCCCAGAGTTGAAATGTCGTAGCCTTGTAGATGAAACGTCGTACTCTCGAGATCATAATCATATGTCAGTACAATCAAGTTACAGCACAAGATGAATTGTCGTACCCATGTGGTGATGCGACTTTTTACCCCCCGACTTTTTATCCCCCGACCTTTTACCACCCTATGGTACAGGTGCGACCTTTTACCCCCTGCTTTGCCTTTGATCTGTACTGTATTCTGAGGGGATAAAAGGCACTTCTGCCATAGACTGCGACTTTTATCCCCATTGAAAATGAGCTCGGTTTGAAGCAGGGGGATAAAAGGTCGCAGACAAATACAGCTGCGACCTTTTTATCCCCGTTCAAGCTTCGATGGGGGATAAACAGTCGTACCTAACCGTAGAACTGCGACCTTTTACCCACCTGGATCACATTTCGAGGAGGAACTCACGTGATGCTATCCCGTTCGAGCAATGGTGTCAGGTACCAAGGATCGGATCATGATACTCATATAACGTTGTATCATGGTACTCATATAGCTTTGGGTCACATCATGACCACTTAACGAGAGGCGTCACTGGTTTCAAAGCTCGTTTAGCATATGCACGGACAGAAGAACGGGTTTACGGTTCCTTGTGTTTATGCCTTGTTGCCTGATAAACGCAAGGAGACATACATCCGTCTCTTCCAGCAGGTCAAGTCATGGTTGTCTGACTTCAGTGCGACATGGGACTTTGATTCGTACCTGAGTGACTATGAGAGCGGTGCTTTTCTTGCTGTGAAGAAGTCTTTCCAGGGATTGGGGAGGAGGTTGTTTCTTTCACATGTGTAACGGTTGGGCTACCACATCAAGCAGCTGGGCCTCCCTTCGGAGTACACCTCTGACCTGGACTTCAAGGTGCGGGTGAAGAAGCTTGCAGCTCTTGCCTTCGTCCCTCTCTCTGATGTTGTGGGTCTACGAGTCTCTGTCAACCTCCTTCCTCCCAGACAGAGCTCCCCATCCTCCACTACTTCGAATCAACCTGGATTGGACTCTCGTGGCTGGACAGCGGATGGATCCTATGTTCCCTCTCGTGATGTGGAATGTCTACGACAGACACGCTCAGGGATCCTCCAGGACTACCAACGCCCTTGAAGCATTCCACCACTCCTTCAACAGCCTCCTCAGCTGTCAGCATCCTTCCATCTGGAAACTACTGGAGTCGTTGGAGAAGCAGCAGACACACACGGCGAGATGAAATGTCCGTTCCCTGATCTTTTCATTGTCAAAGAGATACTGCTTGCTTCCTCCTCCTCCTTCTCTATCAGTCACGTGAACCTTTTTCTGCTCGATCAGGCAGTATTAACGAAGACCGACCGGGATAAGTGGAACCTTGTCGGAACTTAGTCGGAACCTAATCGGAACTTAGTCGGAACCTTGTCGGAACTTAGTCGGACCTTAATCGGAACCTAATCGGACCTTACTCGGAACTTAGTCGGAACCTAATCGGAAATTGATAACGGAAATTGAAGGCGGAAATGGGGGTGGCAAGTTTGGTATACCGGGCAATGGGGGAGTCAAAATGCCTCCCCTTAATCTTGGTATACATCATAACAGAGTTAACCATACCCAGGCTCGCCCTACACTTGGGCTTCTGGAATGCCTTGGGCTAACCCCCAAACACGGGATCAACCATACCAGACCAACCTTTATCCTGGGCTATACCGCATATGGCTCCACCCTACCTTGGGCTTCTGGAATGCCTTGGGCTAACCCCCAAACACGGGATCAACCATACCAGACCAACCCTTATCCTGGGCTATACCGCATGGCTCCACCCTACCTTGGGCTTCTGGAATGCCTTGGGCTAACCCCAAACACAGGATCAACCATACCAGACCAACCCTTATCCTGGGCTACCGCATATGGCTCCTACCTTGGGCTTCTGCAATGCCTTGGGCTAACCCCCAAACACGGGATCCACCATACCAGACCAATCCTTATCCTGGGCTATACCGCATATGGCTCCACCCTACCTTGGGCTCCCCCTCGCTTTAAATATGGGCTCCCCTCCGTTATATTGGGCTACCCCATTCACTCAACCCTTATCCCGGTCGGTCTTCGTTAATACTGCCCTCGATCATTGGTTGAGGGAGAGTGTCCCTTGCCTTGTCATGTGATCTGACTGGGGACACTCGGCATTCACATGCACCCTGACTCCTGATTGGGATGTACAATTTTTAGCCTTGTATAGTGCTAATACTTCTTGGCTCCCAGTGTATAAAACTCAAGCTTCCCATTTTCCAAGTAATCGCAATTATCAGCTCGAAAATTGCTGGCAAGACGATCGGCTAGCCGACCAGCTGGCTAACTAGCCAGCCGGCGACCTGCAGACCGGCTGGCCAACCGGCTAGCTGGCTGTCTGGCAAGTCGGCCAGCCGGCCGGCCAGCCGGTGGTGTCAGAGAAGTTCTTAAGACTGCCGTAATCGCAATTATCAGCTTGAAAATGGTACTGGCAAGACTTGCTGATTCTAAAATTATCTGTTTTCTGCGTCTATCGTTGAATTAGTAGATTGGTATCAGAAAATTCCATGGTGCCCAGATTTTGAGCGACGGTTCACAATCCTGAGGAACTTGCATACCGTTATCTTGGCCGTTTCCTAATCATCTGAATCAGAAGAGTACGAATTCGCGATATCAGACAACAGAAATGCAGGTTTAATCCATGACTATGGGATTAGACCTCGATTCCCATTATTCCGAGCGACATTCCGTCGTTTTGAATCCGCTTTTTCCGCCTTTTTCAGACCCAGGGGGTGTTGCAACGCCAGACATAATCCCTGCTTGACTGAAATTATCATAATCTGTGTGGCGTGTTCCCAGCTGTTTCGTGAGTACCCCTTTAATTGCGGACTCTAGCTAGTCTGCAATTCTGTATCACTATCATGGTACCTTATTACTAGCCCAAGGAGCCTGGACTTGGAGTTTACTTCCTAATTTTGGAATCTGCGGGAACAAAATTCCTGTATACTCATGATTAAAAGTACAAAACAATAAAACGGATTTTTTGTGTTTCACTTTTCACAAATCTCACGGGATCGGAATAAGCTTCAAGACTGCCGAACGATGAAATAGAATAAGCAAGAGTGCCTACTCGTTGAAATATAACAAACTAGGTCACTGTTAACTGGATTTCTTCATGGTCAAAGAGATACTGCTTGCTTCGTCTCTATCAGTCACGTGAACCTTTTGTTCTGCTCTATCAATGGTTGAGGGAGTGTCCTCTGCTTTGTCATGTGATCTGACTGGGGACACTCCTGATTGGGATACAATTTTAACCCTGTATAGTACTAATGTAACTTCTCAGCTCTCAATGTATAATCTTGAGCTTCCATTTTCCAAGTTATCGCAATTATCAGTCTTGAAAATGTCACTGGCAAGATAAGCTGATCCTTAAATTATTTGCTATCTGCGTCTATCATAGATTGGCAACAGAAAATTCTATTATTCAATAAAGATAAGTTTTACCAATGCCATAGATAGCACAGAATTGACACAGACAACTCAGATCCGCGAACGCATAGAATTGCAATTGCGCGCGCGGAATCAGAGCGCACAAAGTACTAGCAGGCGGATCACGTGACAGGTCACGTGATGTGACGTCACGAAACAGAAAAAAACGCCCAGAGGCAAAGGAAGACATTGTCCAATTTCAAAACTTGATATCCTCGTGATCAGCTCACTGAGATCTACAATCGAGTCAAAGAGCCTAAAAAACTTTGAAAAAAGGGCGCACCCTAGCCAAATAAAGTGTTTGCCAAAGTTTGCCATAGTTTGCCAAAGTTTGCCTTACCCCCCCCCCCCTATCAAATGGCGGCAATGGTATTTAACACTTTATTTTCCAGATCACATGATCATTGAATTTCAACTCTTTTGTTGGACATAGATCCGCATCAAAACCTGCATTAAACCGGCGCTAGACCTGCATCAGACTAGACTGGCGCCTGGACAAAGTGGCAAATCGACGGACGTTGCCCGTCGATTTCTTCTGACTGGATGGCTATCAAGAGCGCAAAGTGACGTCCAAATGTGGAACGTTGCGCCGCGCGCGAGGGTAGGGTAACATCCTACGAAGTGGCAAACAGATCTATACCGGTCAATATACGCAAATGAAAGCTGCTACTCAACAGCTCAAGTCGAAAATACATCTAAGTACTAAGCAGGTGCACCTTTAGAAAATACCTTTATAAATTCCCCCGTGAGTAACGCGAACATAAGTAACAATACGGTCCGCATACAGTATACACGCATTGATGGCTTAATAAGCTGTCACGGAAGATTGCTTTGTCTGCACGGAAAAGACACACAAAGCTGACCTCCTTGACGCGAGTGTTGTCATTATATTACTCCATACTCCGAGTACTTACTGTCCAACTAAAAGGTTCGATGAGTCTTATTCACGTATAGCCCGTATGCGTCCAAAGTGTCTATATTATTAGGGGGTTCATGTAATCAGACAGCTTAAATACTCGACGGCCTAGCTTAACCCTAAGGATCACAAAATTGACAAGACATTCACCAATCAGCGAACGAGTTTGAAGTCAACTCGCGCGCTTATTGGCTAATGTCAAATGGACCTGTGGGTGAACTAATTCGCCGTCGACATTAATATTGCTGCCGCATGAAAGCTAGGATTATCATATGAATCAAGTCCCGGTCAAAATGTTAAATACACTATAACTACGCTGAAGCTAAATATTATAACTCTCAAATACAAAGTAACAATATTTCACTTTTTCAATCAGTTAATTAAACGTGCCAAGCTAACCTTGGTAGTTCACCTTCAAGGACACATTTCATAGGGTGTAGCTCGTTAATGACTCTGACTTAAATTAAATGATGGCCAGAATTGAAAAATGATATAAGTGTCTTAAGTCCTTCCAGGCGAGTTCCAATTGGACTAAATTTCCCTTAGTTGCAACTTGAAATGTTAGTTATTTGCTTTATATAAAAGTTAAAATTATATGTTATTTTTAGCAACAAGCTATAGCCAGCTGCCCTTTAGTCAGCAGTTTCTGTCTCAAATGTGAAGTGTTGCCTTCCCGCACGGTGAGCAAAAAGATTTGGCGTGGGAATGCCACAATTTACGATGTCATTTTGATAAGAGATCGTTCACATATTACGTAATCGATTTTGGCCATTTTCAACCCCCTCCCTCTCCCTCGTAATCCAACGTAATCAAAGCCCAACCCCCCTCTCTTGAGGAGAATTTTACGTAATCATGGCTTAACCCCCCCCCCACCTATTTGACTATTTGAGTAGAAAATAAAGAAAATTGAAAATGTAAATATTTTAAAATTGATTATGTTTCAACTTTGGAGAAATTTATGAAAATATTGAGGTAAGTTTTAAAAAATGGTGCTGAAAATTGGTGCTATTGAGTTGGTTTTCTGAAAATTTTGCTAAAAATACCGAGAAATTGTGGCAAAAAATGTCAAAATTGTAAATTTTGATTACGTAATCAACCACTAAACCCCTCCCCGTAATCAAACGAAATCATTTGAAAACTCCCCCCTCCCCCTAGGTGATTACGTAATATGTGAACGATCCCTAAGGTCGATTATACTATTATATCAAGCAGGGATCATTTTCGATAATTTCCGGAATATCCCATCAATTACTTTGTTGCAACAAAACCAAGCGACCAAACTCGATTACAACACAAGGTCTCCATGATGATGTCGTGAAAAGTTCATCCACAATATTATGATCTCAACATCTGCATGAACTTCTCATACCAATCCTTCGTGTAGCGTACCTAATGATAAATGTTTGCAAGAATGAACGTTATAAATCAAATACTACTGATTCTATGCATGATGAACGCAAATATGAAAGTATAGCACGAATGCTCATAATGATAATTAAATTGGCCGCAGCGAACACATATTGGAGTGGAAAATGGATCGTACGTTTGACTTTGACAATAACATTCTATTGCCATTGGTGGGGGTCAATGCCCCATGGGGCATGAAATGAGTCACGTTGTGGACATGCGGGCGCGCTACTGTTTCACTACTTAAATTAAGCCGCACTCAAGCAAAGAATATTTGAATGTCATAATATAAGCATTGACGGCTATTCCGGCAACATCACGTTAACTTCATCCCGCACAGTGACTTGTAGTGATACAGTGAGCCTAGTTTGAGTGACTGATTGAATCAATATAGAAGTCAATGGGCCGAAAACTCTGTTCAGATGTTTCCCAAAAAAGCAGGTTATAAAAAAACAGGGAAAAGGAGGTATTTTTCTCTAATCACAAGGCGTGTGAAAATTTGAAATAAATTAAATGGAATTTCTTGCATGCTGCTTTAGTATACAAGCACCTTGATTTCTCTCTTGAACTAAATTTCCACGTTCAGTTTCAAATTTATTCGACATCTGTTCAAGTTTCGTCCCATTGTTCCAGTTTTTGGGATTAGGTATAAAGACTAATTGATTACAGCAAGACAATAACGAATATGAAACTATTCCTTTCCTCTTTTAAACGAATTTTTCTTTCGAAACATCATACATTCATACAAAATCATACTGAATCTCGACTTAAATATACAGTATACACATCCATTCTTAACAAATTATCAGCTCACGTTAGAATATGCGTTCGATTTAGGAAAACTTTTATTGATTAACGATCAATAACGTCCTAGTTTTTTCGTTATTTTTCCACATTGCATATTTATGATCATTTTCACCGCCCTATTAATAATTTAAAACGAGAACATACAGTCGAGTTACACCATTATTATATACCGTATTGCACGTCATATATAGAGTCCTCAACAAAACAACAGCCTATATAGCAATCCGCGTAGTCAAGGCACCGCTGTTAGTGTGTCTCACTCAACTCAAAGTTTCATTTAATTACTACTACTGCCACTACTTACAACTTTACAATCTTTGTAGGTAGTAATATTTAAATGAAACTTTAGGTGTGTGTCAGCGAGTGTACAACTGCAGCTCCGTGCCCCCTCACTTTGGTACAGGATCAAACTGATTAGAATTATCTGTATTAATATAATCTTAATTTTAATGTAATCTTATGCGATAATCAAAACATTTGTGATGAATGATGATTGCCTCGTAGAAACTAGAAAAGGCCAAAATATTATGCCGCCAGCAAGGTTGTTAAATACGTATTTTTTAAAAATACGGCAAAAAATACAATACGTATTTTTTGGCAGAAATTGCTGTACTTTTTTCTCCTTCAAATTTTAAACTTTGCTTAATTTCTAATTTACAACTATTGTCATATATAGGTCGCGCGCGCACTCTAAATGTTTACGATACCATCGTTTTATTGTATTCGGTAGCGCATGCGCGCGTACTTTTTCACGTATTTAACAACCCTTATTCAGACTCCGTGTTTAGATTTCTAAGCCACGTATTGTAAGAAAAAATACGCGTATTTTTCTTCAGAGGCTAGTACGCCGTACTTTTTCGCGATTTTTTCACGTATTTAACATCCTGGGCCGCCAGCTATTGGTGTTTTTGAACTGTTTTCTGCTTTGATTAATTTTAATAATTGCTTTTCTGATCAGTATGATTATCAAACTTTTGTTATAATCATTGATGATCATCTTTTTAAATTCTTATTTTTATGACAAAGAAGTTTCGTGTTTTGAACAAATTTCTGGAGTGAATGTAGCTCAGACTTGTCAATTTTTTTGTTTTCGAAGTCAAATTATATATTGCATATTCACATTTTAATTTTCCATATAATCATTAAACTATTCAATATCAATGATCATCATCCTAACCAGGCTTTAGAATATTCTACCATATTAGAACGACTTTCCATTATTGGGACCCTAATACTTCTAAAACTGTTCAACATCTGGAGTTTTCTGGACTCTTCAATTCTCTGTTTACCGTGGAATCATATATTCAATTCCTTCATCTCTGCTCCTCGCAATTCGTTTGGGTGTTTCATGAATTCATTTGTTTGGCGTATTATTTCCTTCATGAACATGCCATAATATTAGATCTAATTGACCTTACATTATCATCTTCACTCCATGCTTCACTTTTCATTGGCATACGCATTCAACACATATCTGTCTTTCTCTCTCCTCCCGCGCTATGAAAACACGTTGTTCTTCTCTTTGCTCGGCATTTTCTTATACTTGCGCCGTTTTTCGTCCAATTTGTCCTGGTGCGCCCCGAGGGTGGAACTGAACTTGCTAACGATAAGAGTCATGGGCAGGGCGATGTAGATCATGGAGAGGAAGAGGATGATGGAGCCGATGACTTGGCCGAGGGGCGTGGTGGGTGACAGGTCGCCGTAGCCGACTGTCGTCATGGTAACCGCTGCCCACCAACACGCGTGTAATATGCTGGAATAGAAGGGGAGGTCATTGCATTTCAGACATTCAATTGCTCATGAATGTCTCAGAATAATGTAGGGAGTGGGTGTCATTTGGTTGTCTTCTTGCCACTGGCAAGTTGCCAGCCTGCTGACTCCATAATAATGAGTGCAGTTTTCGATATAGCCCTGCTTGCTGTAGGTACTTTTTAAAAGACATTGTCAGACATTTTTTTATCTAATAGCATAGTTCATTCTATTCAAGAAAATTATCCATTTGCTACATTGACTACAAAATATCATGACTATAGACAGAAACTATTCGAAATAATAGGCACCCTAAAACCAGCCACTGCCTCGAGTACGAACCTTTTGAAGTCTGAGCCGGGTGATTCCTCCACATAAAACATGATAGTCCCGAATATGAGTGTCCCCATTACCCACGTGAGGAACAGCATCACCAGTTCCGACAAACAGTTACTTACAACCTGGGGTGTGGTTTTCATCTTAGATTTTTGCATTTTAATTTGGGGTGTTGTTTGCATTTTAATTTTTGCCGAAAGATTATTTTCGTCGAAAGACAAATTTTGCTGTAAGACAAATTTTTGATGTAAGACAAGTCTTTTTGCCACTAAGATTGTAAATGGAGTACGGTGATCATATCGAAATTCAAAATGAATTATTGACAGGAATCAACCACTTATACATCTATTTCGCTCTGATTTTCAAAAACTATTCTCAACTAACCTCCATCATTAGCATCATTCTGGATGAGTGACGAATAAGTTTGAAAAGCCTTGTGATTCTGAAAAGTCGAAGGATCCTGAATGCTGCCAAACCTGCGATAAATATTTGCATATTGCATTACATGCCGTTTAAGGAATTCTCAAGGCGTTGCAAGTAGAGCTGTTTTCATATTCCTTGTTATAAGAACAGCCTTTTTTCATGCACCGCAACGAAAAACCATACAGCCACGCTAAGCTCGTGTTGAACTTCATGGTTTACATTTTTTAAACTTGTGAATACCGAAAGTTCATCACTCCAGAGCTCTGTAGCAGCTGTTTTCTCATTGAAAGATTTCTCCGAACTGTCAGAGAACTAATATTTATTCGGCATAATATAGATATATATTATATGCGTAAGCTTATGTTTAACAGTCGAAATATGCACATTTCCTGGCGAACTGTTTTTCTGATATGTGGAGAGAAAAATTTGGGTTTTCTTCGTCAATTCTTTCTGTACAAGGCAGCAGAACAATTACCATTAATCAGCAAACATGAGATAGGTCTAGGTACGCGTAAAGTAACTTTCATAGGTACAACTCGCTACTGAACGGGCTGTAGTCACGTATATCATATAGCTATTGAGATGAATATTAGAGCATATAAGACGAGGCGAAGCCGATTTTGAAATGCACAATATGTATCGAAATGATGACCTATTTTTATAGCATCAAGAGTCAATTGCTTTATTGTAAAGTGAACGAATATTAATCGATATAAAAATGCATGATACGCGCGTGAAACGTGAGGAAACCTTAAATTACCTGAGGCGTTTTCTCTGCCGACAATCAATTCCACGTAGAAAGGTATGATGGCCAGCAGGTCAAACCAGTTCAGCACGTTCTTGATAAAGCTGCACACAGTTGGCGTACTTAACTGAGGAATTAGACGATTACTTAGATTCGCCAGAGTCAATAAAGGTTCAATCTACAGTCCTTAGAGTGTTAATCAGGCCATAAGATGTACAGAATTTTATGTAACGTGGATATAGACATTACTTATACTTATAGGCTTAAGCCCTAAGCGAAGAATTTAGGAAATCTTTGAATCATAAGATCATAGCCAACAGGTCGTTTTCCTGGGATGCAATAAGTAGTTGGAGGTCCAGCTAGGCCAGACCCTTTCTTTCAACAATTTTAATCTTAAACTTGAAATCTGGAAAGTTTCCCTGTGTTTTATTTTTTGTAATACAATCCGGAATATTTGGAGAAATTACGAAAAATGCCCATTTAATTGTGCTGATGATCTGAGAGATGAATTGTGCACAGGAATTCAAGGGGATCTATTTTGTAATAGCTTCGCAATAAGGAAGAAAGTGAATCAGCAGTTAAGATAGTAAGATAAAGCAACTCGAAGGAAAGTTGTAGAATTAACAAAAAATCGCTCTCGCGGTGTGCACAAAGTCATTATTTGGGCAATCCAGGTTTCAACAATAAAGTCAGCAAGTCACACTCATATTTTGGCAGTTGGCACGAAGAAGAAAATCAAAATATGTTTGAGTTTGCACGTGGAGATATGGAAATTAACATCCCAATAAACAGATAAACAAGTCTCACCGTTCGAAGGAAGAGGTCTAGTGTGAAGTAGGAGACACAGATGGTGTCCACGATGAAGAAGGTTTCTATCGTTGTGTCTTCTCTGTACCGCGGTAAACTTTCCCAGATTAGATTTACCTGACGATGGAATGTTTAGGTGACTCATGTCTGTCGTTAGGGTTTCCGTCAAACTTTGTTAATTTTTTCGAATATGACCTAATATCAAGTGGAAGTGATGAATGATGATGTAAATCATATAAAGAACTTAATTGAGTCGCATTTCAATCAACTATTTCTTTTACTGAATACATCATAAGTTTCGACTCACTATATTATGTAGTACGTAGTTTTACTTACTACACTTATCAGAATGATGAGCATGTTAGTTGAGGCCCATATTCGGGAAGGTATCGAGCTCTTGGGGAACTCCACGAAGCCCCACAGAGCTGCCCGCCACTTGGAGACCCCTCGTGAACTCCTGAAATTATTTATTGGTTAATCGATGAGGGTTTTTATTAGTTGTTGTTCAACGAGGGATTATTTTAGTTGTTGTTGTATAATCATTTTTATTTGCTCTTATCTTTTTGATGATTTGAAACTGTTTACAGTAATCCGGCCATTTAATTTTATCGCAGCACTCAGCAGTGAGAATTTGTTGCCTGTTCTGAAATCTTGATATTCATCATGTCTAGGTAGATAAATCACCAGACGCTTCAATCATTTAACAAAATTCCTCCATGGTCTCAGCCATTTGATAACCACCCGTTTACGCCCTGACGGCCACAACCTCTTGAAAGTTTATGATTAATACTTGCCTCACAAAAATTCATTACGCTTTTACGCTCAGACAGTTTAGTTAATACTAACTTCACGAGACAGTTTATTTAATACTAACTTCACGACTTCTGAGTGGAGCACTTCGGGTTCGGGGGTGTCTGAAGTGTCCATCTCGATGGTCCTGTCCACCAGATCGAAGAAGGCTAATTCCCGTTCAAACACTGTGTCCGGTAACCCGTCTGGCTGGTATATGTCCCCCTCTGCGGGATGGTAGGTTGGAGTATGAAAGAGGGTGAAATAAGTTATGAAAGAGGTCGACATAACTTGTGCATTCCGTGGTGTAATCATTTTGTGTAATACTTTTGCAATAACTTTCGCCATATAGACTAAGACTTATACCACTCAGCTTATAGTTCTCCTTGTGGGTTCACCCCTAATATTTTTGGGAACAAGAATTTGAGACTATCGACCACATCATGCCAATGTATCGTTACACAAAATAAAACCTTTTTCATTGCTACATTTAATTTTACCAATAAATTTTTCTGTGGATATGACATCTAGTTCTTATCCATACTTTATCTTAATCACTCTAGTTTTCATCCAGTATATTATGTTTTATTGTGGAAGTGTGAACTTCAAAAAGCAGTTGATTCCTGAATGCAACCTCGAGATTCCGATCGTGAACGCGATTTTCGTGATCGTCCATTCTCATTTTACTTTTTCAAAAACTTCTTTGTCAAACTTTCTTATTTCTAGTTATTAATAGCAGTAAGGTTTAAACAGTTGTTTTTGCAATCAATAAATATTATATTATTCTAGCTGATCTATTGGTCCGAGTTTTAGGTTCAGTCAGACAGGGAGGCGAGACGCCGAAACTTATTTATTCTGCTTAGCTATGTTTCAACTGCTATTTTAAAAAACTGTCTAAATGAAATAAATCATTGACGTTCACGAATCGACAATTCAATACTACTTTGATAAATGATTGATTTATTTTTGGAATTGGAACACCCCAGTTACATGTTTTTAGACGTCAGCAATCAATCATTTTGAAAACAGTCTTATGATTTAGTGTAAAATACTGATTAAGAATCGTCGAATATTCAATTGCCATCTATTCTTAATGCTTCGTGGACATTCTTATCAATTTTTATGCTCGTAGTTTAGACGTTCAAATAATATGCTGTGCTATTTTTCCCAATCTATATTGTTTCGATTCATACAACCTAAATAGACATGAGTTATGAGCATTGACCACTGAGCAGTCATAATTCATGCTTGGGGCAGGAGCTGTTGACTTATATGCTTGGTGCTAATGGAGCATGGCGTCAAAATATTCGTTAACCAACATTTACTTATTGAGTGTTAAATAATTTAGCACATTTTCTCGACGGTCAACTATTTAGGCGTTGCCTGAGTGCCTAGTGGTCAACAGTCATTACTCACGATAAGACATTGGGTCGCTGGATGATAAAACATCTCCGAATACCTGTCTGATATCAGAAATAGACGGTGGAGCATGGTGGCTTCGCGCACCTGGCTAATAGAAGTAGGGCATGGCGGCTTTCATAGTATAGGGATGTTCAAATGTTCAATTTTCAAAAAGCATTTTTTTGACCAATCACCCTGTAAAAATTAAATATTATGCGTTTGGGTCCACTGAAGCACCAAAAAAATATACAATCGCTCACATGACTGATAAACGTAGATCATGGTGACATTGGTGGCTTTGCACTCACCTGACTGCAGTAGAAGTAGAGTATGGTGGCTTTGCACTCACTTGACTGATAGAAGTAGAGTATGGTGGCTTTGCACTCACCTGACTGCAGTAGAAGTAGAGTATGGTGGCTTTGCACTCACCTGACTGATAGAAGTAGAGCATGGTGGCTTTGCACTCACCTGACTGATAGAAGTAGAGTATGGTGGCTTTGCACTCACCTGACTGGTAGAAGTAGAGTATGGTGGCTTTGCACTCACCTGACTGATAGAAGTAGAGTATGGTGGCTTTGCACTCACCTGACTGCAGTAGAAGTAGAGTATGGTGGCTTTGCACTTACCTGACTGGTACAAGTAGAGTATGGTGGCTTTGCACTTACCTGACTGATAGAAGTAGAGTATGGTGGCTTTGCACTTACCTGACTGATAGAAGTAGAGTATGGTGGCTTTGCACTTACCTGACTGATAGAAGTAGAGCATGGTGGCTTTGCACTCACTTGACTGATAGAAGTAGAGTATGGTGGCTTTGCACTTACCTGACTGATAGAAGTAGAGCATGGTGGCTTTGCACTCACTTGACTGATAGAAGTAGAGTATGGTGGCTTTGCACTCACCTGACTGGTAGAAGTAGAGTATGGTTACTTTGCACTCACCTGACTGATAGAAGTAGAGTATGGTTACTTTGCACTCACCTGACTGATAGAAGTAGAGTATGTTGGCTTTGCACTTGCCTGACTGATAGAAGTAGAGCATGGTGGCTTTGCACTCACCTGACTGATAGAAGTAGAGTATGGTGACTTTGCACTCACCTGAATGGTAGAAGTAGAGTATGGTGGCTTTGCGCTCACTTGACTGATAGAAGTTGAGCATGGTGGCTTTGCACTCACCTGACTAATAGAAGTAGAGCATGTTGGCTTTGCACTCACCTGACTGATAGAAGTAGAGTATGGTGGCTTTGCACTCACCTGACTGATAGAAGTAGAATATGGTGGCTTTGCGCTCACCTGACTGATAGAAGTTGAGCATGGTGGCTTTGCACTCACCTGACTGATAGAAGTAGAGCAGGTTGGCTTTGCACTCACCTGACTGATAGAAGTAGAGTATGGTGGCTTTGCACTCACCTGACTGATAGAAGTAGAGTATGGTGGCTTTGCACTCACCTGACTGATAGAAGTAGAGCATGGTGGCTTTGCACTCACCTGACTGATAGAAGTAGAGTATGGTGGCTTTGCACTCACCTGACTGATAGAAGTAGAGTATGGTTGCTTTGCACTCACCTGACTGATAGAAGTAGAGTATGGTGGCTTTGCACTCACCTGACTGATAGAAGTAGAGCATGGTGGCTTTGCACTCACCTGACTGGTAGAAGTAGAGCATGGTGGCTTTGCACTTACCTGACTGATAGAAGTAGAGTATGGCGTCGAATGCGACCTGATTCCTGTTGAAGTAGTACTCGTCACGTGTGTCGTCATAGTACTCCTGTCTCCTGTCTGGGTTGCCTAGCAACGTGTGTGGAAACTGCTCCAGTGCTTCAAGTGTTGTTTCAAACAGTTTACCGGCTGTGAAAGAGGGGAATTTATTGTTGATTCAGATTTATCTTGAGCTATGATGATTTTCAAAACGCCGGCAGTTATTTATTTTAGTGGTCTACTGAATACGTGAGTCGCGCGTTCAATATTATGGTTGTTAAAAGTTGTCTAGTTTTAACATTAAAATTCCTAACGAAAGAACGAAAGAAAGAGGTTTTGATTTAATGAGTTGCCTTGATTGCAACGTAGGGGTTAAATTGATGAAATGAGACGTTAAATTTTCAACTTACAAACGTTAATGTTAACCCTCCTGTTGTGGCTGGAGCTGTAGATTAACTTGTCTCCGTTACCCTGGACCAGGCTCAGGCTGTTCATCTGCTGTCTCTCGTGTTCTGACAACTTATCATACACGCCGCATTCCAAGGATCTAAAAGTTGGATTTGAAAAGTTAAAGGATTGAAGAAATCGAAATGAAGAAATCGAAATGAAGAAATCGAATTGAAGAAATCGAAAATTCATCAATGAAAATTTGAGGAATTGGATTTTTCTTGAGTGGTACTACCATTTCGGTTACAATTTTGCTAAAGACCCATCGTTGAAATCTCAAGTGTCTTATGCATTTAATGCTATTTATCGTATTTACATGAATATTAAAAGTTATTCGTTAAAAGCTTTAGGAGAGGAACTTTATCGAGGGTGTATTTAAAAGTCTAATAAATTCATCTAATGAATTATCCTGTTTATCTCAATCCCATATAAATTGATGTTGCCGGAGGGTGGCAGCCCAGGCTCCACATAGTGATTAGGTGTGTTTTATTGCCTCCATATTCAGGTAGAGTACCAGTGTAAGGCAACAGTCCTCTCACCGCCTTGTTCATATACAGAGGACCATGGTGCCAAGGACATATTATACTAAAGAGCACCTTTCTTGCCAGGCTTTAAAGACCCAAGGAAAGTATTTCTTGTGTTTAAAAAAGTCATATTAGTTTTCTCCAAAACCTCACTGCGAAATAATCTACCTGCTCTTAACGAAAGGGGTTGTCGCCCCTCTGCTTCTGGCTGGAAGCGTCTCCGCCCCCGGAACAAGGAGATTGTTCCCTGCCCCGTGGCTGTTTCCAACAATCGATGTGACTGGGCTGCGGGAGGGAGAGAGTGGTTATGTTCTGTTGAGAGTGATTTTAATATCAAGCATTGGGCTATTTCTCGTGAA
This sequence comes from Beroe forskalii, assembly GCA_011033025.1. Lineage (NCBI taxonomy): Eukaryota > Metazoa > Ctenophora > Nuda > Beroida > Beroidae > Beroe > Beroe forskalii. The sequence continues at coordinate 384,450 of WFMF01000057.1, read as the reverse complement.
AGCTGAAATTCGTCATTGTAGATTTTGGAGTTTTGCTGGTAGTTATTAGTTTATTTTACCCACAGTTTCATTTGATGGGAAAATCATGAATGTTAAATATCAGGTCATTTAAAACAGATTTTCAGTTTTGGGCTTGCGTTCTACAGAAGCATACATATGAATTTTGAGAATATAGGGCATTTGGGCGTGCGTCATAAAAACAGTTACACCCATGATAATGATGTATTTGATACTTTACAATTTGGGGACTTTGCCATTCTCAGCCATTTCGTCTTCCTGAATGACATTCAAACAAGTTAGGGACCAACTACCAGTATCACATTTTCATAACGTACCATTTTCAAGTTTTTCAGAAACTTTCAGTTCTAGGTGCGTGACCTGAGGATTTAATGAAAATCGTAACGTTTTAAAAGTTTGTCTAATACCTATTATTCGGAAGAGCGTTTTCTTCATTGATTAGCTCGCTTCTTTTCGAATCAACTAGTTCCTCTGACTCTGGATTATTTCGGACATGCATATTACATTTTGTGCTCCGAGCGTTGAACTGATCCTTGGTGTCCCGGCCTCACATTGCCCTCCGCAGCGCTGCTCATCAATCTATGTCATCGTCTAGACAGAGTAAGGGGGTTATGTAAGCGGTAATCTGATTTTACGGTGAAGTGGCGTCAGGGTGAAGTGGTGTCAGGGTGATAATAAGATGGTGTCAGGGTGAGGTGGTGTCAGGGTGAGATGGTGTCTGGGTGAGGTGGTGTCAGGGTGAGATGGTGTCATTGTGAGCTGATGGTGTCAGGGTGAAGTGGTGTCAGGGTGAGATGGTGTCAGGGTGAGATGGTGTCAGGGCGAAGTGATGTCAGGGTGAAGTGGTGTCAGGGTGAGATGGTGTCCGGGTGAAGTGGTGTCAGGGTGAGATGGTGTCAGGGTGGAGTGGTGTCAGGGTGAAGTGGTGTCAGGGTGAGTTGGTGTCAGGGTGAAGTTGTGTAAGGGTGAAGCGATGTCAGGGTGAAGTGGTGTCAGAGATGGTGTCAGGTTGATGTGGTGTCAGGGTGGAGTGGTGTCAGGGTGAAGTGGTGTCAGCATGAAGTGGTGCCAGCATGAAGTGGTATCAGGGTGGAGTGGTGTCAAGGTGAGGCGGTGCTAGGGTGAAGTGGTGAACTGGTGTCAGCAGGAAGTGATATCAGACTTTCAAAGTGAATTCAGACTGCTACTGACAGGGTGGTTTCATGGTGGAGTCATTTACTGGTGTCAATGTGAAGTGATGTACTGCTGTCAAGGTGAAGTGATGTACTATTGTACTGGTGTCAGGGTGAAGTGATGTACTGGTGTCAGGATGAAGTGATGTACTGGTGTCAGGGTGAAGTGATGTACTGGTGTCAAGGTGAAGTGATGTACTGGTGTCAGGGTGAAGTGATGTACTGTGTCAGGATGAAGTGATGTACTGGTGTCAGGGTGAAGTGATGCACTGGTGTCAAGGTGAAGTGATGTACTGGTGTCAAGGTGAAATGATGAACTGCCGTCAAGGTGAAATGATGAACTGGTGTCAAGGTGAAGTGATGTACTGGTGTCAAGGTGAAGTGATTTGCTTGTTTCATGGTGAAGTGATGTCCTGGTGTCAAGGTGAAGTGATGTTAGACTTCCAGGGCGGTGTCAGAGTGCTGTGGCATCCAAGGAATTTGATGGCAGCACAAAAATGCGAGAGAGTGAATTAGCGTCAAAGCACTGAATAAAATTGACTGACAAATTTAAGGAATCTCACTAATGCTTCATAGATCGGATATCCTTCGCCTCGGATGATTATTTAACGCCTAGAAAATATCCCACAACACTCGGTATGATTGATATGTCTATAGACTTAGTTCAAATACCCAGATCTAAATCATGCTTAAAACTATACACTGAAAATTCTCATAAACTCCTCAATGAAAATCATAGACGTATCCATCACAATATAGGGTTTACAACGTATTGTGAAATAAAGGAAATACCTAACGCCAGCAGCTTGAGTGTGGACACTAGTGGACAAGCACTTTATAATTAAATACAGGCTGTATAATAATGATATATATGTAGCTGTCGCGCGCGCGAGCTCTAAGAGGCTGTACGGCATCACTTGAATACGTTATCCTGTCATAATGACATCATTCCTCCCCTGCTAGTCTACCCAGGAGCTGTGGATGTGTTGTGTGCTTTCTGAGTGTCTTCAGACTTCTTGTTTGTTAGATAACTTACAAGTGTGTACTGAGTGTGTGTCAACTCGTATGTTGAACGTGTTTCAGAAACGCGATTAGCTCCAAAAGCTTTTATAGTATAGTGGTATGTGTGCCAATATTGCCCCACTTTGGGCATGCAAACTTGTGTATGGAATGATTTGAGAATATCGGAAAATTTCAATCCCTCGAGTTTTTGAAGACTTGGCAAGATCTCGTTTATCGTTAATTTTTGGAGCTATTAATAAGAAAATATGTTAAACTATAAGAGTATTTGATGATTGAAAGTAAGGAGCTAGAACGACGATCTGTCGTTAATAAGTTCAGTAATATAAATATTATTTGCAACTCAAGTACACTGCTTTCATCAAGACCTTAGTCGATTCATGTACAGTCTAAACGTTAATTAGTACGTCTAAGTGGATCTGCACTGGCTATAATGCTAGCCGCCTGTAGAGGTGAGAGGAGTTCCAATCACGCAGTAGAGACAAAATCTTCTGCGGAAAGGGCAGCAGTCAAGAACTTAATTCTTAAGCAGTCAGGCACTTAACTCTTAAGCAGTCAGGCACTTAACTCTTAAGCAGTCAGGCACTTAATTCTTAAGCAGTCAGGCACTTAATTCTTAAGCAGTCAGGCACTTAACTCTTAAACAGTCAAGCACTTAACTCTGAAGCTTCAGGCACTTAACTCTTTATTCTTAATTTTTATGATCGATTGATAACTCTCATTTACGGCACATGAAAAACATATATTGAGTGGTAGAATGGAAGTTGCGGTAATTTAGTTTGAATGACGAAGTTGGTGTTGACTGTTGAGTTCAAAGCTTCCAACGCAGCAAGGCGAATACTTCTTAAATTGAGCAACCCAGGGTTGCGTTTGACTGCAGAAAGCAAAGAAATACCAAATCAAAGGTATACTGCAGTTAGATAGTGTGAACAAAGTGAGATAAATTTCCCTGTCCCAAGGCACACAGGAAGCAGTAGAAGTTGTTGAAACTAAAAAAGTGCTAGCTAAACCCTGCGTTCTAAAAATTTAAACCAGAAAACAGTATATAACAAAACTGTGATTTTTCTGAGAATGAAAAGGAAATCTGTCAATAACTATCGCTATTATGTGTTGTTCAAAAACGTTTTTCTATACTGCTGCATAATGGAGCATGACAGTTGTAGTATTGAAGGCTTCCACACTTTGGGAAACAGGTTAAAAACTAGACGCCATGAGATATTTGTTTTGCTCTTTTCTGTTTGCTGTTCGCAGTTTAACTGCTGACGGGCTTCAGGGAGCTATATGTTTTTCAAGCTGCGGTATTCTGAATGTTAAAACTTTGGAAAATGTCTTCAAATTCTACGGATACTTTCAACTGGAAGTCGAATTCTTTTACGTAAGTGTGAAATTTTATTTCATTGTTACTACATGTTAAATATTAGACACACATTCAGAAGCTTTCATGAAATGTCGCTGCCATTTATCTGCTTTTATACTTTTTTATTCCAGAGGTTGTACGGTAAAAAACTAATAGTTTTATTTAGCAAAATTTTGAATTCTGATGATTTCAAAAGCAGAAAAACTCGTTTTCGACGATTCATCTTAAATTGTGCTAAGGATTACAGCAGAAATATCGCTTTGACGATAAACTATAACGGCATCCAAAAATACAAGAAAAAATTGTCGAAAAACTCTACTCGGTGTTTTGCAACAGCAAAGTATCGTATATACCTTTAGAAAGGTTGCACCATACGTTCTTCCCTCATTATATCTTGAATCAGTAGGAACTAGGAAAATGTCTTTTGAAAGTTGAGATAATGCAAAATTGCAAAAAATTAAATCAAGTTTTCGAAAACTCAAAAATAATACTTGAGGGAGCCTAACTGAAGAACATATCGACACAATGTCCGATTCTATTTTTCCTAAATTTTTCGTTAAATGGTTTTCTATAGAATCTGGCAACGAGTCTCTAGACACTCTGTAGTTTCAACTATAACAAAGGAAAAACAACATATAGATACATTTTAAACTACAACTAAAACTCTCTTACTACAGTTCCCGTTCTCAGTATTGCGCTTTAGACTACACACACTGCACACCTTCTTCCGTGACCTCGGGAAGCTCTCCATCAATTAAGTGCGCGGCGCTACTGTTTTTACTTACAATATATATATACCGATATCATGCCTTTGAGGTTCAGTAATGAGACCTATTTTTAGTCCTGAGTCGCGAACAATTAATATAATAGTCGCAAGTGTTTTGGGAAGCGCGATAGTATGATGTTCCAACTTTGCAGCTCTCAAGATAACGGGAAGCATACGGAGTTGCGTATAACTCCTCCTCCACTCTTCTCGCCCATTACTGAAATAAGTCTAGATGCTGTATATATATTTATATATGTATGTGGGCGGGCGGATGACCTGCCTTTTATACATTTTATACCCGCCCATTCGTAATGCGCTGGAGATATAGCTATATATATATATGTGTGGGGACGAATGGTTTAATGGCGCATGTTGTAAGGTGTGTACATGCAATTACATATATAGGACGTCTGGAAAGTGCAAGAGTTTGAAAACAAACTGGCATGTGTATGTACTGGTAATTTATGTTTCCAATGTTTATTGTGGGAAAATGAAAAATAAAAGATTTTACAAGATCTTTATCATTTTTTAAACTCCTTCGTAATGTGCACGATTGTGAAATTTAAGATAAATGCATGACCCGTGTAATTTCTGCGTCAATATTTTTCGAACTATTATTTAAATTTTCACTTTCAATTAGCCATAAAAACGTTGAAATTTTAAATGAAATGGGGTGAAATATAACACCCAGTGAGTTTGGTATAATATAGGCTCGACCATGTTGAGACATTCTCATCTCAGCTCTTAAAAAGCAAATAAACAAGAAACATATTGTGAGTAACTTCTAAAAACTTTATTTTGCTATCAATGAGTAGTGTTGATTAGTACAAAGTAGTGATGATAAGTTTTAGACTTATCAACACACTGTTTTATACAATCAAATTTAATAATTTTTTTCATAATATGATGTAAATATGAAAACGTCGCACTTCATATAATGGAAGCGATTTGTTTCAGGTATGAAGTGACGTTCAGACCTGCTTTATCAATTTTTCATGGCATTTCAACATAATAATCCGCCATAATATATATTCATTATGCAAAAATTTTACTTTTACGATGTCCTTTGGCCATTGGGATTCGGTTAAATGAAACTCAACAGATTGATACATAAATATTTGCTTAATTCAGTCAAACTCTAGCCGTGGTTTCTAACGATATATATAGTTTTAAAGTTTGAACAATTTTTTAACGGAAAGGAAAGAATTTGAAATTATTTGGCATGCCTTCAAGGATACTGTCGACCGATACCTAACACGAGAAGATGTTGAAAAAATTTATACGAAAATTCTATCCCAACTAGAGCGAAAAACAATGAAATTAAGCAAATTTACGGTACTAGCAAGCTGGTTAACGATGTAAGGAAGATTGAGGGTATGCCTATTTGAGTATTTGGTATCACTGATGGAAATAAATTATACTAATGCAGCGCAGGTAATTGACTAATTAATCCCAATTAACATTAATAAAAGTGTTCTGTATTATTTCACTGAGATTTCGGATTGCAGCAAACGAATCAGACTCTGAATCATCTATATTATTCGACATTTCGTCAGCTTTAAAACTCAATTTGCGTTTTGTCGTGTTATAATATCGAAATTAACACTATATTTAATCTTGATAGAACGTATTGATTATACTGAGACATTTTGTCGGACAAAGACGTATTCATATCGTTTTATTAGTATCGATTGTTCAGGCTGCATCAGATAAGGAATAAAAGTGATATTCCTTGCAACTTTGAGGAAGAAGAAATTGATCAAAGCACAACTCATGAAATCATGGTGGGAAAATTTATGACCGTTCAGAAAATCTATGAGACTATGATCAAAAAATCTGATAAAATCAAGTTTTGTCTTGGGAATTGCACTGAATTTAGGATAAAGCGCAAGGGCACAGAAATCAGGAATTTAATCCGAATTCGAAGTTCTTGGAATAAGATTGTCCCTGCTGCACGTGTGTTCCCTGTTTTATAGCACAGATCTTGGCTGGTACGATGCACTGAATATAATGTTCGAATTGAGGGAGGAGCTTTTTACTAATCATCCAGCTCTGCTGCTGCCTTCTGCGCGCACATTTAGACGTTTTTCTTATCATATCGCATAGCTGACCACCTTAAACCATGACAATGATGCAGCTACCCATCGCTCATTTTTCATATATCCACCACACTCATCCTTATCTTCTCTTTGGCATGTACTCAACGTTTGTACTTATAATAAAATCCGGACACGCGGACATCTACCACAACAACAACGTCGAGCTCACGTATGCGTTTAGCTAGTGGAAGTCCGATGTGAGTCCTACTGACAGGATACAGGCCTGAACATTACACAGGTCTGCAGCCGGCCAACTGGATATATAACGTATATATAATCCTATTAACGTATATTATACTCGTTTAAACGCGGGACTTTCAACCAACGGAATTAGATTTTATACCTCCTTGCGAGAAAATTATATTCGTTAATTTTTTGTGTGAGACGCTCGGCCAATGAATATTATTTAACAAGAACTTTTAATATAGCGAATAATATTTCCGATTTTTAAAATCTGAAAATGATGATATATTAGTCGGATATAGAATTTAAGATACCTGGTAACCAAGTAGTAAGGAGTTTAGATAACTCTATGATACGTTAGCCTAGCACATGAAGGCTGAGATTTGCTAGATTTGCTCTAGTATCTGTTTAACTTTTGCACTTACGATTAATAGGGAGTTTACAACATAATTCTATAATTCAGCAAGTTCACAGCCTTGAACCACGTGATGACTAGCATTGTAAGTTGACTTGGGGTTCATGATGTGTATTATGACAAAGAGTAATAGACATCGTGTAGGTCTGGTTAGGATGAGACTCATTGCGAGGAATTATATCTTGAATTCTTGTCAGAATTTGGTCACTGCCCTACAGAGAACCGGGGAGACCAACGCAATTCTCATGCGCAGAAACTGGAATTATCAGATATGACTCAGATGTGACTCCTATGTCTTTAACATTATTCAACAAATTTCGTTTTCTAATTAGAAGTCTGCTATGCTCTTGCGATCAAAAATCAAAAGAAGGTGAAAAAAGCAAAACTGCCCTGAAATCAGAAATTCAGAAATATGGCATGAAATTTCTATCCAGCGACCTTTGTAGTTATACATGATTCGTAGCACCCCAAAATATTTAGCTTTTCATATCAAGTAACTAAGGAAGATTGAAGTTGTTGAAGGTTCAATTTTCAGAAAGTGTGTGGAACTATTTGAGCAAAACGTCAACAGGGATTGGAATTAGATACAAAACAACGTGTCAATTGACAAGAAATGGGAATGCTTTCGTGCACAGTTGCCCATGCTTTAATTTGTTAATGTAGATAGTGAGAACTATACCGGGGGAAGTTTTTTGTGCTGAGCGCAAAACATAGGCACCTATTTGCGTCAAAAATTCGCAATTTTAATCATATAATAACACCGTCACGCTGTTATGTTCATGTGGAAACTTTAACGCTGGCTATAAACACATCCGCAAACTTAGAAACCCCACCGAGGCACGCAACACATTAGATCGATGAAAAGCGTGTATATTTGGAGTATATTTTGTACTCGCGCGCGCACGTATCAAACCCGTAGGAGGGTTGGTTTAAAGATATAAGGCACTGCAAAATCATGTTTTAATACGGATATATAGAACGCAGACGCACAAGCTCACGTACCCACAGATCTCCTGAACTCGTGCACACCTGGGGCTCTTCCATGAACACGTTTTTGTATTCTTAAGAACACTGTCACCTGATATTTTTGGGTAGTTACGAATGCTCTCCAAAAATTTTGTCCATGAAACTCGGACCCTTGTTCGTAAGTGCATTGATTTACGAGTACTCTTGGACATTTACGAGTACTCCTAGAACCCTTCAGTGTGCGTGATTCACTGCTTTTGAGTCCGTGACCCCTCACGCAGTGTTCGTAAGTCAGAATTCACTCGTAAAGTGTACTCGTAAAGTGTGCCAAGTTACGAAAAAATCTTACGACCACTCGAGAGGGGTCTTACGAATACTCTTAGCTGCTCTCACTGAAATGAGCGTGAACCAACTCGTATATGACATTGAATAAATAAAGCTGAATTGTCGATTTTTTCAAATGGAAATATAATAAAAGCATCCTTTCAGACTGTTACACTCTTGTTTACATTCATTTGTCACTATATAACGAATCTTCAAGTTCACTGATAGTGAGTATTTGGTAGATGCTTTCTTCTCCTTCCAATAGCTTTTCAGTACTGATCAATCGATGACGTAATACAAGATTGATCTATCGAGCCACCGATGATTATTCACACGTATTCCATAATTTTGAGGCTAAGTAAGTAAGTATGGAGATTGGAGAAGGGAATAAAACTCCTTAGTCCTAGAAATGTACAGCATCGATCAAGCAGAAAACGACTTTATCGATCGTCTACGTAGCACAATCAAGTGAAAGGAAGCATGAAATTAAACAAAAAGTTGTACCAACCGAATTCATAATTATGTGCTTTATACCAATTTACCATCTCATCATGCTGTGTACATACAAATACGATTCAGTACTAAAGTAATTTAAGATAAGACTAGTGTCAAAAATGTCGGACGAACCTACTTCATATCGGTTTAGACCCTGATTGTCCTACGGGCTCGGGTTAAAACTGGATACATCCCTCGGGAAGTACCCCAAAATGGTCCCGATAGGCCCGTGTCTATGTATTGTAATATAGCAATATGGCTATGAAAAAAACTCGATCAAATAGTCTGCAATTCAATTCAATTTAAAAGATACGGTAAATGAGAATAGAAAAGAGAATCTGAAAAAAGGTTTATGGGTAAACAGGTAAAGGTATTAGGTAAATAAAGAGGGTAAATATGGTACACAGTACACTGAAGAAAAAGAGAACTCAAAGCAGCTTGACGCGGTTCCAAACAGCAAACTATACACAAACCAACAATGAAATCGCTACACTCAATTCATAGTACGAAACACTGAAACATTGATACAACAACAAGTTTCCATATAAGGAATAATGAGGTGCCAAGGTACGAGAGGAGAGCATCCCGCTCTCAAATCCGCGTGAGAAATACCTACACCCTATTGGTTGGTGTTCATTACACGTGACATTGTCACATGTTTAGAGAGTATTCGTAAATCAATGTTCGTGGACAGTGCGCGTGATATTTCAGGATCATTCAAACAGGGTCCGAGTGTTTCATGGACACTTTTGGAGAGTATTCGTAAATCGGGTACCATGTTCGTAGGAGTTACGAGTACTCTTAGGCGATTATTTCATGGAAGAGCTCCTGACTAACACTTCATACTTCTTGTTTTCACCTGGGTTATATATTCTAGAAAACTATATACTATGCCGACTATTAATAAACTAGAATATACGGCTAATTATGTCTATTTCACGGCTGTCACACCAGGGAAAATATAATAAAATATTTCTATAGCGTGGGAACCACGCGCGCGCGCGTAACGATCTGAAAACGCGTCCGTGCCTGTTTCCTAATTGTACGGAGGGTATGGTCAAAAAATTAGAGGTTGAAGATAGAGGTGTTGAACAGTCTGTATGGTACACACAGCAAATATAAATTGTATTTGTTATTATCATGATACTCAACATGTGACTTAGAGGTCTTCCGATATAATATATTAATGTTGGGTAGAACATCGATAGAAAATCTCAGGGTTGTTAAATGAATTGATAAGCTGGAATCTGCTAAAATATTTGTAAATAAAATAAATAAAATAAATTTTCATCTAAAAATAACCAATCTGAAGCTAGATAACTTGGATTTATGAATGGCAATGGCATGTATGGAGATGTGCAAAAAATGAAATTATGGAATAATACCGTAACGTCTGCAATAATAACAGAACAAAACACCGGCTCACAAAATTCCCAGAAATATAATAAACGCATAATTTATAGGATCTGCGAAAAATTTGATGAAAATATTAAAATAAATTAAACCCAACAAGGCAGATGTATGAGAATTTTATACCTGCAGTATTTTGGGAGATATTATGGGCTATCTAAATCAACATACGATATCGTGATATGTTCAATTTCTGAAGTTGAACCTGTTGATATCTATCACCATCGTACACGATAGCATTTGATCTCTTTAAAGGAATTCGGAGGAACACAAAACTAGATCGTGCAAACAAGAATGAACTGTAGACATGTAAAAACTGTCCGTGCGAATATTATCACAGCATCAACTAACCTCATCAAGCCATGATACTGACATCAACCACCCGATATAGGTATATTTCTCACACTTGAAATAAAGCAGGAATTCACGGCCTTTTCTCTCCACGCGAAGCTCCAAGATCTGCTGAATTCAGAACCCAGAACAAAGGCGCAACCTCCCCCAGGGTTCGCAGATCACTGTATTTTCTATATCTCGTGTATTGTTGCAGGATTTAATGGTCTCTCGCACGCGCGCGCGAATAATTTAAATCAGCGGTTGAGCTGGTGACGCAATTATCATATCCCAGATTGGGGCGTTGATGACGACGATTATCAAGTGCACGTGACGTACATGATATACCAACTGAGCGAGGAGATATATCTCTCTTTTCTCTCACTGTAGAATCACGTGACGTAATGGTAACCAACCTGGAACCACGCACACCCATGAGCTTTATGAATTTAAATGCGAAGGAATAGAGCTCCATATCGTGACGTGTATATAATATCCGCTGTACGTATATGAGATACGAAGACGATTAATGTGAAGTGACGTCATTATCATGGTTTAGAGTAGTGAGCTAGTGACGTTTTGCCGCCCATTCCTCCAGCGCCTGCTTTTCAGGAACTCGGGAGGGGGAGGTTACCTCATGAATAATTCATGGGGTGCTCAAAGTGATAACCAGCTCAGCTATACGTAAATTTCAGATAGGTATTATAGGTGTACACTTGATCTCTATAGGAATTATAGGTTCTATTATCGACAGGGTATAGTAGTAGCTAATACCCAGTACCCACAGGTCCCCATTTGACATTGGAGATTCTTGGAAATTTGTCCGGCACCATCTAAAATTAGCTAGATCCGAACAGATCTTTCCGCATCGGACTAGAATTCGAATTCGGACATTTGCCCGAACTACGTGAAAAAAGTATGCAAAAACAAAAGTAGAATTGCTGTTTTGACTGTTTAACATAAGCTAGGTTTTCCGAAACATGTACGAAATCTGCTGGAAAGCTGGTGAGCCACTGGCATTAATCCATATCTTCTCCCCAGGGTTCAAGACACACAGAAGTGTTGGAGTGGAAGATCCTGGAGATCTCATGGCTGAAGCCAAGTGGACTCAGCAGCCCACGCCAGATGGAGGTAATGAAAATGAAGGAATTAGCAATTCATTACACAACAAATAGATAGATAGATGACAATTATTAATAGTTGAAGATGACAAGATCTATTATCTAAGTTAGATTCTAACATCATTGTTTTAGTTTTACTAAAGCTGTCCAGGTTGGGTTTACGGAACAAAATCCACATTACATTCTTAAATTGAGAATTATGATTGAGCATATCGTAGTACTACTGGAGTTGGTTCGACTCCAAATCGGAGTATAGGACTCCATGACTGCTATTCAGTTATCTTAGTTAATGGTTAACGGTCACGACCACATATTATGCTGACAGAACTATGTTTGTAGAGATAATATATGCAGATAAGAGGGCACGTATTGAAGTGCCATATCATCAAAGACAAGCTATAAGGTTAAAGGTATGATATTTAGTGCGATTATCGTCATTCTGTGGTGGTGAGTAAAAATACACTAGGGTACGCACTAAATGAGTTTAGAATGCACAGAGCAAAGTGCCGGAGAGGTGCCATTCAATCATTCGCGACTGGAGCGGTGCCAGGCAAGGAAAAGAAGCGGTTTACGTCTGTGGATGCAGGTTTACAGAGAGCCATTACTAAGTAATACTATGTGGCATGCGCATTCTACCTCAATCTCTCAATGAGCCGGAATTCTGGGCGGGAAATCCGACTTTCACTTCGCTGATCAGCCTGTAGGATTCTACCTTCCTTATACTTTGACCTTACTGCAATACACACCGTAGAAAAAGGACAGCTGTAGAAACTTAGAAATGACACCCTCTAAAACCCGCGTCGGCTATATAAGAACTCTTTCATAGACAAACGGGAGGTGAGAAAACTAAAGTTTGATATGAGAACTAGAAACTGAATTAGGGGGTGGAAGGCGGGGAAACCCCACCGGGCAGTCACCGGACTCTCATAAGCTCATATAGACTGAAGCTTTGTAGCTAACGTTGGCTGACGTAACTACTAACCATCCTATTAGTTCAATAGCACTGGTGAAAGGTAATTAAATGTACGAATAGAAGATAGGACAGACAATTCTAAATTCCTACTTTCTCTGACATCGTAATTTCAGGGTAAAAGAAGCAGATCTAAATATCGGTTAATATAACGGCAACATGTATTGCGCGCGCGCCAGCCCTTATTTTAGAGTTTTAGCATTTTAGCTAAATCTTGGTATCAAACCTGTTCAAAATGCGTGTTCTATCTTCTCGAAGCTTCTTAGAGATGATACTTCACACCACAATACAATCGCTTTGATATGAGAACTTTTCATCATAGGTTTAAGTATATCTTATTTAAGGTAATCCTCTGAGAAAGTGGAATTTACGCCCATATGAGGCAGGATTTCAGGATTTACATTATGAGCATGTACCCCTTGGTCATTTTGGCATTTTCCTATTAGTGCGGCAGATGACTGATAACTATAACTCGTACGCTGATTGGTCAATTCCTTTGGGATCCTATTGGTAAGCCGATAGTAATACACCGACAGTAACAGGTTGCAGCTATCGGTGATAATGTAGATTCTCTTGGTACGACACTTAGGACATGGACCTTACAGCTGTTTGTATCCCATGCCGACAACTTACTCCAAGAGTTGCTGCATTTCACATGTTTGTCACACTTAACCCTCTCCTCTTCTCTCTATTTGCAGCATCATCTGGAAACCCTCCTCCATAATATGTTGTTGCATCTCTGTTTAACTTGTTATAGTTCCACTGGACTCTGGTACCTCTAAGTGTTTGGCACACATCGGGAAAATATATCCAAGGTATGGCTCTCAGTTTAACAACACTCTCACAGATGAAGTGTTTCGATAACTCTCCCTCTCCCGGCAATTGCCGTGTGTGTCGTGAGATGAAAGGGCGCTAGATAGGATTTTTGTCCGTCGTTTGGAATTAAAAAACCATGTAAAAACTCAGCTGCACTAGCTACTGACATATTCCATTTAGCAGTATCTGCAGGTTAGAGCCTTCAAACTATTTCACACAAGCATACTCAAACTAGTGAATATATTAGTTCTTCGGGCTCATATAAAGTTCACAGTAGAGCAATAAGAGAAAAATCACAAACGCTGCATGTATAACAAAAACACAACAAAACTCATGGGTTTACGTTCAGAAGGCTGCCTTATTAATTCCGGAGGAAAAAGAAAAATGTTAGAGTTGAAGATATTTCACAAATTTAGCTCATTGAAAAATCGGGCACTGCACGATGTTTTAATAAACGTACCATAAAATATGTGCATTTTTGAGGTTTTTTCCTTGCTCCAAACAAACATTTTAACTCACTGGCCTTCAAACCTAGTCCGGCATTGCACAACAACAAGTATCAACATAATTTCATGAAAGTTTCTATCTATTTGAATTTTCATTTTTTCAATAATTCAAACGCTCAAACGAAATCAAAGACGTTTCTCTCTCTAAACGGGGTGTTATATCTTACAACTGCCTTGCACGAAAATAAAAAATCAAATTGTACCTGTCTGAGGTTGCTCGTCTAAAGCCAGCTATATACAATACATGATAGGATTTGACAATTTTTAATTCCAAAGAATATAACCCGCAATAATATATGAGATTTTCAAACTTAATTCGAGCAGCCGTTCAAATCATGAATAATCCCGACACACACACACGTACACACGTACCAGTGGGCACATGAAGATCGTCGAAGTGATGATGGAGGTATAGTTAATGAGTGGTTAGTGAACGCTCACACAAAACAACAATACATCCCCGGCGGACTCCATAAAACATAAAGTAGGTCCTACTCCTCCTCCTATGTATGCTCAGATTTATATGCAGCGTCCGCACAAAACATATAGGCTGCTGAAAATGATGTCGTTTTAATGTCTTAAAGTAGTCCACATTGATAAGATCAGACCACCTATTTATATGTCTCACAACAGCACATGAGAGGGGTTAGAAAAGGGACACGACTTATCGCGTCCGGGAGGCATATATCAGGGCAGTCGCAGGGTGCGTCAGACAATGGTCAATACCCCCTCGGATAACTACAAACAATATTAAAATTCTCCTCTGATTTCCAGGATCTCAGAGAATCAGGAGGTGATTCCTATAAATATAGAATCAGGCAATGTGTGTTCGGGGAGTATCTCGAGATATCACATTTATGAGTTCCTTAAAACAGTCCAGGTGGACTGCTGTGAAGAATTCATGATTTTAATCCCATTCAAGGTATTAAATGGATTCTGTGCCCTAATTGTCTTTTGACAAGCCCACACAACTAATTTCATGTTGCTCTTATCCACATGATATCCAATCCGGGTCAGCCACTCCGGATCAGCTTTGGCCTTTGATCCACTGTGGATACAAAAATCAATCAAAATTCTGTGGACTTTAAATAAGTCCACACGTTGGCTGTAACGCATCAGTCAATCCACTTTGTGCGCTGCAATTCCTCCTCAAGTACGCAGTTCTTCTAGACCACATTCTTATGAATTTAATAAGCGCACCTACACTTTGAAACATACTTTTGTAAGTGTCAGGGCATAAGTAATATATCTGTGCACAATAATATTATTGTTCCAAAAAATAAGAAAAGTATATATTTCGGAATTAAGTAAAATATATATCGAGAACATTCATTTTCCAAGAATGTTGCCAAAACATTTACGTCGATAACAAGTTGAATTCTCGAAAACAACAAGTACGTAAGAGAGAAAAAGTTGAAAAATTTCCGAAAATTCTATATTTATAGCTTATTGCCTTATTAATTAATATTTTACTGAATATCGAACATTCATTTCTTTTGAATATCAAATGATTATAGAAATTTCTTAATGGCCTTGAAAGTTTAAAAAGTCGGAAAATAAAACATTTTGAATTTAAAGAATAAATTAGACGTATACGAAAAAGAAAAACTCGAAAAGCTGTAGTTAAACAATCGTTTTAACTCAAAAAGCAGACTGAATCGAACAATAGAAAGACAGAAAAGTATCTCAGTGTTCGCGGACATTAAATTGTGCAGGCCTCGGGTGATTCATATCAGCTTATTCCCCTGACAGCAGCAGATCCCACAATTGTGCACGTGCGCAGGTTGAGTTAACCCGGAGTGCAGTGCACGTGCAATAATACGACAAGAGAGGTCGTGGGTAAGGAATATCTCGTTACACGACCACAAGTTACTGCTATAAACCCTGGAAATTAGCTCATCCCAAAACGCCTACTTTTTACTGCCGACTTGGAGTGGAGACAGATAGTAACAATTTGAATTATTGCAACTTAAAGCTCCGAATAAATGGCCGTTATACTAACGCCATATTATATACGATATATATTGAAAAGCTGGAAATGGTCATACCCCCCGACGAAAGTGAGCAGAATTTCAACACGATAATTGCCCACGAAAGTCTCAAGGCTACCGTTTATTTTAGTGTTAATTACTGTCAATTGAGAAACTCTGAGAGCTCCCATGTGTTGGTATGCCATTATTTTTATAACGTGCAGGCCCTCATATAAGGCAACTGATTATTTTATTTGTATCCAGAGTTCCCGCCGCCGAGTTACGGAAGGCAGGGTCCGAATAATTAGAATTAAATTAAACCTGGAAATTATTTGTTCCGCCGAATTTACGTGCAAGTTCCAGGAACTTACGGCGAATTATTTGCTTATCCCGTCCTTACAATTACAACTATACAACAATTATTAAGTGCTGGTAAGGTTTAGAGCCCGGCAATTGGAGATGGATTACAATAAAATGATAATTTATTGAAATTAATAAATCATAAGTTCTATTGTTATTTTATCACTTTAGCAATAGCATTTTCCTACGAATTTTCCTAAGAATTCTAATTTTTAATTGCAAATAATTCATGGTTTTCAGATGACAAGTTTCCTCTTAGAGAATTTAATAATTATTTCAGACCCACCTCAGAATTAATATTTTGTTATAACCCCATAAGATTTAATTAGCACCATGTTGTGTTGATTTTTAGTTCTATCTGAACTTCTATTTGTCTTAGTTACTGCATTTTCAAACCCTTAAATTTAATTATTTAAACTATGCACTATGCAGCCATATATTTTCTCTTTTTTTTGCAAACCTATACCACGTACTTAACTACCTTATTTTGTTTAGTTCTCGTTATGGACAATTATTCAGATCGTAATGACATCCCAGCTATAGAATAAGATGTTTTTCACTATCGTGCAAGGATTTTGAATTTAATTTCCTAATTTTGAATTTTATTTACGAGAAATTTGGTTTAAAGCTTCATGTCACATACTATGATACCGTCCAGAGAGTACAATTAACTAGACTTGATGGGATGACTTGGATTCAGGGAAGGATG
This sequence comes from Beroe forskalii, assembly GCA_011033025.1. Classification (NCBI taxonomy): domain Eukaryota; kingdom Metazoa; phylum Ctenophora; class Nuda; order Beroida; family Beroidae; genus Beroe; species Beroe forskalii. The sequence continues at coordinate 367,443 of WFMF01000057.1, read as the reverse complement.
ATGGCTATTCAAGTTAATGCGCTATGAATAGTCTGCAGGGCGGAGATCCCTACCTCCCTCTATATAATGCAAGCACCAAACCTCACATAATAAGGCAAATACTTTCCCTGACAAGCTGCCCGCATGAGCCTAGACTGCTTAAATAGTCACTTCACCCAAATATACAATATTATATGAGAACAGGAAAACTTAAACTGGGAGGCAAACAATTTGCTTCTCACGACGACAACGACGACTTGAACGTATATGAATATATTATAATAAACATATACCAAACTATAATCTTCCGGAAATTGGTGGACGAAAATGTCGGAAAATCAGGGGAAGCGCAAGCATCTGTATAATCGTGAAGCTCATGCTATATTACCGATACTGCTGGTATATTATCTATATTGCCATGTTCCAGGTTATATGTATGTGCATAAATATAAGCACCGACTTCCTACAACCCCGTATATATCGTACATAAAGTGCCAGGGTTACCATGGTAACGGTCTGTCATGCAGCCATAAAATGCTGCTGCAGTTATGCCGCAGCAACTACTCGCCCGTGCAAATGAATAATACATATCGTCGAGATAATATATTCGAGAAGGGATCAAAGTAATGATAAGAGTTGAACAATAACACACGACATATTATATTATGTGATATATCCAGGTCACGCAAAGGCGGGATTTACTATCATTCTCAGAGCCCTAGAGTTCCCAGCAGCCATAATGTCTGTGTGAAGATAAATCCCACATATATAGCTATAGAGCCTCGCATTTATATCAAGCCCTGAACTCTGTGATGCTGCTGTCTGGGATAATGCAAGCTCCTCCCCGTTCTACCGTATTATTTTACCCATGCTGCGCGCTGTGGCTTGTCCAATGAGCAAGCAGGATTTGTATGATACTGCGCTCTGATTGGCTGAGCCGAGGAGTGTTATGGGTAAACTAATGCGCCGTCGCCTCTACTACTACTGTATTATTCCCTCTACTTTTAGTTGAGTACAACGCATGAAATGAAGCCGCGTAGTCATGTAATTTAGAGCTAAGTCCGCTGTGCAGTGGTGAATGAGATCAAGCTCTGATTACGGAAGCTCCCAGTCTTCGTGGCCCGAGTTTTATGTCGTCTTTTCGCTAATTATAGCTGTAGGCAAAATACACATGCCTTTCTAACGCATATATACCATGCACACAAGACACGAAAATGAGTCGTACAAAAAAGGACAAACCATGCAATGTCAGAAATTCTGAGATGGACTCTCACAAGAACATTTCCACTGAGCAGTGTGATAGAAAATAGAAAAGAAACATCAGAAAGCCTTGTATACTCGAAATGCCTTGATAGCAGCCACTACCATATCATTCATCAGCCGGGTTATTGCTACAAGCGATAGCTTGAAATTTATCTCATTTGCAATGACGCAATAAGTCCGTACGGGTTAGATGTTTCACAACCTAAGACATGATCTAGTGTATTTTAAGCCATGATAATTTCCACAATTATTCCATTCCCTGGTCACGCAAGGCCCATGTCCGATGGCCCTCATACTCTCATATTCAGCAGTTATAGATTCTGGAACCGCATGAAAATTATGCCACAATCGCCATGCAGCAAGTTTATCTGTAACTGCCGCTCAGAACGACTGATCGTTTCAGTCAATTTTCGAAAATTTAAACCTGGAAGATGATCTGTAATCGCTTTAAACAGTCCAAGATCATAGTGATACGATAAGACCAGTTTAAAAGGAAAGCCAAGAACTAGATAAGCCAATTTAAAGAGAAAACAAGCAAGATAAAATATAAATCAGAAATCAGATTTCAGATCTAAATATACGGAATTACGATTATGATGGATAAAGGTGGATCTCGACTACCACATGGATACCTGTTCACTACTGACAACACCAAAGTACCAAAAGACACTATATCGCGTGTAGAAAGCATGTCTAAAAAGTGTATCGGCACTTTACATATTGCAAATTGACGCTTCCCTTTGTTCCTTTTGGTCATTATATTCATACATGCATACCGTGACAATACTACATAATTATTGGAGACAATCATATCCATGATTCACTCGTCAGTATGCTAATATATGAATTGGCGGACTAGGCGATTTCTGATTTATTTGTATCAGTGCTTCAGTGTTGTATGATTTTATGATTATAGAACCCTCTGAGGTATTCATCGGTGTCTATAATACATAGAATCTGACCTAATAGAGTCCATATTCGTTAAGACCCTCGCCGTTTTGGCTGGGGGCAATCCATAATAATTGGGACGCCCGCAAAATTTCGGCTATTTTAGACCCCTCCCTCCCTCTTGTCCGCAACCTGAAATACCCCTTCCCCTTCCGGACGACCGCATCTTCATTCAAAATCATTTGTGTCATCATTTTTATACCCGTTTTCTCAAATATGGTGACAAAATTAACTTTATTATTTGACTCAATGTCGAAAATTCTAAAAATTGAATATTTTATAGTGAAAAACTAATCAAGACGACCAAAGGCAAAATTTTCAAAAATGCGTACATCCACATTTGGCCAAACAACCCCTCCCCCTACGTCCGCAAACGTCCGCATTTAGCCAAGCACCCCTCCCCTTCTTTGGGACGTCCTTTATGGATGACCCCCTGCTTCTATAAACCAGCTGGCAGATACATCCCCCAGGCTGCGCCATCGGAAATTATCCCAATCCCAAAATGGACCCGATCGGCGTGTGTACGTCAAAGGACTAATTTTGCTCACATTGTTAAACTTTAGGTTGAGGGCCAGCGGGAGCTGGGGGCAAAGTGCCCTGTCTAGACAAGTCTTTTTGCTCTGTCCAAGGGTCCTGGTAAAGCTTACTCATTACTTAATCATGATTTTAAGAAAGCTCAAAAACGAACGAAAGGTTGGCACAAAATTCGTACAACTTGCATTCGAACAACGGAACTACGTTTCATTGTATATATATTGGTGTTTTTTGAGCCACATCGAACGTATAATAGTTAACTGTCTCAAACTCGTATCTTATAACCATTAACCATAGTCGCATTCACGAGCTCTATCTTGCTTATATACTTGTTTATAATTGGTTGAATGTATATAACGCATATCAGTTCACAAACTTCCCTCCACTCGAACTTACAGGTGATTTTAGTCTAGATCTATTTGTTGCGAAGGAGGAAAAGTAAGAGCGTTTAACTGGAAAATCATTTACGTAAACTTGAAGATTTTTGTCGTCTTAGCGCCTATTTTTTGCATGCGCTCTTCGGTACTGATCCTATGAGGTGCGTTTGATTTAGTTTGGCTAGGAAAATCATTTTCCATGTGTTTAACATGATGACGGTATTTTGGAAGAGACATGCTCAATATTTAGACTTTAGGAGAAGATGACGTAATACCTTTGAGTAGATGAAAAGTTTTGTGATGGATATAAAATTTTCTGATATTTCAATGCACAGCATTTTTGAACTGATTGTGCAAAATTTCTCATTATTTCTGAGCGGACTCAATGAGGAACAAATTCAAGCTTTTTGAAATATTCATAATCTCCAATTTGATTGTATAGAATAGAGTCATAAAGTTTAAAACCTAAACGTTCTACCTCGGGATTTATCTAAATCCGTAGGTTGAGCGGCACTTTCACAGAAGGTTGACGGACGGAATCAAGACCGAACGAAGCTTATACGAGCACGGCAATTTATTAAATTTGCCGCATAGCTTCAAGGTTCACAGTAACATCCACCTATTAGATCCTACTTTATTAAATTATGAGCTCAAAAAGCACCGCTTCCATGAAAATTTGACAAGAATATTTTGGAGGGAACGTTGAAAAGAACCCTTCCAAAGAATCTCATATTCTATATTCAATCAACAACATGAACTTCAACTCAGCTAGTACTATATAGATATAAAATACACAGTACCGGCTTTTATTGTTCTAGGACTACTACGTAAGTAACACTCCATCAGCACTTATAAATTCCAATTAACAATTAAGGGTACTTCTCGCCCTCCGAGGCTTATATAGCGGACGGTATAAACTCCACTGCTTGGCGGGGAGAATGACGTCATTATCAGGGGTCAACATGGTGTGTTAGTGACGTTCGACTGCCTGTGCCTCGTTTGTGTGGAGGAGATAACGGATATATATTATATACGGAGGAGGAAGAGGAGGAGGAGGAGGCTGAGTGATGAGGGAAATTTCAAGACTATTCTTGGTATGCGTGTGCCTACCACACTTCAGGCATCGTGTTCAGAGAGTTGAATTATTATTATCTACGCGATATAAATATAGAACGAAGATATTTATATTTATATTATTGTGATGGTGAACACGTCTCGCAGAATTAGTCTCAGCAAATCTGGAGGCCCGAGACATTTAATTCTGAGAAAAGTAAGGAACACAGCCACGTCACAACTGTGTCACGAGGTATTTTGTGTTGATTTTTTAAACGTAATACCCTATCTGCGAAACAAAGTTAATAATATAAAATGAAAACAGCTTCTACTGAGTACTGAGAAGTACGGGCAAATAAAGAAATACCGTGTATTTGGTCATTGACAGAATAAATCCATCCTTTCCTTAGTCAAAGCCATTGTGATGATGCTTATATAAGGCTTTAAAGCAAGCAAACGTACGCCAAAGCATTGCCTAATTTGGTTTTACACGATTAGCAATTGATGATTGGTTTGTTGTTGAAAGCAAACGGAGTGAAAATTATTTAGTTCGTTAAGAGCAAGTCGATGTTAAGTGGAGTATTAAAATATCATTAAATCACCTGTGTACTGAATCAAACTTATACCTCGGCTTGATTAACGAACATTTGATCATAACCAATGCGTCCTACGAGGATGAATCATAGGATTTCAATCAATAATTTCAAGAGACCAATCCGTTATGCACAATACTGCTGGAATAAAGAAAAATGATTAATTGAGGCAGTTTGGCAGCTGATTGGCTTCAAACTGGTAATTGTGTGGAAATCTGCGTATCCTATTTGAGAACAAACGGGAACAGTTGGCCTTCTTTAATTTTACAGAAACCCTTATCGTTAACAAAAGGTAAAGGATCCATAATCTTATCAAAGGTATCAATTTGGAACAATTAACAATAAAGTCAAAACTTCGTGCACTGTTTCATTCTAGAAAAGTATAAACATATACGTGACCTTTAGGCCATGACAATGCGTCAAATTTGCGTCTAATCGAAAAATTAACCGGAAGAGGCAGATTAAGAAGGAACGAATGCGAATTATATCTAATTATTCACCATGAATAAAGTCTACATTGAGGTTATAAAGTTATGACTGAAACTGATTCGTTTGTTAAACCCTGTTTTGTTTAACAGTGTGCGTCACGGTCAGTACGTACTCGGAGCTCAGGATATAAGTAAAGAAGCCTTGTTCCACTGAGTGATCTGAACTCGAAAAGGGGAATTAAACGATTTTTGGTTACCGGGGGCTTTTTACATATGAGGATCAGCCAGGGAGAGGGGTTTCAAATGATCACGCCGCATGTTACAGTAACAAATACAACTAAAAACTGTAAACTTGATTATATGGGGGTTGAGAAGTGATGAAAAATTAATTAAGTGTTTTGTGAACGATCCCAAAACTCGGCGCTTTGATAAATTGCAGAGTAACACGGTGCTAATTAACTTGTAACTTCAAGTACCGGATAGACATCTAATTTAAAACCAATGCACCCTACTAACAAAGGCAGAGTACCACAATCCGCTTCACCGTATACTTCACAGGACTGAACACTCGACATACAACCGTAGGTAGCTATAAACTATAAATCTATATACTATTTGGAATTCCCGGCCGTTGCTCGTACTGCTCGAAGTGCAACGTACCACTACAAAGCTAAATGTGATGACATGGCTCGAATCTCATGGGCGCGCACGAATCACATGCAGTTTCCAATGATGTCACTAGCATGGTTTTCTGTGTGAAGTTGATGACGTTGGCGACCCTTGGGTTTTGTCCGTGGTCCTTAGTGTCTTTATGCTGTATATACTAAAGAGATTTATATTATGATAAACACGGGAGTTATATATTAAAACCTTACAGAGCTGTTTATAATATTTTTGTTTGTATTGTTAGATATATTGGAAGAATTATTCGGGGAAAGGTGGACGTTTAATCCCGACATAGTTTTACCTATGTTTGGTAATTATCGGTAGTACTGGTACACGTTATAGGTGAGAGCAAAGTGGGAGGGAGAGATATCCGAATTATCGGTCTTTGGAGCTTGGAATGTGCACCGTGCGACCATATGAATATATTGTAGTACTATGTGCTACTACTGTCAGCTCTTAATTGGCATGTTTAAAAGTATAGAATGGAAATTGAAAACTTTTTCAATTAGTTTGTAGTAGATTTAACTTTTATTGATTGTCGTGAGGAACGTCTACGAACTACGATCATGAAAGTCTAACCGCGCGTTTTAAGACCCTAATATTCTACAGTATAGTGAAAAGTAAAGGCAAACTGGACAATAAATTTTAATCAACGCCACCTTTTGAAGTACATACGAGACGTGATTCCAGTGTTTAAAATAATGTTGTCATGACTCAATTGGAAATAGTATTGGTCGATAAAGGCGGGACAAATTTCCAGCATAGTTTAACCTCGGCTGGACGTAAATCATATCTGTACTGTTCAAGTTCTTGACGTAATACCGTGATTAATGTCAGTCAGTGTGTCTGCGCTGGGTATTGTTCTGACACATTTTAAAGCCTAGATGTCAGACTACAGACTATTTACTATTTATAGGCACCCAGTATATATTGCTGTAGTCTCGAAGCAATGTTTAAAAGTCGTGAATGCCAAAACTTAAAATTTTATCGCGTGAATTGATCGTTGGGATAAAGCCAATCAAGGCACACCGTCCACAATTTGCCAAAAATCACAGCAGAATATGGGGATTCATGGCAAACGTCTGTCGACATTTCGTTGGCTTGCGTAATTTTGTCAAATCACGAGTAATTCATGTCAGCAAATGCACAGAATGACAGTAATTTAATTATTTAAAGTTTTGGATGACGATAGTGCCGGGACATTAATTTTGTTGAAATTAGTGAATTAATATCAGCTCAAATTTGGACTTCTGACAGGAAACCAACAGTTTATTTGAATTATAGGGAATAACTGCAAGTATGGTTACCATTTACCAATTTATCGATCGATGCTGGTTTTCAAACACGAATTTCATACACACCCGTAGGTAAAACCTACTTCTTTTGACTGAAACATGGGTTCAGTCTGAAATCTGAATGGATGAATATTTTCAAAATGAACCGGTCATGCACGTCTCCATAATTCGCATTTTTGGGGCACCCTGGACCTACTTGACCAATCCTTTAGAGCGGATTTTGCCAATATTGGTTCAGGGTGTCCCAAAAATGTGAAAATTCCCACGCGCGCGGGTGTTTTGTCATGGAAACGCGCCGCGGGAGCAATAATTTCAAGACGGCGTTTTCCAAAATAGATATATTTTCGTGTCTTACAATTTAATTCTGTGACCGATCCCAGTATTTGGCACACCCCAATTACAAACTTAACTCATGTCCCATTAATTCTGCTACTTCGAATACCCTTCACCCTTGGTATATTTGTAAATGACAAACAAATGAAATCTTGTTTTGAATTGGGTGCAACTATAAATTCTAAGTTTTAACCACAAAATTGAAAACACACTTGATATGAAATAGGTACATTGATCTCGGAAGACCCATCTTAGATATATTACGGAAAAGCTTCTTTGCATAGCTAAATATATCTGTATCCCTAAAACCCTCAAACTTTGCAGAATATTGATTCTCCAAAGAAATGCACGCTGTTGAAATGTGTGATTAACTATAATGTAATCAAAGAATTATTTTGAAATCTGACACATAAAAACGTTATTTCACTGGACAGTTTGCTTCTTCAATAGCATGAAATTTATCTGGATTTGGTCTGGACTAGGATTGATCTCTCTCATCACTCGGCCCCGTCTTCTGCCTCATCGCCCCCTGCGTTGTCAGGTGTCTTCCTCTGAAATAGAATGTGAAATGAATACTTAGAGATATTGTAGATATTAGTTATGATCCACAGCAGTATATATCATATTCAGGTAAAAAATAGTTTACTCTGACACTAGTTCACGCTGACATAATTCTTTCCTGACACCAGTCCTCCCTGACACCAGTCCTCCCTGACACCAGCCCTCCCTGACACCAGTCCTCCCTGAGAGCAGTCCTCCCTGAGAGCAGTCCTCCCTGACAGCAGTCCTCCCTGAAAGCAGTCCTCCCTGACACCAGTCCTCCCTGACATCAATCTTTCCTGACACCAGTCCTCCCTGACACCAGTCCTCCCTGACATCAGTCACCCCTGACACCAGTCCTCCCTGACACCAGTCCTCCCTGACACCAGTTCTCCCTGACACCAGTCCTCCCTGACACCAGTCCTCCCTGACACCAGTCCTCCCTGACACCAGTCCTCCCTGACACCAGTCCTCCCTGACACCAGTCCTCCCTGACACCAGCCCTCCCTGACACCAGTCCTCCCTGAAAGCAGTCCTCCCTGACACCAGTCCTCCCTGACACTGGTACTCCCTGACACCAGTCCTCCCTGACACAAGTCCTCTCTGACACAAGTCCTCCCTGACACCAGTTCTCCCTGACACCAGTCCTCCCTGACACCAGTCACCCCTGACACCAGTCCTCCCTGACACAAGTCATCTCAGACACCAGTCCTCCGTGACACAAGTCCTCCCTGACACCAGACCTCCGTCAATATAAACAATCAAAACTATAATTTTCTAATATTTTGAAATATCATTCTATTCTGCAACATACATTGTAGTAAAGGTTACAGAAGTCTTTGGAACTGAGATCTTCGTCTGTAATAGCTTGTCTGATCTTGTGGGCTCTCCACGCGCTCTGTATCACAGTTGCTGCCACTTGCTGAGATGGGATAATTTGTTTATCTTACTTCAACTCCTAAAATCATACTTCTATGCGTTTAAACAACACATTATATTATTCAGCTATATCAGACATTCGTATCGCATCATTCAACATCACGAGACAAAACTTCAAATTTTCAACGGGCATAAAGTTATAGCACCGGTGTAAAGTAATTGCATATTTATAGTTTTGACCACATCCTACCTTTTTCCTGATTTTATCTCTGAAGCCCTGCACTCTTCGGAGTTGTCGGGCCTGGTATCCCCGTATCCCTGCCTGGATCAGAGTGGCAGCTTCGTTTTTAGTCAGCCTCAAGTGAAGGGGAAGTGGAGGCTGGGGTCTGAGGAGAGGTTGGGGATTATCAAATGTTATTTTAGCACTTTGGCTAAGATATTGAATCCCGGTACGATTTGATACGGTAACTCCATCAATCCATAAAACACACGAATTCGTGCTGTCCTAGGAACTTCCAGGAAAATACCATCTGAGATTGAAAATTGGGTCCAATCAACTTCTAGCACCACTCACCGTTTAGCTAAGATCTTCTGAACGAATGGGATATCGAGAAGTTCCACATTCTGTCGCTGAGCCTTGTACCGGGGGTTATTCCGGTAGAGGAACTCTACAATCCAGTTGATGGAGTTCAGCTTCTCCCTCTGAAAGTATATATTGAATCAAGAGGTGTGCATCGCAACGATCCTACAAGAGCGAAACCTGTCCCCGGGATATAAAGTCCAGATTATTGAGTTAAATATGACTGATTTACTAATAATTTCATGAACTTCATAACTCTAGATCTTCGTATTCTTCCCATTGATGTTATAAATGCAAAAAACTTTTCTAGAATAGTAAAATATGATTATTTCATTTTTTGTGAATCAAAATTTGCTAATTCTTTCATTGAAACGCGAGGGTAATAGGGAAGATTAAAATCATAAGTTTGATTCCAATAACATATCTTTCTCGCGATTACAAATCGCATTCAAAGAAAACATCCAAAATACGTAAAGAAAATACGCAAAATTATAAATAATAATTTTACCACTGTGAGAATGACAAAACCCCTAGTTATTCTGATATGTGTTAAAGTGATTATAAATGCAATATGCACTTAGATGCATGCAAAATGCATGCAATAGATATATTATAAACAGTTCTCGAGTTTAGTTATGAACTGCTGACAACGCAAGTACCATTGTCACAGTTACATCAAACAGGATTTTAATTGCTAAATAGGATTTGATATGACCAAACTTATCATCAGAGAGGATATGTAAATCAGGTTCATTTACTGTTCTCGAAAATGGTGCACCTTCCAAATATATGTGTTGTTGAGGTGTCCTATGTTTTTGTTCGTGCTGTGACTGACATGTGTCATTGCTTATTTCTTTCGGAGACTGCATGGAAAGTTCATTCCTCTCAGGCTCTGGACGGCTGACAGCATCAAATTCTAGGTCAATCAAACAACTTGGCTGATCTTCAGTTTTTACAGTTTCTTTTCCAGAGCAGATATCATTTGATCTCAGTTTCTTGGATATTTTGCCAATCTCTGAGAAGCTACTTTCAGCGTCTTCGCTGCCCTTCTGATCCTTTCCCACACTCCCCCTCTCCTTTCTGTTAGGCCGTGTCAGCAGTCCCTTGTGGATGCGGCTGTGCACCTTCAAGTTCCCTCTCTGAGTAAAGGACTTCCCACACACCTTACATTCAAAGCTCCTCTCTCCGGAGTGTACTCGGAAGTGAGACTGCAGGGTTTCTAACCTTGTGAAACCCTTCCCGCACTCCCCACACACAAACCTCTTGTCCTTGATGTGAACATCCCGGCAGTGCTGCAGCACGTTGCTCAGCTGAGTAAAGGCTTTACCGCACTCCTCGCACTTGTAGGGCCGTTCCCCTGTGTGGACTCGCAGGTGTATCTTCAGAGAGCTGCTCCGGTTAAAGAGTTTGGAGCAGGTGGGGCACTGGTAGAGCTTGTGGTCGTGGTGGGACTGCAGGTGGAGGTAGAGCTCGTGGCGGGAGGAGAAGGTCAGAGAGCAGGAGGGGCAGAGAATTAGTTTATTGGAGGAGGAGGAGGAAGGGGAAGGCTTCTCTTCCGGTGTTCAGACGAACAGTCTGAGTGGAGCTGGGATTCAGGAATCTAGGTCCCTGTGGGGGACTGAGAAGGGAGGTTGGAGAGGAATCAGCTGACGAGGACTGAAGAGAAGAATCATTGAGGATGAGTCCAGTTGGGGTTGCAGGGGCAGAGGAAGGGATGTACGGCGTCATTCCTGGTTGGAATTTGGGCAGCGAGTTGGGCCCGGGGATGAAAAATATCAAGGGTGGTTCAGCGTACTGAGACGGTTCGGTGAAAGTTTGGTGGTTTTGTGGGTCGTATCGCTCACTGCCATAGCATGAACTGTACGCCATTCGAGGTATCAGCTGCTAGATGTGACGAGGCTGTCAGTCACCGTCAGGGAGCAGTGTTCATCGTTCACTGGCAAAATGTTTTGAAGTTTAGCGGGGTCTCATGGATATATTGGAAAATCTCCGTAAACTTAAGACTTTGTTAAATAATTAGGCAGTATGTGTAACGAAATGCTGTCAAACAAGCTTATGTAGCGGGATATGAAGCAAAATTCAACAAAATTTACAAAATTCAAAACATGATAATGCTCTATTCTGCAATGAGATTTAAGGTTCCAAGAAATCACTGTAACGTGCGTTATTGATAAAGCAGTGGTCATAATTGGAGCGTCCCAACCGAGTCTGCAGAATCACTCGATGCTCTGTTAACAGAATTCTCGGATGCAAATTATCACAGTTAACTTAGCGGCGATGTGAACAAAACATGTGCGTGATGTTTCTACCAACTAGAAAACAAGTGAAGATCATATGATAAAACACATACCAATGGAGGTGTTATTATATGGTAGCAGTTGTTCCGCGAAACTTTACGACCGACCTTAGTTAAGCCCAGTGGAGGGTATAGTGGTACACTGGAGTAAGATTGTAAAATGAAAATAATTACAATAATTAGGAAGAACGCATCTTGAATAGCACTGAGATAGGCAGCAGAGTGCTTTACCATGAAGTTCAGCTAACTGGCGCCCATTATTGTTTGGACTAATGTTGCTTTGTTGTTGACTGTTACAAGGGACTGTAACAATACAGTGCTTTATTATAGGACACGTAATGTCACGTTTTCTATGGCGAAATGTCTAATTGAGACATAAAAGAGCTGAGACATATCCATATGATATTTTGAGATGTAAACTGGTGAGAAGTCTTGAATCTAAGAATAATGATAGACATTGCATTGATAAAGAATACATCAGAACAAGAAGGGACAAAGTGAACTCAGACTTCAATCGAAAGAAATGGTGTTTTTACTGGCGCCACGGCTCAGTTCACTTCACAACCGTTGTTATTGTCTCTTCTTGTTGAATCATTGTTAGTTCATTCAGGCTGTGAAACTTGGAGGCATTTCAGAGGTACATTATGAACATTATACTGAACAGTGAACACTAGCTGGCGGTAGAGTGATATGGTTATCACAGATTAAAGTGGTGAGTTAATGAAGTCACACCGCCTTTTTCTTGAGAAAACTTATAATTATTCCAAAGTAACAGGCATTTCGACTAGAGATTTCCAGGAAGTTCATCTATCTACTAATATTTAATACCTAAAGATATTTCCAGTTCATGTAAGCTCGTGCCAGCCGTAACGGAACAATTAATTGAAGCAACTCTCTATGCTGACTGGAAAGTGGAATTGTGAAAAAGAAATGGTGACGGAACAGAAGGTAAAAATGTTTCGTCATTTATTCTACACGTATGCTGACTGACAGTACTATTACAACTGAGAAAGTGAAATATACGGATTCTAGGAAATACTGTTGACCGCAATCTCTGATCCAGTATTCTTCTGGTTACGTATGATTCAATCATTGTTAATCAAACTGTCAAAAATTGGTTTACCACAAAACAATACGTCACTTGATTAGAAGACTACCTATGCGTTTAATCCAATTTTATGAAGTCCTTGACAACTTCCAGCACCTTATATGTGTGGCAGGTTTTCGGAGCATAATTCATCATGTGTCACCGGTGGAGCAGGTGTAAAATAGTGCTCCCACAAGAATATATATGGCACATTCCTTTTGTCCAACAAGACAATCGCAGGGAGAGTCCTTGTTCTCCGGAACCTGCTGAGATTCTGGGGCTGCACCAGCTGTCCTCCTCTCAAAATGATTGTTATTATTATTACTGGCAGATCCTCCTTTAAATTGTGTGACATGAATCGTCGAGTGTCTTTCAGAGGCGAAGATCTCTTTAATAGCAAGTTGTAATCTGCTGAGTAGTAATTCTCTGACTACAATGGCTTTGGCACTTCCCTTCTCCGCACTAAGTCTTCAATAATCGTTTGTAATTTTTCACAGTTTGACGTGAATTATTGTTGGTTTAGTCACATGGTTGCTAAATAATAGATATATTGGGTGTTACAGTAAATAGTTGCTAATTAAATTTGGCTTCAGTGACGAGGTGTTAAAAAGCAACCTGGTAAATTTCTTCCTAAACTCTAAAGTCTAACTTATAGGCATTGTTATAGAGAAGGCAGTACAGAAATTAACAGATCATTATTTGGAAGCTTTGTTCAGTCATCTAGCTTTGTGATATCGCGAGTTGCAACTAATTCCTCAACCGATATATATGGTAGATTATAGTGAGTAATAGAGTAATAGGTGAAGTATTTTACTCATTTGAAGGTTGTACCTACACCAGCTCTCAGGTTAGTATTATACCCATCCCTTGCAAGAAAAAGCGCCTTTTCTAACAAGAACATAATTCTCTATGATGCAAGCAAACAGGATGATGAAATTAAACTGAATGTCAAGTTCAATGAAAATGGAGCATTAAGAGTCGTTCAATATTATCATGCTCTCTGGTCATTATGAAATACATAGAGATGTGCTTATCCGGTCCATTTAGAGATACTTCCCGAGAGGGAAGTATCTGGTTTAGACCCACAATGTCCTAAGAGCCATGGCCCAAACCAACATTCACATATTTCGTAATCACATAGGGGAGGGTAGTTTCCCAATTATGTTTACTTTACTTGTTATTGTAAAAATACAACTTCTGTAAACTTGAATATGAAGGGGAAAGGGGGTTAATATCGGCAAAAATTGATAATGCAATATGTGAACGATCCCTAAGGACCCAATTAGGCAAGTTTCTATATGTAATATGTACATATACACCAATGAAAACGGTTTGAAAACTTATGAAAGAGTCCAAATAGTTTGGTCCCAATATCTATTGCCAATATTATTAGTTGGTGTGCTATATTGTATAGAATCAAATTACCTGTTTTACTAGTGTATTACTCACTTCATATTCCTTATCTTCTTTTATCATTCTCAGCAACTCATTGATACAAGGTAGAACAGTGGGAAGAAGTTCATGCTTCAATATTTCAATGGGCTTCACTGAAATTTTACAAAATCATAATATAATACTTGCAGATTGAATATCTCAATATGAATGGAAATTCATGTGACAATGCATGGCTTCATTGATAAGCATATTAAGCGGTTACATGTCGAAGTGGTGACCGTATACCGCAACTTACATGGTCGAGGCGACAGCCGAGACTGTGTAAGTTGGATAATGGACGAGGCGTGCCGAGTTCATTATCGAAGGTAATGTATATGGTCACAGCTGAGATCATGGAACCGGATTATACCCCGACCGGAAACAGCTGGGACCTACTATTCTCTGACCAAACAACAGTATTTCTTCCCACTCGGGTCTGACGACCCTCGTCGGGATTCAACGCTTAAGTAGATTTTTGATTGCTCCTTTATAAAACCAAATTTCATTTAAAGTCATTTTGCACTGTAATTCAGTGAAGACCGTATAACCAAACTTACACGGTCGCTAAAACAAGCTTGGGAGGGGTATAATAATACTTAATGAGTAGATAACAGGGACATGTCAAACTACTATCTGCAAAGCTTTTTCATGTGCCGATTATTGTGTCTGGCCCACTGCCTGTCATTAACAGGATTACACCATGCATGGAAAAGCCACACACATAGGAGTTTGACACACCACTGTTAGTTGAAAATTTTTGTCTTTTGTCACTCTTATAGAACTCTACTAGGGTTAGAACTTGAAAAATATGAAGTATGCATGTTCATCAAATCTTTTGAAATAATTCTGAGTCATTTTGCTACAATTATCTCAATTAGTCTCTTTTCTGCACACACAATTCCCATCTAGCCATGATTTCACAGATTATTTACTCTAAATGACAGCATTTTCTTATATGTATGTCTAGGTATTTAGTAAGGGATGTATCTGCCCCAGGCTGTAACCCCCCGTGAACTAAATCCTCCCAAAGATGTTAGAACGGAGTTCGGTAGTCCATAGGCCCAAGAACCACCAAAAAAGTTGCCCAAGAAAATCCTTGGGGAACCTTGATTTTACCCCTTTTTTACCCACGCGTAGGGTAAAACTTTAAGAGCCATATCTCTGCTTCCTTTTGAGATAGAGAGGTCAACGACCAGTCTAAAATGTGCGCAATGGTCA
Source organism: Beroe forskalii (assembly GCA_011033025.1). NCBI lineage: Eukaryota > Metazoa > Ctenophora > Nuda > Beroida > Beroidae > Beroe > Beroe forskalii. Next base: position 351,940 of record WFMF01000057.1, on the reverse strand, counting down.
CATTTGGTTGGGCGGGTCAAGGTTTGAAGTCGTTATCTCGAACCGTTTTCGAGATAATCCCCAAAACCCCTTTTTCGTTAAGCGCAAAGGGGTAAAAAAGTGGTACTGCTAAATTTGGCTCTACTGCAGGCCCATTGACCATTTTTATAATTGTAGAAACGTTTCTGAGTCGCATATAGTCTGAAGTTGCACCAAAAAAAGTTGCCCAAGATATTCCATAAGGAACCCCCATTTTTACCCCTTTTTCGTACCCCCGCGTAAGCGAAAATTTGAAATTGGGATATCTCCGCTTCCTTTTGAGATAGAGAGGTCAACGACCAGTCTAAAATGAGCGCAATGGTCACATTTAGTGGGGCGGATCAAGGTTTCAAGTCGTTATCTCAAACCGTTTTCGAGATAATCCCCAAAAACCCCTTTTTCGCTAAGCGTAAAGGGGTAAAAAAGTGGTACTGCTAAATTTGGCTCTATGCTGCAGGTAAATTGACCATTTTCATGATTGGAGATACATTTCTGAGTCGTTTACAGTCTAAAGTTGCACCAAGAAAAAGTTGCCCAAGATATTCCATAGGGAACCTCCATTTTAACCCCTTTTTCATACCCCTGCATGAGCGAAAATTAGAAATCTCAGCAAATTTTAATACTTTTGTTGTACTATTTGTAGAAAAAATTCAAAAAAAACCGAAACCTTGATTCGTAAACAAAGCCATAGATTATTATCATTTACAATGTAATCAGCAAAGGTAATGATAGTTGCTTCTGTTTATACTGTAGATGTTTGAATAAACACAGTGTTTCTAAACGTAATTCTCATACAGACAGCAAAGAGAATCACAATAAAAACGATCAAGATTGCCAACGAGGCCCAAACAAAGATGTGATGTTTTCATAGGCATTGCTTCTTTTTATCAGTTGCGCCTGATTGACTGTCATCCTCATATAGTCATTCTCTAGTGAGTGGTTAGCATGGTATATCCAACCAATTATATCTCGTTTCCCCCTTGTCTGAGTTCGGAAAAATCTCTGCTTTAAAGGTCACATTTTAAAGGTGGGTAGAGTGTCTTATGATACGAGCTGAGGGATTGCCCTTCTACTTCAATTCGAGACAAACCAGACCAGGCTATAAAAACAGATCCATTGTGAGCAAACTTCCACCGATGCCAAGTTATGTTGACAGAAAATACTTGATGATTGCTAGTGAGCAAAATGCCATCATCCATTATAAAATTTGACAGCTGCTTGCAATGTGACAATGCCATTGTACACGAACTGTTTGATCCTGAAACCCTGTAAAGATGTATTTTAACCATTCTGTAGTAGTTGAGCATAGAACCCTCTGAAGTCTACAAAGACACTTGCCTGACCGGGTCCATATTGGTTTAGACCCTCGTCCCACGGGCTCGGGCCTAAATCGGATACATCCCTCGGGAAGTATCCTTATTAAATGGACCCGATAGGTGCGTGTTTATTTATTTATAAAGGTTGTGGATCAAGCGAAAAAATGGAACAATGTGTGTTTCGAGTGTTCCAGGATCGTTTTCATTTCTAAACAACGATAATTACACAATTCCTAATTACACAATTGCTAATAAACAGACAAGCAAGATATGCATTTCTTGGGCGAACAGTGGCTAACATATAAGTAAAAAAGACTAACCTGAGAAAGAAATAAAATTGAAAACTTCCTTAAAGAACGCTGTCTTCGTGTCTCGAGACAAAAAGTTCCAACTTTTCGCATTCTTTGGATAAAACCACGAGTGCAATTCATCTGGATTGTCCCGGAATTGTAGGGACACTGACAGTCGACAGAATATACAGTAGGTCTATGATATTGAACTCACACTGCGAAAGCTAAAGATAAATACTGTCAAGGCTTTTTCCGAATCACTGAGCTCGTGAAGAATGGCTTTCGTTTTCTTCTGCCCGCACTTCAGGTCAACAATTTTATTACGAAGATCTAAAATTATTGACATTACAGAAAAACCAACAACCAGCAATAACTAAAAGCAGCAAAAATTTTACAGTTATATAGGTTTTTTGTTGACTTGTATTTCACAAACAAATAATGGATTTAATTGTGACTAGTGTCTAGTCATGAATTACCCAAATTAACAATAACTGGGGCAAGTCAACGAGGATTAATCGATATTGGGTACAGGATTGGCCACCATTAATAATTAACCAATAATTTGACGTTGACCATAAATTGACAACCCACGATGGTTTATGCCATTATTGAAACTATTTCTAAATTTAAAAGCCTTGATAAGACCATTTTAATTGCACTAATTTAGGGATGATGGAAAATCTAGCTGACTCCATAGAAGTGACGAAAAATTGAATTTTAAGCAATTATCTTCAAAGCCGATGGAAAAAGCGGCCTCAAACTAATAAACTATGCTCTACCCCACCAAATATGCTCATTCTACATATTCTAGATTGATTGCTGACCTTTGTATCGCCAAAGGAAGCCCTTAACGAAAAAGGGGTTTCTGGGGATTATCTCGAAAACGGTTCGAGATAACGACTTCAAACCTTGACCCGCCCAACCAAATGTGACCATTGCGCACATTTTAGACTGGTCGTTGACCTCTCTATCTCAAAAGGAAGCAGAGATATGGCCTCTTAAAGTTTTACCCTACGCGTGGGTAAAAAAGGGGTAAAAAATCAAGGTTCCCCAAGGATTTTCTTGGGCAACTTTTTTTTGGTGGTTCTTGGGCCTATGGACTACCGAACTCCGTTCTAACATCTTTGGGAGGATTTAGTTCACGGGGGGTTATGGATCAATCCCTTACTAATTGCTGTATTTGAATATATCATTGATTATCTTTATTTGCATGATAGATTATGAAAAATATAAAAGGGTGTCATAAGTAAATCTTACTATTCTGGATTGGATGAGGAGCATCTGAATAGAAGCTGTGCTGTCCCTCGAAAACTAATCCTGGATTAATTCTGAAAAAAAAGAATTGTTTAGCTATTAGACATATGTGTGGAGACTACCTGATTACCAAGGGGCTTGAAGAAGACATGCAAAAGTGTGTAGAAAGTTGATGTATGAACAGTAAATCTGTGTATCTTTGGTGAGCCCTTCAGTAATCAAGCAGCCTACACACATGAGAAATCAAAATGTTACTAGCGATCATTGATCACTGATCAGTAGGTCAAAAGCAAAAATTCTGTGATGATTCTGCAATTAGGTACCTAGGTACTTCTATATTCGTTTGTGATTCATCACAGTAACTTAGACTTTTGGGTCCTCGCAATCACCAAATGTATATGACTATTGATTACAATACCAGACTATCATACAAAACAGAACATATGAAAATCACAAGAATTGTTATCACATTGTAATTTCCATAGTTAGCAACTCAGACCCCTGTGATGGTTCAGGAAAGCTCAGAATAGAATGCAAGAATTGTCCAGATGGAGCTGCCATTTTCAATGTTCTCTTCTATTGGTGCAACCAAAGGAAAGTTCTCAGCTCAGACTCTGCTGATTACATATTGAACCTAAAATTAGGTGAAAGGTCAATCAATATAGACAGACGTTTGTCATGTGATAGTTTGACTGAATCATAGACTGGTCTATAACTGGTTGACTGTGATCATCAGTAAATAGCAGAAGTAAATAAAAAAAGGTTGTAGCCCCATTGCCCAAACTCCAAAATAAAAGTAATGCATTGTATAGGATTTTCCTTGAATTTAGGCAACGTTTGCGTTGTTCTGAAAGATATAAACAGTTTTACTTGAAATGGAAAACTTTCTACCATGTAAGGAAGAAGATTACACAGTCCTTTGTTACCCACAAATAACTACATATAGCAAGAGCTTCAGACGGGAGGGGAATAAAGTCAGGAAATTGAAACACGGCATGTTTAAATGGTTACAAACCCCGAGAACATGATTAAAGACTCTTTCAGATTTTGTTAGTCAAACACGCGAAATTATGAATAAACTGATTTCAGCAAAGCTGGAGACATTCTAAGGTTTTGGATAACAACCGAATGAACTACCTATTGACTAAAAGGTCCTTTTTTGAGTTTGACTTCAAAGTAAACTTTTAAACTAACATTGTTCTCAAGTTGAAATTTCCTTTAGTTTTTTGAGTCAATTGAAAAGTATTTTTACTTCAAATAAAATAGTCCCCTGGGAATTACGGCCATATTAAATAAACCTAACTGAGAATGTTGTTCAAACATGATTCCTGAAGAATAGATATTTGTCTGAAATCATTGACAGTTGAATCTTTGAACTTGCAATATTTTTGTTGTTTAATTTCATATTTGAAATTTTGTGTTAACTGAAAAAGGAAAATCAATCAATCAAACATTTGGTCAGCATCAAAAGTAAGCAAATGTTGAAAAGTATTTTTTACATTTAAATATCAAAATTTCAATGAGCTAAAAACTCGATATGGAGATGTTTTTACTCTAACTTCGACTCACAGTTTAATGGATCAGTCCTCACAATTCAATATTGACGGATCCTGGTATCTGAGGTTTCAACTTGGGTTCGATCGATGGATTGATCAATTTACAGGTACCAGCCCAATTTATATTTTACTATATTGTATCACAAAAGTAAGATTTTTAGAATTTTCGAAAAGGATAGAAATCATTAAGATCAAAACTGTGAAGATGCCTCAATTTGATGTTATTTTCAATTTATTTCTTTGAACAGAACTAAAAGTCTTCAATGAGGTTTTCGGATTCGATAATAGGGATTGTCTTTTATGATCAGAACTTTCTACATTGATTTCTCATTCACTAATCATCATTTAATTCCTTGATAAAATGATTCTGTTAACATTCGACCTGCAATGTAGTAACTTTGATCATATTGTTTTATATTTTAATTCTCCTCAAAAGTCACATGAGCACTGCATTTAATTTTTAGTCATACGAGACTTATTAAGTGACCCTATCCATAATATGATAAATGATATAAACTCCTGTATTTGAATATATCATTGAGTATCTTTATTTGCATGATAGATTATGAAAAATATAAAAGGGTGTCATAATTAAATCTTACTATTCTGGATTGGATGAGGAGCATCTGAATAGAAGCTGTGCTGTCCCTCGAAAACTAATCCTGGATTAATTCTGAAAAAAGAGAATTATTTAGCTATTAGACATATGTTTGAAGACTGCTTGATTACCAAAGGGCTTGAATAAGACATGCAAAATTGTGTAGAAAGTTGTATGAACTGTAAATATGTGTATCTTTTGGGAGCCCTCCTGTAATCAAGCAGTCTACACACATGAGAAATCAAAATATCACTAGCGATCATTGATCACTGATCAGTAGGTACCACAAAATAATTTCAAGCAAAAATTCTGTGATGATTCTGCAATTAGGTACCTATAAGGTACTTTAATATTAGTTTGTGATTCATCACAGTAAGTTCTTTGGGGTACTCATAGCAATCAACAATTGTATATGACTATTGATAACAATACCAGACTATCATACAAAACAAAATGCATGAAAATCACAAGAATTGTTATCACATTGTAATTCCCTATAGTTAGTAACTCAGACCCCTGTGATGGTTCAGGAAAGCTCAGAATAGAATGCAAGAATTGTCCAGATGGAGCTGCCATTTTCAATGTTCTCTTCTATTGGTGCAACCAAAGTTTTCAGACTCTGCTGATTACATATTGAACCTCAAATTAGGTAAAATGTCAATCAATATGAAATTTGTTCTGTATAAATACGAATTACTAATCAAGAATTGTGCCTGCCAGCACAATTCTTGTTGTCTGTTGATCCTGTATGCAGGTGCTTAATTTCCCTCCCTCTGCTGTGTTATCTGTGAATAACTGCTTCTTTGTGCTGTATGCAAAAAACTTTGTCTGGGCATGTAGGTTTCACATGGTTTGTACCTTCATTGTAATGATCTGAGATTGAGCTAGAAGCATTTATTTCATTTGACATTTCATGTGAGTTATCTTGCATATGCAGTTGGTTGATCTCTGCAAAAGTAGTCCTACAAAACTACTTGTTGTAAACTTTACAAATCAAATTTGAGCTTATGATGCAACCAATGGCAATTTAAGTCTGAGGGACCTAGTATTACACTATCATATTGTTTGTTGCCAGGTGTTGCCTGGCCCCCTGCACGCGCAAATTAAATAGATTTATTTAATTTAAAAGTATTAGACAGACAATGTCTGGCAAATTGTTTGAGCATGTAGACTGGTCTATAACTGGTATGTGTGATCATCAGTAAATAGCAGAGGTAGTAAATAGGGTTGTAGATAGAGTTGTTAAACTCCAAAATAATGCTTTTTAAGGGATTTCCTTGGATTTATTGTGGTCTTGGCACTCAAGAAAGATATAAAACAGGTTTTTCTTGAAATGGAAAACTTTCTAAACTTTTAACTTGGGCTTCAGATCCCTTTTTACTACCCCTATTAACTACCTTATTGACGAGGTAGGGTAGTAAATAGGATGTTAAAAAGGTGTTTAAAAGGGAATAAACCCCGGAACATGATCAAAGACTCTTATCAGATTTACAGTAGTCTAAACACTCGAAATAGATAATAAACAGATTTCCTGATGTAAGAAACTGTCTAAGGTTTGCATAACAACCCTATTTACTACCCTATTGACAAGGTCCTTTTGACTGATGAGCACACATACGTGTAATACTAACATTGTTCTCAGAATTTCCTTTGTTTTATTATTCAATTGAAAAGTATTTTTTACTGCTTAAATAAGAAAAATGGTCAATAGAAACTTACACACAACACATATTAAATAAACTAACTGAGAATGTTGTGTCACACTTTGTGGAGTTCCTGAAGAAGAGATATTTTGTCTCAAAACTGACAGTTGAATAGCGGTGCAAAGTGTATGGGTTCGATTTCATATTTGAGAATTTTTGTGTTTCACTGAAATGATCAATCACTTCAAACATGGTCAATAGAAAAGTAAGCAAATGTTGAAAAGTATTTTTTTACTGCTTAAATAAGAAAAATGGTCAATAGAAAAGTAAGCAACTGTTTTTTACTCTACTTCGACTCCAAGATGATCATTGATCAGTCCTCATAATTCAATAATAAATTTCAGGTGGTTTCATCGTTCCGCGTCGATCGAATGGATTGATCAAATGAACAACGGGCACAATGCACTTTACGATTATGTCCGCACAAAACAGGAATTGTGCGCATTTTTCATTTGATCAATTCATTTGATCGACGCAGAACAATGAAGGTGCCTCAATTTCATTGGAATTGTTTCAATTTATTTCTTTGAACAGAACTTCAAGTCTTCAACGATTCTTTTCGGATTCGATGATAGTGATTGTCTTTTTATGATCAGAACTTTCACGTTATTTCTCTCATTCAATAATCATCCATTTAATTTATTACTTTCATGATTTGTTAAGTCGATATTAATTTGAACTTTGATATTAATTTGATATTTTAATCAGACAACGACTGACAAGGCAGGCGCTTGTCTGACGTTGACAGACCCTCTCGAGAATCACCAGAATCAGCGCCGCGCGCGCGTCGCTGATTCTCATCGAGCTGAAACCAGCTGCTTTGCGGCTGGCGTCAGCGGGTCATACATTGTACGACAACAAGGCGCGCGCCGCGCACGACATGAACGACGAACGTCTGTCGTCTGAGTGTCAGACAACTAACCTGAACTTCGGCGGACGCGTGCATGCAAATAGCGCGGCGTTGTCTGACTTTAACGGCGTGCGCCCAACGAAGGCGAAGGGGTCATTAACAACGTTTTACGAAAATTGCGCGCGTCGGGCGCCCGCTGAAGGCTAGGCGAGGGGGTCACACGATTGCCCTAACCATTGCAGTGCCTTATTCTACGCGCGCCGCGCACGCGCAGCTCGAGATGTTGCCGTCTTTACTCCATTTCACGGAGCCCCGAGCCCTATTTGCGCGCGCGGCTGATGGTTGTCGTACGATGTATGACCCGCTGACGCCAGCCGCGAAGCTGATTCTCGAGAGGGTCTGTCAAGCCAGACAAGGCCGCGATGGCAATTAGCTAGGCTAACGCCTAACAGTCACACCTATCTCCATCTTGGTATTTTAATTAAAAGTCATAAGGCAATTCACCAGGAAATTCATGTCACAATTGAAATCAAACTTTCTTAATAAGAATTACTATAATGTATTAAAAAGAATTAACAAATGCATTTGTAGAAACAGATTAAGACACTGGGATCCGATAATATATTATATCACCAGTTTTGGCACTCAAATGAGTAACAGTCACTGTCAAAGAATTGTTTTTAAAAACAATCACAATATGAAAATGAAATGTTCCATAAACTGTAAACGTGAAAGTGATTTAATGTGGAAATGTTAATTCAGGAGTTCGAAAACTTGAAACTAAAATGTGATAATTGATTCAATCAATGCCTATGAGTGAAAAGTGAAATGACTAAAACTAATATGGTTTAACTTTTAGAATTTATATTAAAGTTTTTCTCCGAGCAAATTACGCGCGGTGGTCGCGTTTTAAATGTAAAAATGGTATAATTATCCAGTAGACTCAAATTATCAGTTGAGTTTCTTCACCATTTGGGGTATGAATGTACATTGTACAAGGACTCCCTCGACTTCCGATCCAGATTCCTAGCATCCCTCAACCCTTCCTACCCCTACCACTCCTCCCTCGACGTCCAGTCCCTCTACACCTCCTGTGACATGCGCCTAGCAACGAAGTCAGCCATCTCCTCCTTCGAGCAGAACCCCTCCCTCCTACCTTCCAACCTCTCCTCCTCTACCATCAGGACTCTCATCTCCTTCTGCCTTGACAACTCCTACCTCGAGTTCAGCAGCTCCTTCTACTGCAGGATGTTGGTGGACCCATGGGCTCCCCTCACGGTGCAGCTGAGATCCGGGTAGCAGAAGTCGAAGACCTCGCCCTCTCCACCTCTCCTGACCCTCCCAACTCCTACTGCCACTTCGTTGACGACGGCCTTGGCTCCTTCAGGGACAGACAACACGCAGACTCCTTCCTCAACTTCATCAACTCCTGACGGACGACCTCACCTTCACCCTGGAACACCCCCTCTCCGGCAAGACCATCCCCTTCCTTGACGTCCTCATCCATCCCGACAAGTCCACATCGGTCTACAGAAACCCACCCACACCAACCTCTACACCCGCTACGACTCCTGCACAACGGCTTCCTCCAAGGACAGTGTCATCAGATCCCTCACCAGACGGGCCCACAACCTCTGCTCTCCTCAACACCTCGACGCGGAACTTCCAGACAGTACGACACACCCTCCTACAGAACCGTTCCCTCCCTCACATCTCCTCCATCATGACAGAGGTCTCCCAGAAGTTCAACAATCCCTCCACCCACCAATCTCTCGCTGCCTTCAACAGAGACATCAAACCACGACCCTCCTTGAAGACATTCCTACCTTCCATCCCTCCCTCTCCAAACCCATCAAGAAGATCCTCAACGACCACGACATCGACGTAACCTTCTCCTCCAACACCTCCTCCGGAACCTCCTCACCAAGACAAAGACTACTCCTCCCTCCTCCCAGACTCCCAACACCATCTACGAGATCAGCTGCCTCGACTGCCCCGCCAAGTACAACGGACAGACCTACCGCCCCTCCTCGACAGAATGAAAGAACACGAGAGATGCTACAGACTGAATAACGCAGTTGACGACACTACAGACAGAGTGAAATCTGCTCAGCTCATCACTCCCTCACCACTGGACACAACATTGCCTGGAACGATATCCACATCCTCAAGTCCCTCCCCTCCGCTCCCCACCTAGACCTGACAGAACAGGCTGCCATAGCCACTAGGAAACCATCTATGAACAGAACAGACAGCGCTCCAAAGTGCAGCACCCTGTGGAACCTCATCCTCCCCAAGATCTCCTCAACCTTCAGACCTACTGACTCAGGAATCCTCTTCCCCAACTACTGACACCACTTTTTCTTGTTTATGTTATTAGTGATATTGTATTTGATTATCCCGTCACCTGATCACTCCACACCACCCTTCCCCACTCCCTGACACCACTCATTTCATTTATAAGCATCCTCTCACCTTCCATCTTCAGCTGACGACGATAATCACATGATTTTCGAAAGCTCCTGATTTAAAGTTTATCGTATCATTTAAACGTTTTAACTTGCTCTCTAAGATGTACATTGTACATTTGTACAAAGTGTATGTACAACTACATAAATACAATATCAATATGGATACATCATACCTACTTCAAGTTCAACAACTCTACTAGTACTACAAGTCCACGATATTTTGAAAAAAGTTTTTAAAAAGTTATTGTAACAAAGGGGAAGCGAGGTCGATCGAGAAATGAGTTAGTCACTCTGAAATTTCCGAGTCACGTACGTACAAATAGCGGTACAAATATAACTAATAGCGGTAGTGTGGAAATTTCAGAAGGCGTCCTCAGAACTAACGACAGCTTCATAACATACATGGATATTTAGAATCTGACAGTACATTTGGAAGTGCTAGAAGTAAAAGCTTAACAATGGAATTGTATACTCCAAAAATGAAATTGAAAGATTTTTATCCTTCCAGTGTAACAAAATCAGCTAAAACCGGATAATTAAACATCAATAATCATTATCAATAAGTTCCAACCCCACTGAAAATAGAAAACTTTGAATAACAAAAAGAGCGAAGCTTATTAAAATTTCTAAGAAATAATTAGAGAATGAGGTAAAACTTCCAATGGTATCTTAAATTATCTAGATACTAAGACTATGAAGTACATGATAATGAATTTGTGTAGATCATATTCTGTTCATATCAAAATATCGATGATTCATTTCATCTTCAAGCAATCAGTCAACACACTCAAGAGTTTGGCAGCATCCAAGAAGATTGACCATTATCAAAGAGAGAATTGCGTTCATCATTGAGTGTCTTACCCTAACCCCAAACCTACAATGAGCCAACCATAGTCCTAATCAATTTAGTATGATAGACTGTTCCACACTCATTGGCATATCTTATTATCTTACGGCCCAAATAATAAAGGTCGGTCCTCTTGGATGGTGCCAAGAGTTTTATCTATAAGCCGAGTCTGATAAAAACAACCACTAAGTCAATCCTCATCCCAGCCCGTATACTGATGCCACAGCATTAGCACTGATAACTTCTCCATAGAATGTCACTGAATCACGAGTTTCACACTTTCAATCACTCAGGATGTCACTGAATTACGAGTGTCACGGTTTCAGTACAGGATTTCAGGAGGAGGGTGGCTTCTTCTCTGGTGTAATCCTCGATACTCTTACCGTTTACTGATATGATCTGCATACCACGCTTCAACTTTCCATACGCGGGACCTGAGGAAGTAATGTTCAATGGATTATTAGGGTTTTTGAAGTAATGGATTAAGACATTTGTCCCTCGATACCGTCCAACAATTTGTTCCTGATCTCATTAAGCATAACCGTTCAACTTGTTTTGACAGCCTTTGTCCTTTGACCCCCCAAGTATTCCCCTTTCACTACAATTTCTCCCTCTCCAAGCGCCACTCACCATCTTCGTAGACGTGTTTGATGGTTATGGGGAGTGCGGGCACGTTGTCTCTTCCTCCCACTATCGTAAACCCGAACCCGTCAGGGGACCGGGTCAGCTTCACCCACTTCACCATCTTAAAATCAGGCCTGAGAGGTACGAGGGAGGTTAGTGCTTCAGTGAAGCAAGTCACAGACTGTAGACAGACTGCAAAATAGGGCTATAGGCAGACTGTGAAAAAGAATTAGATTGCCACCCTGACCCAGATAGGCTGTCACAGTGTCACACAGATTCAGTGTCACGTAGATAGATTGCGAGTGCAAAGGCAGGCTGTCAGACTGTCACAGGCAGAACACGCATTTTCACACAAACAGAATGTCAAGGCATGTCACCTGTTAGTGTCTGGGTCAGTGACCACCAAGGTGACAGGTGACGTTGCTTCCCGGAGTATCCTCACGGCGTCTTGGTGCGTGAAATCCTCGACATTCGTACCGTTTATTGAAACAATCCTGTCTTTTACCTGGGAGGCAAGCTCAGTCATTCGAACTAAAACTCTGAGAAGATATTATCTCCCATTTCAAAAAGCTCATTCCACAAGAAAACCCCCTTCGTGATCTATTCCACATAAATCCCTGAAATCCCTAGACAAACTAACCCTCAGAACCCCGCTCCTAGCAGCGATCCCGTCCTCCTGTAGGAATGATATGAAGAGAGGGATGGATCCCAGCGGCCATCCCCTGCCTCCTCCTAAACTCAGACCGAGGGGAGCGTTCTTTTCCCTGTATAGACAGAACTTTCAGATTATCTCAAAATGTATCAATTTGGATGTTGCTGAAAATGTGCCTTGTTTAGCAGTAGCTGTGTAGTTTGGTTTGCATTCTGGAGATAAGAGAGTGAAATTGCAAGACTCGTGCTATGCAGTAGTGAGCGAGCTGAAAAAAGCAATTATGTTCTCTGGATACTTCAAAATCAGCAAACTTAAAAAAGAAAGTGATATGCATCAGCTCAACGACCAAGCAGGAAAAAGGGCCTGTCAGGTTCTTCTGCAGCTGCGATTAATCGTTAAATATTCATTCGCAAAGACTTAGCACAGGTGGGTCAGCATTGCTCTTACTTCCTCGGTACAATAGGACGTTCTGCCACCCGATAAATGGAGCCCTAATTTCTGACCTGGCTCCTAAATTAAAAGTGGATCAAACTTAGCAAGAATTGGGGATCAATGATGGACGTATATGTAGACTCATGAGTTTTATCATCTAAATGCTCAAAGATTGAAACAACCTATCTTGTGAATCTACAATTTACAGCAGTCTTCAGGATTTAATAGTCATTTCTATTTACATCTAGCAATGCTTGTGTTTTCTCTTACCCTGTAAAGATTTGCTGTTCTCAAAACAGGAGGCTTAGGTTTCGTGTATCCACTCGACGATGAATTAGACCGCACTTCCAGATGTGGAGCGTCATGGTCACGTGGGATGCTGTCATGGTCACGTGGCATGTTGTCATGGTCACGTGGGATGTTGTCAGGGTGAGGGGAGGCACGTGACCTAGAATCTAGGGAATGAACGCTGTGTGTAGACATCGTGGCGACGCTACTCCCCGTTTTGTAGTCTGATTGTAGAGTTTCCGATCGGAGTTCTCCTGGAAAATGATATGAAAATCAGTTAAAATGCAATAAATTCTTGAAAAGTCATGATCAGACAAACAGTGCAATGACAGAAAGCATAAGTCAACATAAAATCTTTGTATTCCCCCAATTCACACTCACGTTCCGCCAAGTAAGATCGCTTGGAGAGCGTGTTGCTGTGATGGGACCGGGAAGGGGACGGGTGCCTGGGTTCCCTATGTCGGGACGAGTGTTGGGACGACCGCAGACTATCCACATCCCGATGGTGGGATCCCGCTCTGCTGCCCGTGTTGTAATCACGCTGAGAGCTGTGATGGGATAGATCCCGCAGAGAATTGCTGTGGTGAGACGCCAGATCCCGCTGTGAACCGTACTCCGGGTTATAATCCCGCTGCGAGGACAAATCCCGCTGAGATGAAAACTCCCGCTGATACTCATCTCTCTGCGATACATTCGGCGGGTAATCTTCCCTCGCGGGCTGATTTGAAATATCCCGCTGGTAGGGCATGGGCGATTCCCGCACGTGGTAATACCCGTCCGAGGTAAAGTCTCTGTTGGGCGGGGTGAATTCTCTGTTGGGCGGAGTGAATTCTCTGTTAGGTCGCGGAGAGGAGGGGGAGGGGGTGTTGAACTCCCGCACGGAGCCCGCCGGAGGGTACGGAGACCCGGCATTCCCCTCCCGCTGGGAGCCATGGTGGCTGGAGTAGTCTCTGAGGGAGCCCCCGTGAGGCGTGCCAGACGACTGTCTGTCGTATTGTGGAGTGCCTGACGACTGTCGGTCGTACTGCGGAGTTCCCGGGGGTTGCCGGGTGTAGTTCGACAGATCGTAGTCCCGACCCGGGTTATGCTCGTACTCTCGGAGGGGTTCGTGGTAGTAGTCTCTAGCTGTGGGGGCTCCTCCGTCCTGGTAGTTTCCTAACCCCCGCACTGAACCTGAATCCTTGGCAGAACTACCAGGCCCACCTCGGGCTGAACCTCCGTACTGATTAGACCGGGTAGAATCACGAGGAGACCCGCAGCCCGGGGGAGCACACCGGAACGAGTCCCGAGGGGAGCCGCAGGGAGACCCCCCTTGGGGGGAGGAGTTGGAGGGGGAGCCTCGGTGGGGGATGATGGGGGAGCCGTGAGGGGAGGCGGGAGGGGAGGGTCTGATGACCAGACCTCGTGTTGAGTGGAGGGAGCGTTGAGAGGAGTAGGGAGAACCTGAGAAAGATGTCGGGGTGAGGGAAACCTAAGGCAGTGATCAATTTGGTTGCAGTCCTTTGCTCAATTTAATGGCCTTCAGCGGTAAAAAAAAAGACCACAAGACAATGCATCAAAAGGAACAGCATTGTATACCCAATCTACTGATCTAGATGTACCTCTAGAAGGGACACTGCCCCTGCCACTGCCCTGCGTGGACCTCCTCAGACTCCCGGGTGAGTGTTGTCTGGAGGAAGTGATGGAGCGACCCTCGGCGTCCAGGAGGGGTGTTCCCACGGTCAGTTCTATCTTACCTCCACAACCCTTTAGAAGGTGGGAGGGGATAGCTACAGAGGCAGCATGATGGAGTTCCAGTTCTATTTTAAAAATAGTGTAGCAGCAAAATTTCACGTTTCTAAAGCAGAACTATCCGATTTATTATAACAAACCAATAATTATTCAATGATCTATTCAGCTCTACAAGGCCATTCTAACCTTTAGAAGGGTTATAAACTGTGGATGCCTCGCGTACTTGACATCAGTACCATTAATTGCCAGTATCCGCTGTCCTTTAGAAAGTCCCCTCTTCTCTGCCAAACCCTGCTTATCTGTAACACCTTGTTTATCTGCCGCACCCCCGGGTGTAATGTGGGAAATGTAGATACCGGGCAGGGACCTGCGTTCTGTGATACGGAGTCCCAGACTTCCTGAGAGAGAGGGTGGTGAGGTGGCGCGGTTGGGTAAGGTGGATGATTTAGTTCAATCGAGAGGTTGCTGGTTCGATTCACGGGTATCTGGAAAGAATGAAAACCTTCAAAATGTGGTGAACACACGTACCAGATTTGGGTTTGTCGAGCGTTACATTCTGTATCGAGTAGAGAGGCGAGTCTCTTTTTATCTCAATCTCAGTTACAGCTTTCTTCTGAGACAGCAAGATGGCAGCGTCCGATACTGCCATGTCACGAGTTACCTGGAGCAGAGAGAAGTTAAGACGCAAGGTTTACCGCTGCAATTTTACACAGTGCAGCATGCTTGATTGATTAGTATTTACAGAAACCTGTCAAGAGATGCAATAATTGAAGCAAAAATCTCATTTCCACAACTCACCACGTCATTAATTCGTGTAATGAGATCCTGAGGCCAGACCAGCTGCTGTGCAGGGGATTTGGGGGTAATGGACTTAACCAGGATTCCGTCAGGATGGGGCTGGGAGATCAGGATGATACCCGAACCACTGTCGCTGTTATGGAGAGTCAGGGTCACGGTGTCAACCTGAAATTGAATACTTACTGAACAGGTATAAGTTTAAACGTTTAACAGATATACGAGAAGTGTTTTCATCAGAATAGCTTTCGAAAATCATGCGATTATCGGACCTCGACACTCGATACAAGTGTCTTTTCATAACTTCATAAGTATGGGACGGAAAAATCATTTGAAATCCCAACAATAAACACAGAATCCCAGCATTACTGCCCACATTACCTCGATGGGAGTATCATGCCAGGATATCCTCCTATCTGAGGAGGCTGGATCCCTATCTGTGCTGCTCTGCCTGGGTAAGACAGGGGAGTCCCTATCTTCCGCTGTCTGTCTGGTCAGCGGGTTACTCTGTCTACCAGGATCACTCGGCTGCGGCTCCTTAGGTTTCTTCATCACCACACTGTAGATAGGCTCCTCTGGGACTGCAACATCCCCAACAGAAGTGGGGATGTGAGGAGGAGGAGGAGGAGGAGGGAGAGGGGGTCGGTCAGGAGGCTCAGCAGAGAACCCCTCAGAATATTGGATCGAGCCCTCAGAATATTGGATGGAGTCTGAGAGTTTGTCCAGAGATTGTCGCGAACTCTGGGGCCTGGAAATACATCAGTTGTCAGTAATTGTCTGATTGTAGGTTGAGCAAAGCAATAGCTTATGCAACCCTCATTTTCATTAAAAATTGAGAAGTATCGAACGAAATATTATCATAGACTCATAAAAAACAGTATATTAACACGCGAACCCGAATCTGAGATCAGGTTGATGGGATCTAAGGGAGATATTATCAGGAGTAATGAAGTCCGTTCTCCGGAGGGGCGAGATATCGGGTTGAGAAGCGGACTGTGGGGCATCTCTCATGTCTTGGAGTGGTTGGGGGGTTCCGGGGGTTTGTTTGGGGGTTCCACTGGGGGTCTGCTTGGGGGTTCCGGGGGGTTGAGGGGTGCGGGGAGGGATGGAGGGGGCTTTGTCGGGGTGCTCCACGAAGGGAGAGTTAGATCGGGAAGAGGGAGACGTATCCTGAGGAAAGAAAGATGAAAGTTTAATAAAATCAACTTGTCAGTGTTACACAGAACCTCGTTTTGGATAAGAACTATAAAAACCATTGCCTACCAACTCCATTCCAAAGAACCGACCCCATACCACAAACGAGCGACCATATATCATAAAAATACCCCCAACGTTTAGGATTGTCAATAATAACAAGGCCTTATGAATCTGGTAATATAGATGATCTCTTTCTAAAGAAGCATTACTGCGTACCTTGTCGCTGCAGGAGCTGCCTGTCACGTGTGCCACTGCCACGTGAGGTCGCGTGAGTAGCAACGTGACGTCACCCTCCACTTTACGCAGCACGGCGATGGCTTTGATCCGGGAGATCTCAGTGAGGGGGTGCTCGTTCACTGCGAGGATCTGATCACCTGGAAGAGGAGGGTTGAAAAGCTGATGACGATAATCACAGGAGTCAAGAAAGTTTCTGTGCAAAACTGTTTTGTATGATCAGTTCAACACTGAAACGTTTAAATTCTACCTACTGATTCATAAAAGTAAGTTTCAAAACAAGGGGAAATCGCCATAATGCAATTGAATCGTCCGAAATTCTAGAAAGACACGAGAATGACCAGAGAAATTTGCCCAGGGAGAATCCTAGATTATTATCAAATGAACCAAAGCAGACCTGGTCGTAGATTTTCGCACTGGCTGGCTGGGAAATCAGGGACGATGTTCTTCACGAAGATTCCAGAACCTTTCTGAACTACGTTTATCCCAAGGGAGGTGGTTCCGCTCTTCTTAATATGGACTGTGAAGGCGTTCTGAACAACGCCGTTTCCTACTGCGAGTGCAGATCGTTTTAATGAATGGGAACAAGATGCCAGACACAAATTACAAAAATGAATCTACTGAAATAAGAGACGGTAGAAGACAATTTACACAAGAAAAAGTCACATTTTCGGTGCATTAGTTACCCTAATAGTCTAATGAAGAAATGAACACTGAATAAGATTAGGTAAGAGAAGTAAACTTGTGAATTGAGTAGAAGACACGAAAGTTACAATAAAATTACAGATCATGGGATACAGTAGAACTAGAATGTACGTTAAAATAATAAAATGTATCCCACAATCAGACGAACAATGAGTTTAAAACAGATCATTTCAACATCTCCATTTACAATCCAGGTAGAATATTTTCATTACATCATCAGTACCTATATCAGTACTAGAATCAGTACTATATCAGTACTATATCAGTACTAGAATGTACGTAATGGATAAAAGGTACACGAAGGAGTCGAAATCAAATGGAATATCAAAAGACATACTTAAGTACTTTTGCAATCGCTAGCTCAGTACCTCAATACAGCGTGAGTGAACTGCAACCTACCCGAGTTGACAGAAGATGGTGGTTTTGGTGAAGGAGCAGGGGTAGGCTTGTGTTCCGCTTTAGGTTCCGGAACTGGGGTGCTGGCTGCTGTGTTGATAGGCGTCACCTGGGATAGGTGGGGGTGAATGTAAACAGGAAGCTTCAGTGAAACACAAGGTCAACAGATAACTGGACAATGCTTATACCTATGATATTTCACGATTCACCGACCGGTGAAAAGTTCGACCAGGCGCTTAATTTTCAACTACACGTCCACTGATAGTCAAATGCATCCCAGAAACACCGCATTCTAACCCTCTACAATGAAATACCTGGGCCTTCCTGGGCGGTTTCCTGATGACGGTGACATTGGTAGGGCCGTCCTGTTGTCTGAGGATTGGCATCATCATGTCTTGTGGCACTCCACGTAGAATCGTGTCATGGACCTGGGGGAGAAAGGGATGAAATAATGGAGATGGGAGGGAAAGGGGTGAAATAATGGAGATGGGAGAGTTCTCGAGTGGTCAGACTTCAAACATTTTTCATGTCACATTGGAAATTATTAGACTTAGAATCCATGCATTGTAAAGCAAAAAAGTATTTTTGAGGCTTGGCTGTTTAGTGATACGTTGAATTAAGACAGTAAAACAATACGAGGTTTATCATAATCGGGATCGAATTAATAAATAGAATTTTATACAGTAAAATCTTCAATACAAAGTAACAATACAAGAAAGATTCGCACAATAAAAAGACTGCTGCAGTACATATTTACACTTCCTACGATTGCAGAAGAAAACGGTTCGCAAGACACAAGATGAAACACGATCCTCTGTTTTGTGGCACACATAACACGATTCATAATAGGAATATCAGATACGACTCAGTCTAAGACAGTAAGAAGAGATTCATTTTCACGACACTAGGACGGGAATAATAGGTGAGAATGATTAACAAAATATCATCTAACAGCCTATCCGATTCAAAACCCTCTCATAAAATCCTGTAAGATAAAATATATACACGTCTATTTACATGGCTATAACTTCTGAGCTGTATTTTGCAGGTAGCAAACAGCAGTTAACAAGTGTAATCAGGTCCAATTATGCTGAGAAAATCTATAATATACCAAATGCATTGGATACTCCCTCGAGCACGACCGCACACATACTGTTTCCAACAGAGAATATCTGCTAATCAGCCTTATGACTCCTATATTAAGTCTGAATTAGGATTGGTTCTTAAGATTTATAAACTGAAGCCAGAGAACCTGCGATGAAAGATAACCAAGGTCCAGTATAATGTGAATATTACATCTGAAACACTCGCTCCACCTACATCAAGACACAGGAGGAACAGGAGAAGGTATAGCAGCAGCTGCCACCCCTCCCGGAACTATGGATTTCCTGGGTCCCCCTCCTCCCATGGGCACATTCCGCTGGTGTCTGGCGTAGTAATGGTCTGTGAGGAGGAGTGGGCAGGCGTAGAAGGGATGCGTAACCTCCACGTTCAGATGAACCTGCACGTGCACGTTGTAGTACATTGTCACCTCCTGAGGGTTGTCCTCAGTGAAGCCCCGGAACCCGATCTCATCCAGAGTCAGGTGTCCTTCCAGCGGCTCGCTGTGCTCCACTTTGTCCAGGTAGACATTGATGTCAGGGACGGAGTGTCCGAAGCGGTGCTGGATGATCTGTTTCACGCCGTATATGGTGAGAGTGGCCGTGACTCTGGAGGTGAAGTTACCTGGGATGTCCTTGTCCATGAACTGGTCTAGTTCCAGCGACAGGTTCACGAACCGAGGTCGGATCTCTGCTCGCTCCGTCGGAGGGAACCACAGGTGACATTTCCCACACTTCGGAGTGGAAATGTCCCGGACGTTCAGCTGGATCTCCGGCTCCTCCATCGTCATTTTGTTCGGCTCCACGAAGGGAATATGGATGCCTTTCGCAAACAACAAATAGTCGATCTTCTCACGGATTGGTTTTTCTGTCATGAACTTGATGATAATCTGCAGTTCGCTCTTAGTGAGCGGAGCTTTGAGAACTGAGAGTCCCTCGGTGAACTTTTCTGTGGAAACTTCGCCGTGACCTTTGTCATCGGCGTTCGTGAACTCTTCGATCAGCTGACCACAGTTTGCTCTTAACCACGTGTTTAGTTTTTCTAGAAATAGTTTGTGTTTTTGTTCCTCGACTGAGCCTTTATCCTTGCCATTCCCGGATTTTGATTTCTTGCCCTTCTTCCCTTTACCGTTCTTCTTTTTCTTAGGAGGCATCTCAGTTCATTGACCTAGCTAGAAAATTTAGAGTTGGTTAAGCAAAGATTTTTAGACGAAGCAACTACATCAATAGCTACATGAATAGGAAACAAAGGCGGAGATAAAGTTAGGTCACAATATCATCAGGCGGAATAGCAGCGTGAAAAGAGTACAATGTACATTGTACACTGTACAATGTACATAGGATGTTACGTACGTTGTACATTATGTATATTGTACAACGTACAAATTATGTACAATACCTCCATACGTTCTCATTGCTACAAATAAAGCTACGAATAAATTGAATATTTGCCTCACGCACAGTTCATGGCCGACAGGTGGTCAGAAATGTGACACCGAATAGTCCCATGTTGTAGCCACGTGCGTTGTGAACCAAACAGGTAATCACGTAACTTTCACTGAATAATGCGGGCACACAATTAGCGTTATGTTCACCAGTGTTACTTAATCTAAACACAAGGAATTCGCATTTACAGATAACCAAAACTCCCCTGCAAGAGGTGACTCAGATGAAGAAAGAAGATGTTTATTCTCTCCTGGTTCGCGCCAGTAATTTTTCCAGGTCGGTGTTAAGGGGGTCAGTGAGTCCAAGCTCCTAGAGCAAGGCAGTCTCTCGAGGCTATCCGACCAAGAGCAATGGGATGGTGAAAATTGCGGCGTTACCACTCAGGGAGCAGTCTTGCTTCATTGTTGATATCAGAAACCTCAAGTTGTGAACCAAAAGTAGAGGAGAATATGCCAATTAGAAAATTGTAGATTGCTCTATATTCAAAGATCAATATCTAATATAGTCAGTAAGTTACAATTATGATGAAACTCTAATCTTCTCAAGAACTGTTGGTACTTAATAAGATACCCGAGAATCAGTCAAACTTGAGAAAGCTTTTAAAGTTAAACCTATGATTTGAATACGGTAAACCTTATATCTTTACAATAGAGGGACAACATAAATAGATAAATAATTAAGCGCGATGACAATAATGAATACCATTCAGTCATGAGCAAAATGGAGTAATAACCTAATTTTGGGTACACCGTACGTAATTTGAGCCACTGAGAAATCAATGTCAACGTACACATAAACAAACTCCACCACAAACAAACAACTAAACAAATCGCATCTGGTATAGAAACTAGGGACTTTGTTGAATAGTATTAGTGACTGTTTGAGTGAGTATTCAGGTTGTTGATCCAATCATCTGACTATCGGATTATAGGACAAGAATTAAACTCATCATGGCTAAATCATTACAATTACGTCTCACGACTGGTTCAAAATCAAGAAAAATATTTGTCATAGCCTCTGGAATTTGTCGAAAAATTTGCGAAGAGAACTCACTGAAGTTTCCTCAATCCTTATGTTTACAGAATTACAGACAACTGACCAGTTCACAGCTGTGTTCTGTGCATGAGATCAATGACACTAAATTGCATAAATACAGACCATATTTTCCACGTTTTGCAGACAACATTTCATATGCAAATGCCTTCACGCTCAGAAGCGAGTGCTCACAAGGGCCACTTTCCCACGTGACATATTGGATTGAAACGCAAGAAAATTATTTATTGCCATGTATAATAAATGCCGAAGAACAGGGGCAGGATATATGCTTTTGTATAGACTCCATATGTGATTAATTTTTTCTAGGTCGATGTTAAGGAGAGTCAGTGAGCCCATGTTCTTAGAGCAAGGCAGTCCCTCATTAACAATCGACCAATATCATTTAAATAAAATGTGATTAATCTGGAACAATGCTGGAACAATGGAGCAATGATCCCATCACCAGATTGCTAATATTGCCTGATCTATGTTCGAAATGCTGTGAACTGAAGTAGCCTCCTCTTCAAACCAGTTTGAAGGCGTTAAGATACATGACAACATTTCAGTGTCATGTTTCGTGAAAGTACTTCATAATATGCAAATGCCTCTCACAGTAGCAAGTGCTCACAAGTGTCACTTTCACACGTGACATTGAATTTAAACGCAAGAAAGTCATTCCTCACCGTAAATGATAACTGTTGAAGAATTTCAGTATTTGGTTCGTCAAAGCTAACTAAAACAGTTCGCGCCAATATTTTTCCACGGTCGATGTTAAGGAGGGTCAGTGAGCCCATGTTCTCAGAGCAAGGCAGTCCCTCAGTAACAATCGACCAATATCATTCAAAAATGAAATCATTCGACAATGGAACATGTTGTTGACCCTGGAATACCGCGAACTGAGACCTAATTTCCACAGGGTCTCCATGGTTCTAATAAAAACTGCAATAAAGTGCTCGGTATCACCGTTTTACAAGATTGGACTGGAAAAACTATATTCGACACTCGTCAGTAGATAAAGTTCACACTGCGTTTAGTAACACAACCCTATGCACTTCCCTTTAAACTGCTCCAAACCCGTCATGAGACAACCAATTAATGTTCTAGAGGGTGGTGGGGTCATCTTGGGAAGCCGTAGAGTGTAGACAAAACACGAAAATAGTTGGCGAGATAGTATTTTTACGATAAGTTCTCTTGATCTAGACGGACGAAGTATAATATCCGGCTCGTGATTACAGCTGCCCCATCCCAGTGAACGAACATATAAAATGTGTAACGCAAGTTGGTCAAGTAATGAGCGGTGTGTAAAGCTGTTGAAGTAACAAGCACAGCTGATATACTATACTGGACCAGATGTTCCAGTGTATGGGAGCTGAGTGAATTCTCATCAGGTGTTTCTATAGTGTGATACGTGTCATACTCCGGCTAATAAATGGGCATTACTATATTTATTACTTTTATATATTAGCAAATAGAAGGAACTAATGCTAATTAAGGTGGGGGGGCGGACACGCCTGGGGCTGGCTCCCCCGGGGTGTGTAGTGTCGGGGGCGTAAGGTAGGGGGTGTCATGAGTCCGTTTACCGCCCCCTCCAGCGTAGGAGGTCTGGAACGGAAGCAACAACAATTGGGAAGCTCTGGATGTGAACGAGTTTTGCATCAGAACTCCTGAATAACAAAGACAGCTTTTTTAGGCGATGCCCTTTGCGAAAATGGGCAATTTTGTCGCAAAATCTCATGTTCCGGAGTTCAAGATCTCAGGACTTGAATGCCACGCCAAAAAAAAAAAAGTTCGTATTTTGGTGAGCTATGTCAAGTATTAACCTCACTCAAAACTAGAGCAAATCAAATAATCAAATAACGATTACTGAATACTTATTCATGCATCATAACAAAATTATTTGTTATGATTATGTCAACTATAGTGACACTCCTTCGCAATGCTAAATAAAACTAAAATCCACGCAAAATATGCACCTACACAACAAAACGATTTCAGCGAAATCATGAGTATGTATTCGTATTCGAGAGTGTATGTGTGGTTTGTACGATCGTGTGTGGCATGTGTATAATATGTGTTCATACATGTGGTGTATGTTTGTGTGTACGAATGTTTGCACGTGTCATTGTATCTTCATGTTTGCACGTGTGTCATTGTGTGTCCCCAGAGCATCACAGGAAAGACAATAGATCATTATTAGGTGGATGGGGCAGCGGTTAATAATAATCTAATAATCGTGTGAGAGTGGCTGAGAAGATCCAAGAGTGAGATCTAATTAGGGATCGTTCACATATTACGTAATCAATTTTTGGGAAATAATCAAACGTAACATGTTAAATTTTCGGAAAATATAATCATGGCCCAACCCCCCTCCTTCAGATTTTTGATCACCAAAAACTATATTAACTGACAAAAATTAGAACAGTATCGTGTGAACAATGCTTCAAAGCTTTTTACGAAATCTCGCCTACGAAAACTCCTCTGACAATGAGATGGACACCTCCTCCTCTTTCTCTTCCTCCAACGTATCCTCATCTGCTCATCATCCTCCTTAACCTCCAACAGATCATCCTCCTCCTCCTCCTGAGGCCCCCGGTTCCACTAACTCACTAAAGAGCCAGAAATCGACGTCTTGGTCCCACCTCAACCTCCTTCAAAACCGATGGAACCAAAGTTTAGTATCCGTGTCCTACTCATCTGCCACCAAAGCCGACGGAACCCAAGATCCAGATCAGCCCTAGCCCCTAAGTGCCAGATCAGAGTCTGGCAACTTCACTGACAACTGCAGCTTCCTACATCTTCATCAAAAAGATTGATTCCTGGATAATGGAGCTGCGGATGTACGCCAAGACCTGCTCTGGCATCAACTCTAGAGCTCTAGGCAAAGAAAGGCCTCCGAACCTCTGATCAAGCACAGAGCAGCAAACCTTATATACAAAGAGGCACTGAAGTGGTTTGGAAGAGTTCAACGAATGGAGTACATCCCTCCTATATGGGCAACACTAAAGGAACTATACATTCTGAACCATATTGAGTTAGAGTAGATCATGTTTTAATCATAATTATGAAATTTTGACAATTTTTTCTGTAAATGGCTAATTTTTGGTAATAAAAATTGAAATCCTTTAAATTTTCATAAAAATTTTGAAATTTTCATGAAAATTCTTTAAATTTTATAAAAATTCTTGAAATTTTCATGAAAACTTTAAATTTTCATGAAATTTCGTGAAATTTTCATAAAATCCTTGAAATTTTCATGAAAATTTAGATATTTTGATTACGTAATCATTGGCCAAACCCCCTCCCCCCCCTCGTAATCAAACGTAATCATTTGGAAACCCCTCCCCTAGTCCCCTCGGCTGATTACGTAATATGTGAACGATCCCTTACTGAAATAATTATGACGCAATAATTATCAATTATCAGTGGTTATGATAGCTAGAACCATTTAATTAGGTGGTCTCGCAAATCAAAGAATGATTTTTTCGGGAAAAGTATGATTGTTCCACTAATTGCAACATAATAGCCAAACACATGACTTAACTTTTTCGAAGCTTTGGGCAATGAAATTGAGGTCATACGAGCGAATTTCTGTGGATGAACCAATGGGAGTCCCATATTGGGAGGAGTACAACTTGAGTTCCGTGAAATCAAAGACTCAAGAACAGGTCAACAGGGCTTGAAAAATAGAGTCACAACAGAAAATGCAGATTAAAAAGTACCTACGTACGACAAAATATCAACATTCCGAAATAATATCCTCGACATGAAATGAATTATTACTTGTAACGCTCATTTATTGAACAATACGTGTTAGGGCAGACAGTAGATGAATTAGATTGGACTCCAGTAGGTACGATGCTTTATGAAGGAATTATTAATCAATACCGACCCCGACCGTGTGAAATTTGCACGAAGCTATTTAGAATTTTAGCAATAACGTCATGAACATTGGGTATATTCTGAATTCTTCTGGAACATTAGTGGCTAAAAGAGTGGGAAAACGATTTGAAATCAGCAGATTACTATACTGGATTATGAAACTAGAAGACATGCATTCATTTGCTTAACAACACGAATGGTAACTAAAACTGATACAGTGATACGTATGCTTCACATCTTCGGCCAGTTGAAAGGCAGATTAACACGACATTGTAATGTTCAAAAAATCAAAATACACGATATGCAGTATTTTGTTATGTTTGTAGTGTATCCATACACCTCTATAGATAAGACATTGGATTGTACACTGTAAACAAGTACAAATATGTACAGTGTACGAAAGTACAAGGGTAGATATACACTTACACGGTGCACATTGTCTCATTGTGCAAACAATATACAAATGATAAGGTGCATGTACTCATGTAAATTTTCAAATGTACGAAAGAATACACTATACACTATACATTGTATTTATACACTACGATACACACATCAACACACTGCCAAGAGACGAATCAACGAAATACGGTAATGAAGAGTACTAGCTTACTAGTAATCGTGTACCACCATCAACTGGAGCCCCCACATATTCAATAAATGTACTCGGTTACACATCGAGTTATAACACGGCCCCGTGTTGCCATGGCAACGGGGAATTTTCAGTGGCATACTGCCATTCACTGTACATAACATGGGTCATGTGCCGAAGTTATTGCGTTAATATTTCGCGTAATTTTAATTTGTAAGGTGTACAAAATTATTTACAGTGCATAATGATATGTGCTCAATGGTCAAATGATAATTTTATTGAAGTGGCGCTAGAAATATAATCGCGCTGGAACAATATATTCAATCACCAGCCACTTAAATTTTAAGGCAAAATCTCCGCATTGATCAATATCATTGATCAAATATCATGAGCAGAATGAAGTGACAAATGAACTTGCTAAATATCAACATTACCGATAACTTTCTATCAGGAGCGCCCAGTACTTCTTACAGAATGCAATCTACATATTTTGCTCATTTACGTGCACACGCTAGATTGCACTACTCTCAGAGATCATCAATTGATTTATGCGCAATTTAAAAAACAATCGAGCAGCTCGGACCTCTCTGGTCAAATGCGGCTGTTATAAGTTAGTACATGTAACACGACGATTAGCGTAAGCTTGTTAGATTGTCATGGTGCACACTCGAGTAGCGGTTCTGCTTGCCAGTTTTCAATCGAATGCTTGTAATTCGTCTTTCGTGTGTCTCGCAATACTCACAACAAGTCATTGATTTCAAGTGATAGAACGAGACAGATTTGGGAACTTTGTGTTACTTTGCCCCTACAGAGAGAGTGACAGCATATCATAATGTCAGTGCTCGCCCCGTCACGGGAGGCCACCATGGCCAGCAGGCTGACGATCCAGGCAGTGGATCTGGGAGCTGAGGAGGACGATGACAACCCCCTGTCCATGGCTATAGAGATGGGCAACGTCCGGCTGGTGGAGCGGTGTCTGAAGGACGGGTGGCCGCTCCACCTGGAGAACAAGATGGGGTACAGCCCGCTGCAGCAGGCCGCGAGTGACGGCAACATGGACATTGTGGTGTTCCTGCTCCGCCGGGGGGCGGACCCTAACGCTAAGAACAAGTGGGGGCTCACCGCCCTGCACCGGGCTGCCCACAACGGCCACAGTGACGTGGTCATGTTACTGCTGGAGAGCGGAGCTGATGTGTCGTCTGTTAACGACGGTGGCAACTCCGCCCTCCACTGGGCTGCCTACTTCGGACACTACCAGGTCTGTACCATGTTGCTGAGCGAGGGTGCTGACTCTCTGCTCAAGAACGGCAAAGGGATCACGCCGCTGGAGCATGCTAAGGGCAGGAAGAAACTGAAGTGTGAGAGGATTTTGAGGAGTTACGCGGAGGGGCGCATGAAGCCACGGAGGAAGTTGAGCAAGAAACCAGCCCCTAAGACACAGATGGAGCCCCTGACAGATGCTGATGTTGTAGAGGAGCCTAAGGATGCGGAGGCTCAGGAAGAAGGACAGGCCACTGTGCCAACAGACGCGCTGGAGCCCCCAACGTACACTGAGGTGGTGGATTTGACGGTGCAGCCCAGTGGGGAGTTCCCGGAAGTGGTCGAACAGGACGGAAAGATCGTTCTGAAGGACGAGGAGGAAAAGAAGGAGGGAGAGGAGGCAGTGGCACGAGAAGAGACCAAGATCACTGTGACAGAGGCAAGCCCTCCGATGGTTGATCCCGATGTAACGGTTGTTGAAGCTCCATTTGAAGCAACTGAGGAACCTAAACCGTACCAGAAACTCGATATTGGCGACATTGGGGAGAAACCGGAACCCCTTGACATGGGAGAGTTAGAAGACGAGCCTTCCCAAACCCTGCTCCCGCTCAGGAGAAAGAGACAAACCTCCAACCAACTGGGTTCCAACTCTTTCAACACCCCTCGGATGACACCTCGGATGAAGATGTTCACACCGATGCAAGGTGGAACCCCGGGTCCTGTGGGAGATCTCTCCAGAGCCGAGAGCATGTTGAGTGTGGCGAGTGACAGGACGGTGGCCTACCGGAATGTCGATCACAAGGGAGATAAACTCTACTCCAAGACGGAGATCAAGAAACAGTACAAGGGAGATTATCAGACCATGGTGTTGGAGTTGACGGCGCTAAAAGCTGAGAATCTGCAGCTTGTTAAGGAGGGCGAAGTGCTGACTTCGGAGATTCAAAGGTAAGTCCTGCTATGGACAAAACAAAACAAAACTTGTATGAGGGTTTGAGACAATGCCGGCTTTTAACGAACTTAATTCAGAATTTTCTAATAAAATGTGTCACGTCCCCACCAACAACCTTGATTTTAGTGATAATTTATGAAAGAATTTTAGGGTTAATCAAATTTACATACTTAAAGAGGAACGCTTCATTCAGGGTTGTCGGAATAAAGCGAGTTTTATGTTACAATTAAATATTATTTCAATGGATGGCGGGGTTATTTGTTTACAGCCCTGTGGAAAGTAATACTGAACATTTTCATAAACTAGAATTTTGATAATTTCACACAAAATCCATGACCCACCAGGTTGAACATCCAGTGGAAGACAGTTCGACACGAAAACGAGACTGTCAAATTCACGGTCAAGGAAGTGATGAAGGAGAGCGAGGACCTGAAGGAGCAAATGTCTAACATGACCTCCAAGATGTGCAAGATGAATGTCGACATTGACCGACTCCTGGCGGATAACAACCGTCTGTCGAAGGAGAACAAGAAGCTGAACGAGGATTTGGCGGGCGAGCTGCACTTCTTCAAGGCTAAGCACATGGAGGAGAAACAGAGGGCAGAATCCCTGGCAGTCTCACTCCAGGTTACTGACAGATAGACAAGTAGCCGGATTTATCCAGTCATGCTTCTCATTTTGATTTTTGAATGGCTATTATTCATATTCTTTAATAGCATTTGTGAAAGGCATTTCTT
Organism: Beroe forskalii; assembly: GCA_011033025.1. Classification (NCBI taxonomy): domain Eukaryota; kingdom Metazoa; phylum Ctenophora; class Nuda; order Beroida; family Beroidae; genus Beroe; species Beroe forskalii. Next base: position 322,985 of record WFMF01000057.1, on the reverse strand, counting down.
TTATCCTTCATAAATTCGATCTCCGACTTAAACGAGCCAATGGCAAAGAATCAAAATCAAATGAATCAAAATTATATCTTTATTAATGATAACAAAAACTTCACACTAACTCTCATCCAGGAACAAAAGAGGCTGGCAGTCGATCTTGAGGAGCAACTGGCCCTGCCTCCAGAAAAGCGTCGAAATCACGTGCGGGAGGATTGCAAGTACAAGGAAATGGTGCTGGACTTCATCGCTACCCTCAATATCCCCGAGTCTTTCCAGATACCCAAGTTCACGAAGTGTTTCTGCGAGGACTGCTGCCCTACCCCTCATCTGGAGTACAGGGGCCAGCCCCTCATGATGTATGCTGTCCCTCAGCACTACGTCAGGTTTGTTATGCTAGGTGACAAGGGGGACGGAGGAGACGGGTCAAGGAGGGCTTTACAAGCTCAAAGTATGGCAACTTTCCAAATAATTTCATCAAATTCAAAGGCGTATATTTTATTTTTTAACTTGTAACAAAAAACATCATGAGTTCTGACTTCTAAATCTCATCCTTTCCCAGGTTTGGACTAGCCACAGATCCCCGTCTCATAGAGCACAACGCCGTCTTTGAGAAGAACCACGTTGCCTTCTACCCCGTCCATCCCGCTCTAATCCGGGACATGATCCGGGACGGACTCATGCTGCCGGGGTCCACCACCGGGGACGGCGAGAAAATCCCCCGAACCCCGTTCAGCGAGGGCAAGTTCTCCATCGTGCCGGACGACCCCAAACCGTACAAGAACCCGCACAGGAGCCACTTCCGGGCGGAATTCCGGCACCCGGAGAAGTGCAACTGTGGGAAGTGCCAGGACTTCCTGCCGGGCAACTTCTTCTTCACCTCACCAACCATCAAGTACCTGGAGCACCCCAACTACAGGCCCTACTGGGTCAAGCACCAGGGCAAGATGGTCCGGTGCGCCTTCCAGGTGCGTCAGAAGCAGGACGCATACAACATCCTCTGGAGGACAACCGACAAGACCATCTGCGCTAGCAAGCTCATGGACCCCTTCTTCAGGAACGATGAGATGGAGTACTTCACTGCTGATGCCAGGAATTTCGTTATTACAGGGATTTGTGTGAGCATTACGGATCTGCCTAAGCCTCCTCCAGCCCCAGCACCGGCTACAGAATCCAAATAATTCAGATATAGGAGATAGAGGAGACTCGAGTGAAATGATGATATAAGGACCGGAGAATGGTAAATTGCAAAAATGGATTCAATGGCTGTGAATTGTTTCAGTTAATTCTTTAAGGGACTTTTAAGAGATTTGAGTCCTTCAAATTCAAAATTTAAATGATTTGATCGATTTATTGACTCTCGATACGTACTTCTTAGATACTATAATTTGCAGGGAATAGCCATGAAAAATTATAATTGTGAGAATTCCGAAAGAAAATCGGATCAGTCAGTTTGTAAATCTAACCACTATATTTACGATACCTTGAAAATGATGTCTCCTACTTTGAGATTCGTTCCCTCATCCAGCATTGTCTCATCGACGTGGGATACTATCAGGCCTTTCTCACAAGTTCCCCACTTCACGCCCGATAAATCTAGCGGAAGGGAGGTAATCAGCTGGCAACGAGCCAGCGACTCCAATACTATACGGCTCGCACGGGAAACATGCGGTTCTACGTCATCAACTCACTACATTGAGCTAAGATAATGACGTCATCCTACCCGCCTATCTCTCTGGCGCAGCATTTAATGAGAGAGGATAGAACACCTACATGATAATGGAGGAGTAATGTTTTCTCGACGGATGAGGTTTTAAAATCTTATCTTTCGAAGTAAAAGTGTCTCAAATTCACAACAATTTTCCTCATGTAAAACTATTTTTTTGTTTTATAATGATTACCTCGGGGCAGTGACACGTGGAAGACCTCATCGGTTTCAGAAGTCTGTTTCTTCTTTTCTCGGTCACTCTTACTACCTGCATAATATGTCGGGCAATGAGTGCCATCATTAAAATTTGTGACAATCTGTTTACAAAATGATTGTACAAATCTACAAATTAGACGTCTAGTTCTTATACCTTGTTAGTTGTTTCATGAAGGGTTAAGGGTGAGGTATCTATACCTTGCTTGATGGGTGTCTGTAAGGTTAGGGTGAGGGGTGAGGTAGCAGTCTTGATAACATCAACCGCTTCATCATGAGTCATTCCAACAAGGGAGACGTCGTTAACCTACGAATAAGTTTAATTCAATTAACTGATTTAATTGGGCCTTCAATGAAAATATTTTATCTCAATTCCCCGTTTTTTGAAGATTTGATTATAACGATTCATTTCATCCTTCATGAAAAATCAGAACATCAGTAATTCCCAAATAACATTCTCCGTCAAGCGTTCGTACCTTGAGAATGTGCTCGCCTCGTCTGAGTGGCGACTTAATGTCTACTATCTTCTTGATGTAAATTGGGTGGTACGGCCTGTCTGAAGTAGCTCCACCCGATATCACAATGCCAATGCCGGTCTGGGGAGAAACACTACCATAGAAGCATAAAAAAGTGAGATCCTCTGGACCTTCAAGTCTCCTGGGTAACAATAACTGTGCGGCAATCATATAATTTCAATCGATAACGGGATATCGATTAAAGGGTGTTATTCCGATTCCGCAATATTTAAATTGGGACAGTATCGTCATTGGGACCATTGCCAGTACATCGTAAGCTACCTTCAGAGCTTCTTTACAGCTCACTTGCTCCTAATTGTGCGACAATACTCAAACGCAAGTAAATATTTTCTCGGCGAAATATACCCGCCTAATTGAACACTGAAGCTAAGACCATACTCGTTAGGATCATTTCTACAGTATGTGTCCCACCTTAGTCTTCTAAACAAGACAACCGATTCAGTCACGATGATGAGGATGTCCTTTGCTCCTGAGCATGAAGCTATCTGTTTACTACAGACTTGATGACTGTTCACCTGTTACTTTCGGGCAACAGGGAGGGGGCAAAGGCAGCCTGAGTGGCTCTTTTCAAAATGAAACTTGATATGCAAGAAAAAGAGCGCACTCTGTGTATGACGTAACCCTGTGTTGACTAATTAGATTACATCTGATTGAATCCATCATCCAGAATACAATATGTACACGATACAATTTGCACAAAACGCAGGTTTTGGTTAAGATATGCTCAGTGAGGTGCCTTTCACGCTGATTTACCTTTGGATGTCGAGGTACGCACACAGTGTATTCTTGGAGCGAATCTTCTTGGGTGACGTAAGCAACTCGTAGCAGCGTACTGTTTTTACTAGACGTCTCTATCATCGACCTACAACAAGTAAAAATAAAAAATAGAAAAGGATGTTGTCGATAACAGATCAAAGCAAAGAAAGATCAAAATATCAATTTAAATTCTTTGAGAGCTAAATTTTCGAGTTACCTAAGTCCTACTAACTTGTTTGTAAAACGGTTACGTCTACGTCGGTCAACCACTACCACCAACGTCACAATTGACACAATTGACAAAACATCAAGTCGAAATTGTGTGTCAAATGTTATATCAAAAAGTGTATTTCTGCAGGAGTTAGCCTGAGTATAACGACGCGTGGCACACATTTCCCACCACTCCCACAAATCCAAACAAATAATATGGTGTGTATGTAAACAAACATGCCCACTTTAATGAGGACCGCACGAGGACCATACATTAAAAGGGAAACAGTCATCATCAGGGGTTTCATCCCGCGGAGACGCGTATTTATTATTTGCTAGAATTTAATTTCAAGTACTGTTGCTATGACGATCAATTTGCAGAGTGAGCATCATATACAACATATATCTATTTATTGTAATGTGTGTGGTGATCACTATTGGGTAATGGAGGTAATTAAACATTTTAATGATGTTTCGAACTGTGATAAGCCTTCAAGTATTAGCAGCTCAGATAAACAAGGGTTTTTCAAATCTCAGAAGCTAAGATTTCCGGAACTCGAATGAATGGCAGTATTAACAGTGATTCCAAGCAGGCCTTAACCAGCGACTCACTATCCAAACTTTCACTAAACAGAAGACAGCAGTCTCAACGGGTCTCAACAACAACAAAGGGTCTCATCAACAACTTAACTCAATGGTAACGGCGAAGAGCGGAATCCAGGACAAACTGCGTGGGAGGGAAAGAGACGAAAAATTATAAAATGGGCAGTCTTTGGAGTTTTAAAAGAAACTCTATCCGCTCGAAAGCATTTTGCTGCAGCCCTGGTGTTATGTTACGAGGAGCATCGTAACAAGGGGCCGTCAGTAATGTCGGGATTTTAAATTTGTACATGCAGTCTTTGTATGCGGCATGTAGTGACGTTAGAATAAGCTTGGTTATTAAAAGCAGGAGCTGCTTCAATAATATGCAGTCTACGATTCAGCATGTACCTAGTCACCAAGTCCATCATATGCACTCAGCTATAATTTAAACTACCATTTTTATTGGCAAACATTTTTTATTGGCAAATATCGACATGAAAACCGAGATATGACATCACTGATTACATGGTTTACTTCTATTACTAGGAACACTATCTGATACTCCAACTATAGGTACAGGAAAACAGTTAACATAACATCAGAGAGTGAATCTAGGAGTGTGAGTGGTGTGCGCACGAGAAACCGGCGGTTCAACGTCATCAACTCACTACATTGAGCTATGATAATGACGTCATCTTAACCGCCTATTTCTAGAGTGTGAATCTGGGAGCGCCACCTCCATGACTATAAACTGAGTGGTGTGTGGTGGTAATCCTCTAACACTCACAGCATTACATATTGAATTACATTATATTATGACCGGGATGTATTTGAAATGGAATGAGGAAAGGGAAATGAGTGTTCAGACTCAGAGAACACTGATTTGATTTTAACTTATTCCTTTAGTTTTCTCTCATCAAAATTCCATTTAATTCAATCGTTTAGAATAACTCTATTTAATTCAAGAAAGCACCGAGAGAGAAAGTTTTGAAAATAAAAACCTATCAATACGGATCCTTTTTGTTACATATTTGAGCATTGGAACTAAATTTGACTTTTAGATCAAGTTCCATTTATTATCAAGAAGTTGCATACATCGAATTAAATTTAGATAAGAATAGAGGATGAATCTAAACTATATCACATTACTTTTCTAAAACAAATCATAAAACATGGCATGTAGGTATCGGTGTCAAACTGTTATAAGTGAGCAGTGAGAAAGAACAAAAGACTCCGTGGAGCGTATACTATCATGGTATGATGATTATAGTCCATACAGTAAGGAACATCCTACTATTAGGTGAGTGAGACAGCGACCATTATATTATACATTTTGTATAATAGGGTCCAGTACGCTACCATGAACCGCTTATCATACTAACCAGTGGGCACTAAAAGACAATAGCTGCCACATAAGCTCATAGGCATACGTGTGACGTACCACTTATCTAGTTCACCAATTAGGGGCCCAACTCAGCAACTCTCTAATTGCTACGACTGCTTAAAATGCATATGTAAAATGAAGTGACAACTAGAGATGCTAGAATAGGTTACTGATTAAACTGTAAGGCACCCATACCTGATGTCACGAAGGCCCATGCGAGCTGTTTCTGCGTAGTTTATCGTTACAATGATGTCACCAGGCTTCAGCCTTCCGTCCACATGAAACATACCACCTGGTAACAAATGGAAACTCATCGAGTTTCGTAGGATGTTACCCTACCCGCGCGCGCGGCGCAACGTTCCACATTTGGACGTCACTTTGCGCTCTTGATAGCCATCAAGTCAGAAGAAATAGACGGGCAACGTCCGTCGACATTGAGTTATTTGGAATGATAATAATCTTTAATATAAAATGAATTCACACGTGAATAATGTTTGTGCCGCCGTATACAATTAAATTTGAACTTGCCAAGAAAATATCAAGAGAAACGAAGGCTAATCTGGGCTTAGTTGCGCCGTTGCTATGGATACAGATATTCTGCACGTGCAGATTATGATCCGATCTATACGGGTGCTTTCTGATACGTTGTTGATTGCTGCGTTTTAGCGTTTGAACGAACGAAGTGTTTACTGTTTTCATTTGAAATTCAAGATCTGGAAATAGAGAACGGGTATGGCTTGCATCGTGGAAGCTATTTCCGTTAGCATCTCTTCATAAATCAATGACAGACGTTGGTCGATTTAAATCAATTCTGAGTTGATGGTTAACGGAAAAATGTGAATTTACAGCAATTTAAGATTGAACAAAATCAAAATCAAATTGAATCGAATTTGGGCATAGCACATTGCGCTTTTGGAATACTGCTCTTGGCGTAAATCAATGCTTTGATTCAACGTTCAGTATGAGTACGATACTCGGTTTTAATTTTCAGATTTAAGTTCATCATACAAGAGCAAATTATAATGATCAAAACTTGCACGGTCCAGCATCACTAAAAGTAACTAAAGAATAATGGTCAAGTTTGCTCCTTCGTAAACTTTTTGAGAGCTTATTATTTGGTCCTGTATCATCTGGCAGGCCCAACGGGCCTTTCTAGTTTCCGAATAAAACAGTTTGCATTCAATAAAAGTTGCAATCACCGATCACACAGCGACGAGGTGGCCGAGTGGTTAAGGCGATGGACTGCTAATCCATTGGGCAATGCCCGCGTGGGTTCGAATCCCATCCTCGTCGAATTTTGATTCCAAACATTTTCAAATTCGAATACTATGATACACGTGAACAAACCCGGAAGTATGCTGCAAACAACGAATCCGGAGATACAAGTATGAGCGGATGGCTTGAGGGTTATTCCAGGAAAATCTGAAAGAGTCCGATCATAGATAGCATCGATTACTGAATGTAGAAATGGAAATTTCACGAGTCCCTAGATACAACCGTTACAAACGAGTCTCTAGATTACAAATCTCCTACCTGAATTATTGCAGACAGATATAATCTTCAGTGGGATAGCGTCCCCTTTGTCGTCCGTTAACGTTGGCGGTTGGACTGCCAGAGAAGCGATTCCCAGACGAACGGGTCCACTTGGAATGGTCTTCATGACACGAGCCACAATCTGCGATACAATTCACGGAGTGTAGCTATTAACAATCATAGATCGGATTATGGTTAGTATTTTAAAGAATGTTGACAAGTCCTCAAGGTTAATCATATTTCAGCTAAATTTATCGTTTGTCAAAGTTGATTAGTTTGAAATATCGGTATTAATAAATCGAACGAACATCGAAAGAACAATCGTTAAAGACATGATCGTTGATGGAAGTAAGTTTACTTCCTGCCTCTACTCTTCCAACCAGACCCGACTCCTCTTGCACGTGATCTATCACGATTACAGTTCGTGAAGGCTTCAAGGGGTCCTGTAATACATCATAGGTTATGGAAATTGGTAAAGAGTACATTTTTAACACCAATTAATTGATAGTTTAAAATTCAGCGGTATAGCAGCTATAATTCCAATAAACTTACAATAAGTGGCGATATAGTTAACCCAAGAGTCGAACTTTTCTTCTCGAATTCGATATACTCCAGATCTGATTTCCAAATCGCGGACAATTTCGGAACTTTCTGAAGGGTTGCCGTGATTTCTACAAAGTAAACATAAAAACAGCCGTGGGACGCGCGCACCGCACATTAAAGACAGAATTTCGCATCGCCGCATACAAATATGCCACAAAAATGCAGGACCGAGTTATAATTGGCAAATTCTTCATCACATAAAGAAAGTTAATTCAGGTGACTATTTTCATATCACCATAAATATTTTGATTGGATTTCGTGACATGGATGTTGGGCGTCAGATTACAGCATGTAATGTTTCGCTGGATTTGGAACAAAAATGGGGAAGGAATGCGAATATTTGTGTGCGTCCAGTGGCTAGGTTTTAACATAAATTAAACTGACACATCAGTTCAATTGTAAACTATGGATTAAGTAAGTGTTTTGATTTAATTTTGTGAAAAAAATTGGCTCAAATACAGATCCGAGCATAGGACACTCACGTCTATCTCAATGCTTTTAATCTCGCTCGCAATTTCCTCATCTGAAATAATGAAGCTGTGTTAATTTTCTTACATTCGAAGCTATATTTCAAAATATTACTTCATTAATCTGACCTGTGATTGGAGCAGATTAAAATAGTTTTCTTTTCCTTCAATGAGATAATTGTCATTTAAATTATGAGGTGACAATGAAAACTACTTGCTCGTAAGAGAAGGTAGCTATTATGCCCATTTTCTTTATTCTTTTTCTTCTCATGGTTGATTGGGTCAAAACGAAATGGTAAAGAATGAAAACTATTCATTTCGCATATAATATACGTAATACTAGCACCTCTATAATGCTCGTATTGTTCTATTTTAATAAAAGGTATTCATTTTCTTCGCAAATTGCGTCTTCGTTGGGCATTATTCGAGGCGAGAAGCTATTTTATTTTGTCTGAATCTTAGGCATACTTCAAATCATTCATTTTTGCATTTTCACCTTCAACATGGGCGCACAGTTTATTTTGTTAGTATTTCTCCTGACATATCAAAATTTCTATTGTCATTTCTTTGATATCAAACGCCGCAACGAAGCAATTTTGAACTGACGACGATAATTAGATGATTTTCAAAAGCTTCTGGCATTAAACTTTTTCGTATCATTCAGCGTTTTCATCTTACATACATAATGATTTACAACAATCAATCTTGCAATGTACAAAAATCACATATTCAAAAACTTAGGAAGTATCATACCAAATTACCACATTGCAAAATCGCTGACTCTGAGTCAATCAGTGTCAACCAGGCACTAATCGAGTGAGTAATCGACAGTACCATCGACCGGCGCTGTTCAATGCCGATGAAAAATGAACATATTTCCCTCTCCAATTGCGTTTTTGTTTCACAAAAAGGCAAATAAGAGGGTTAGCAATGGACGTGGTTTTGAGAATTGTGGGAGAATTTGTGACTTGTGTATACTACCCTCATCCGTACTGTTAATTCTGGAAAGAGCCCGGGTGGGTAAAAAATCTCCAAAAATGGGGGAGAAATTTCAACAAATGGCGGGAAAATCATTCAACAGAAAAGTCGGAGTATTTTTAAGTTTTGTGTAGTTGCACCGAGTAAACTGTATACTGCGGCTGGCTGACAGGAATTTGGGTTCAAGGTGTTCTTGAAATTGATTCCTTTTCAAAACCTTGCTAGATCGATTTCATCAAACCTTTTCAAGATGAAGTACAGTAATCTGTAATGAATTCAAATTATTTATCGATTTTCCCGGTTTTGATAGGACTTAGAAACATCAAGTCTTTTTCCAGCTTAAGATCTAACTGCCGATGAATTCATGATGTAAGTGCGACTGTGCGACAATGAATCATGATGATTGGTCCAAGGAATTGAGTAGAAGTTTCAGTTCAGTACCTGCCCATCATTTCATGATTATTGACCTCTTGAATTCATGCATAAGGAGGCGTGATGCAACAATAACCAAAAAGCACAAAGTAGGATGGCTTGATATCAAAAGCAAAGAAAATGTAATTGTAACTCGTAACAAAAATGGAGCCCATAGAACTTCAAACGGTTCTACAGATTGTGGTAAATACGCGCGCGTAGAATTCGCCACGTACATAGGCTCGAGAAATTAAGCGCCTGCATACGGGAAAAACGGACCACAAGAAATGCGCCAGCAGGCACAATAAAATTCTTGTTCTATTGGCGGCTGTCGGCACCGAGTGGGCGATTTTGCAATGTTGTCATTTGCCGTATTATTGATTTGTAATCTTAAATCTACCTCTAACCAAAAACCACCAGTTATTTTGGGACATGAAAACAAATGCCGCGGTACTGGTATCTTTCATCTTTCTGGAACTATTATTGACTGTATTATCCTCAAAAGAATTCGTAGTTAATTACGAAGCTGCCGCCGACTTAGACGAAGATATCACCCAGGGGGGCTTTCAGCTGTCCTGGAGCTCGTGTTTCAGTCGGAGCTTAGTGTGGAACTTACACGAACTCCAGAGTGTCGAACACGGTGTAACAGAGGAAACTACTGACTTATTTACTTGTCGCTTTAACTTCGATTATATCTACTATCTGACCACGTATTATGCGTCTGTCGTGGAGATTGATGCTGGCATGGAGTGGTTTTGTCAGTATGGCGACGCGGAGTTGCAGTGTGATGGTGTGTCCCAGTGCTTGACGGATGAGTGTGGGTGTGAGGACCAGGAATGGTATCCCAAGGATATCTTCTACTGTTTTGACGGCTCCGGATGTCTTGTGTTTGATCATCTGTGTGACGATATTCAGGACTGTTTGGATGGGTCCGATGAGTGCTACTGTCCAGATCACATCATCCTCTCAGATGAACATCACAAAGTATGCATGTCTAGAAATATCCTTTGTTATGATTCAACATATACCAATTATTACCTCATTCCTTTTATTGAAGATCTTGATCCGAAAGGAGTTTGCAGGGCTATGCCGCACATAGATGAGACACCCGATAATCCACTTCAGCAGTGTATGGCGGTAGCTTACGACGAACCGGATACCCAGAACATCTTCCTCCTTACACCTTACGCTGTTCCGCAGTATTGCAAAGCAAAGTGTCACATATTCGCCGGATTTGTAGAGCAAGGATGGGAGCAGTTCTGTGATAACATAGCTTTGGGATATACGTCCAGTTACGACTTTATATGTGATCACAATCAAGGAATAAGCGAGGATTACGAGCAGCCATTGGCGGCGCTATGTGATGGGGAAATTGACTGTAAGTCAGCTGCAGACGAGAAGGGGTGCCCGGGAAGGTTTTATTGCAGTCCGGATGAGTCCGCAGACTGGATAGACCCGAACAAGACCTGTGATCACGTCAAGGACTGTGCTAACGGAGCGGACGAGTGCGGAAAGTGCCAAGTAGACGGCCTTTCCTCCCCTGACTTCCTTATCCATTCAAAAGTCGTGGTGGTGGTCACAGGGCTCCTGGCGGTGTTCATCGTTAAACTGAATTTGTATCAAATAGTTTCCTGCTGTCGTATGAAGTGCTCTTCTAACATTAAACAGGTTGAGAGGATGTACCTGGTTAACGTGTTCTGCCATGATTTGTTGATGGGTCTGTACCTCCTTGGTATTGTACTGGCAGGGATAGTAATCCGGGTAAAAGGGAGGTACTGCTTGCTGGAAAGTTACTGGAGGTCTAGTTGGGTCTGCGCAGGGTTCGGGGTGGTCTTCTCTTCGGCTGCCCATGGGTCTCTTCTTACCATAGCCTTGATAAGTTACACCAGGTTCAAGGTTTGCTCCGGTATAGGGGTAACCATTAAGATGAGGATGGTTGTTGCTTCTCTGATCGTAGTGAACTTGCTGAATTGGTTCCATTCCTGTCTTCCATTGCTACCCTTTCCAGCTGTCAAACAGCTCTTCAACTCCGAGATATTCTTCAAAAATCTCGATAACAATCCCTTCTTTACCGATTATGCAATCGATAACATGACCCGGCTGCTATATCTCTACAAGGGTGCAACCAATAATACACACGACACCACCACTAATGTGTATGAGATAACGGATGCTTTGAAAAAGGTAACATCCAATGAAGAAATCTTTGAAATTCAAGATATTAGCTACTACGGAAACACTGGTCTGTGTATCCACAACATCTTCAAGCAAAAAGAATCCTACACCATTTACAAAATTATCTACTGCACATGTATCCTCATTATCCTATTTTTCATTTGTGCAACATACATCAAAATCCTTCTCAAACAAAGGAAGTCAAGGCAAAACGTAGCTCAACATGCAGGAAATGAAAACATCCAGTCTAACTCGATCACCCTGAAAATAGCTCTTATGATCGGGTCTCAGTTGGTGAGTTGGATTCCCTACATTCTAGCGATCATTTCCTTTGAGTTCATCACCAGCCGGCAAGCTTCTCCTTTGGTGTTTGAGATCTTCGCACTGGTGGTTATTCCTGTGAACAGCCTGCTGAACCCGGTGTTCTACAGTGATCTGTATAAGCGGGTCAGGGAAGAAGTTTGGAGCCTGTGGAGAAGGGTTGTGCGGGGTGTAGACTTATAGAGTCCAGTGAACTGGTGCTGTGTTAACTGGTGCTGTGTTAACTGGTGCTGTGTTAACTGGTGCTGTGGTAACTGGTGCTGTGTGAACTGGTGCTGTGTGAACTAGTCCAGTGAACTGGTGCTGTGTTAACTGGTGCTGTGTGAACTAGTCCAGTGAACTGGTGCTGTGTTAACTGGTGCTGTGTGAACTAGTCCAGTGAACTGATGCTGTGTTAACTGATGCTGTGTTAACTGGTGCTGTGTGAACTGATGCTGTGTGAACTGGTGCTGTGTGAACTGGTGCTGTGTGAACTGATGCTGTGTGAACTGGTGCTGTGTGAACTGGTGCTGTGTTAACTGGTGCTGTGTGAACTGGTGCTTGTGAACTGATGCTGTATTAACTGGTGCTGTGTGAACTAGTGCTGTGTGAACTGGTGCTGTGTGAACTGGTGCTGTTTGAACTGGTACTGTGTGAACTAGTGCTGTGTGAACTGGTTCTGTGTGGACTGGTACTGTGTTAACTGGTGCTGTGTGAACTGGTACTGTGTGAACTAGTGCTGTGTGAACTGGTTCTGTGTGGACTGGTACTGTGTTAACTGGTGCTGTGTGAACTGGTGCTGTGTGAACTGGTGCTGTGTGGACTGGTGCTGTGTGAACTGGTACTGTGTGAGCTGGTGCTGTGTGGACTGGTACTGTGTGAGCTGGTGCTGTGTGGACTAGTGCTGTGTGAACTAGTGCTGTGTGAACTAGTGCTGTGTGAACTGGTACTGTGTGAACTGGTGCTGTGTGAACTGGTACTGTGTGGACTGGTACTGTGTGAACTGGTGCTGTGTGCATTGGTTTATATAACTGGTTTAGGTGTGACAGGACATTATTATCTGTAATCTGTCAAAAAAGCTGTGAAATATTCTATTTCAATTGATAGATTGAAAGCTTTTCTTGGAGGGGTACCGCTTTTAAAAGTTTAAAGTTTTAACTTTTTAAGTTCTATTGTGAAGTTTCGGATATCCACGATGCAACAAGCATACGCCAGAAGGTTCCTCACAAAAGGTCAAGAGATCAACGTATTATGATAAGAATTCATTAATAATGCCCCATGGATGTAGATTCATGGGTTCAAACTTCAATAAAAGCTCAAAGCTGAAGGAATTGAAACTTTTCATGCCTGTTATCACAAATCATGGAAGATGATTCTGGTATTTCCTTAACTTTATTAAAAACTTATATAAAAAGTGCGACGTATTACCTCTGCCAAATTGATTTCGTAAGGCGTGGATCCCTGGACCTCCGGAAGGCAAAACCCTGTACTTTTGTTTTTGGAAGTGAACATCTCTACAGAATATGTATGGATCTTTTGTCTGGTTTTGGATTAACCAATTACATATTTTTGCATTTTTGGGTGTTCCAATTAAATTGGCTGGGTCCATTCTTCTATTATCTCATCCCTAGTTTTGTCCACGAAAAGAGTTCTAAATTACAATCCCTATTGAATATCCGCTCAAATTACATCATTTTCATAAAACTAATCATACTTTCCATTTGGTCAAATTCTCCAATTTCGTATGATCTGACATATCCTAGAGTATGATAAGATGTGTTGAGTTGTTTTAATTTTGTTGTGCTATTCAAAAGGTCGAGCTTTTCATTTTCATTGACCTGCAGCGTATCAATTGTATGAGGGCGTGGAAAATTTTGGAGAATTTGTATCCATGATATTTCAAACTTTTCAAGATAAATTGAGAACTGTTTTGCTAGAACACTTCAGATATTAAAGCATTCATTCTTTTGATTTTCTTATATACCAAAGTGGTGGAATGTAAAAATGTCATAAGTTCTTAATATTTCCAAAACAAAATATCAATGATACTGTAATGAGATGTAACGTACTTGTTTCCTGCTTGGCCAGCTGAACTCGGTATACCGTGACATGCTTAGTGGCAGCGAATAGCTGACATACTTGGGATTCCTCCAACTGCTCCAGATAGATATCATTTGCCTGAAAAAATGATAAATCACTGCCATTGGAGTGAAGAAGTGATAGATCACTGCCACTTGAGTGAAGAAGTGATAACGTCTGCAGTAGGTTTTAAAACTAGTTTTAAATTTTACAGCACTGCTTTTTATTTATCAATTAAATTAGAAGTTCATGTCAAGCTATCATATACTGAATAGACCCAAATGAACGATACAACAATCGTTCTGGAAATTGATCAAGGTATTTCTCTATGCGTATAAAATGCATTATCAATATTCCTCTCAGTTTACATACTCTAAGATACCCTGTTCACTACCTGAAGATTGAAGAGTGAAGACGATAATAACTTGCTATTAGAGAGCTACCAAACAATCAACCTCGTGTCAATTAATAATTTAATAAATATCATCTCAAAACCCAACCAACAAAACCCAACCATCACTCTGTTCATTACCTGAACGACGACATCATCGGGCTGTAATTGACAGTTCTGAGGAACTCCCTGTATTTTGATGCCACCCTGAAGAAGCAGATCACAGGTTAGGGAAAGGTTTGTAACGGGAAACCGGTTTACATAAGAGGGACAATATGATCAATACCAACTAAACTGAGAAAACTGGCATAGTGGTGTCTTTTATGAAAGATCAGAAGATCACATTATTTGAAGAAGTTAAAATTAAAGTTATTCCCGCCCTGGCCAGGGCGGTAACCCCCCGCGGTAAAAAGAAAACTGGCCAGGGGTATAAGTTAGAGATTTGAGTGTCACAGGGTGATATAATATATAATATTTCCGTCCTGGCAAGGACGGCAACCCCCTCACAGTAAAAGAAAAAAAAAGAAAAAGAAAAAAAAACTTGCGTTTGAAAATAGTGAAGGAAGCATCTGAGAGCTTCGAAACCTATCTTAAAAGATTCCTCGTCAAATTTTACGTGGGAGTCGACCCCTCTCGAGTGAATGCGTATACCGAAATCTCGAGATATCTCGAACGTAACCTTGCCAGGACTATATAGTAATGTATCGATGTCACAGGACGAATATATATATACTCATAGGATAGCCAAAAACAATTGAAAATTGTTTGGGTTTCGCAGCCACTCCAGTACCTACAATTGTACGATTAAAAATATTGATATGAGTTTTAATCGCAGCCTGTCCGTGGTGGTGTGCTTTGTTTACTAAGAAATAAGCAGAACATAACATTCATCATCTCACTGCCGTTTGAATCTCCTTCAATTAACTAATTGAGCGTGCGACAGTACCTTTAATTTGGAGCATTCTTTTAAATGTGTTTTCACGTGAAAAGGCTTGAACACATGCTTAAATTAATCGTACGTTTATCTCTACTAGTACTTGATGATTGGAATCGCCAACTTCTGCGACTTTGAGGGCGATTACAATTTAAAACATGAGTGCACTAGACTTAAAAATGCACGATTTTTTGCCGTTAGGAAACACGAAGTCACACTTATTATGGCTGGAGTGACATTATCGCGATTGTGATGATGTCCAGCAAAATCATATGCGTGACCAAGATAGTAACCAAAGCACACCGCCACGGACAGGCTGCGATTAAAACTCATATCAATATTTTTAATCGTACAATTGTAGGTACTGGAGTGGCTGCGAAACCCAAACAATTTTCAATTGTTTTTGGCTATCCATATCACTCTTTTTTGGCATGAAACTTACGACAATCAGTCCAAGTTTTGATAATTGTTTCAATTGGCCAATAATCTCATTCAGCATTTTTACTTCTTGAGTTATAAGCGATAATCACTTTAATTGGCCAATTAACTAATTAAGCGGTTGGCAACCGGTACTTAAATCAAACGTACAAATCGTAATTTTGGCTTTATTTTATGATGCCGTTAGAATTAAATCGCTATCATTTTTACTTTTTGAGTTATAGGCGATAATTACTTTAATTGGCCTATTAATTAATTAAGCAGTTAGCAACCGGTACTTAAATTAAACAAATAAGTCGTAATTTCGACGTAAGTTTATGATGCCGTAGAAACTAAGTCGCTATCATTCTTACTTTTTGAGTTATAAGAGATAATTACTTTAATTGGCCAATTAACTAATTAAGCGGCGCGCAACTGGTACTTAAATAAAACGAATAAATCGTAGTTTCGACGTAAGTTACTGATACCGTAGAAATTAAGTCGCTATCATTCTTACTTTTTGAGTTTTAGGCGATAATTACTTTAATTGGCCAATTAACTAATTAAGCGGTTCGCAACCGGTACTTAAATTAAACGTATCAATCGTTTTTTCGGCTTAAGTTAATGACGCCGTTAGAATTAAGACGCTATCATTTTTACTTTTAAAGTTATATGCGATAATAACTTTAATTGGCCAATTAACTAATTAGGCGGTTGGCAACCGGTACTTGAATTAAACGTATCAATCGTAGTTTTGGCTTAAGTTAGTGATGCCGTTAGAATTGAGACGCTATCGGTTTTACTTTTTGCGTTATAAGCGATAATTACTTTAATTGGCCAATTAACTAATTAAGCGGCTGGCAACCGGTACTTATATTAAATGAATAAATCGTAATTTTGACTCAATTTAATGATGCCGTTAAAACTAACACGCTATCATTTTTACTTTCTGAGTTATTCGCGATAATTTATTTAATTGTCCAATTAACCAATTAAGGAATTGCCATTTTAAAATTTCATATAGCCTAATGCACGCACATCATTCTGAAGTTTCATATGCCGTTTAGATTATGTTTCTATCTTTTATGGTTCTCGAGAACACTCAAACACTATTTTTATCATCGAGTCGGGTCGTCGTAGTCCATGTTCTAATTTTTGATAAAATAGCGTTTTTTTGATAATTTTTTGTGAGAAAACGGTGCGGCCGATTTTCATGAAATTTTCAGGGATTGTTGATCATGTTGTAAACTATCGCTGTGCAAATTTTTGTATCCAACAGAGCTCATTAACATACTTTAAACGCGTCTCGAAAATCGCGATTTTCGCAATTCACTGTATTTTTATATAATAGGCGCTGGCAAACGTATTTTTCAATACTTGATAAACGGTTACCCAACCATTTTTAGCACTTCATGCTGGTACTACCAGCTTGTTTGGAGTGTCTGGCCAGCAGTCCCGGCCCTTCGGGCCGGGACTGCTGGCCTGTTCGGATGCCCTCGGCCCTTCGGGCCGAGGGCATCTGCCCTTCGGGCAGATGCTCTCGGTGTTTTTTTTTTCCGTGGCTGCGGGCGCTTGCCAGCGCCCTGATACTTACTTATATATAGACGTGATAATTTTAGGACCCAATTTTCGACAGGGTAAACTCAAAAACCATAAAAGATACAGACATGATCGAGGGCGGGTTTTTTCAGCTAAGATGGGAGAATGTTATAGGCTATGTAGGAAGTTTCGCGGATCGATTTTTTTGCTGTTATGACGTCATCAAAATCGATGAAATCACGATTTTTAGCGAAAAACGTAATTTTGGACCACTTTGAAGCACTGTATCTGAAAAGTTTTCTATCGCATCATGATTTCCCGACTTATGTTGCATCAAGACCTCGAGTTTTAGCCACAAAAGAAGTTTCATGGTGATTGGCGAAAAAATGAGGTCGTGGGAGGCCTCCAAAAATCGAGGATCCTTACTAGGCCAAAATATGGCGACTTAGAGCATCTATATCTCAGCTCACAAACATTGTTCCATATTTTCCAGATGTATCAATGTTCTTTCTCAATCAAATATCAAGAGTAAAAAGTTTCAAGTCGTCCCGATTTAAGGAAAAGTAGTGGTGGCCCCTCAAAAACGTAAATTTGAGCCGCGCGAAAAAGTCGAAAATTTGGCTAAGTCCAATTTCAGGCCGAATTCCATAAGTGCAGGGCTGTTGTGCTATACGATAGTGACTGAATCAACATTTTGATTTACTTGGTACTTGAATATAACAAGAAATGGCCCAAGAAAATGAAGTGCACGTGAGTTCACGTGGACGTTTTGTAGAAATTAGGCAAATTTGAAATTTGAGTCTTAAGACCGAATTTTCGACTTGATTTGATTGAAACAAGTCACAATGCAATAGACAAACATGATTCCAGGTCCATATGACAAATTTCGCACGTGAGTTCACGTGGATGTTTTGTAGAAATTAGGGAAATTACTATTTCAACGATTTTAACAAATGATTTCTATTTCGAATGCTTAATAACGTATGTTTAGATCATAATAACCTCTTACAATTAAAAAACGGCGCCCCTGTGACTCTGTGAGGGGGTTGCTATGACGACCGCTTGCGGTTTTGTCTGTGGTTTCCGTCCTGGCAAGGACGGCAATCACGGAAAAAAAAAAAAAAAAAAAAAAAAAAAAAAAAAAAAAACTTGCGTTTGAAAAGGGTGAAGGAAGCATCTGAGAGCTTTGAAACCTATCTTAAACGATTCCTCGTCAAATTTTACGTAGGAGTCGACCCCTCTCGAGTGAATGCGTATACCAAAATCTCGAGATATCCTCCCCTCGAACGTAACCTTGCCAGGACACTATCTTCTGACATGAAAGCCCTATTCCAATGATCTTTACACCACTGAACTCCCTGTGCTGTGCTCTATGGAATGGCCATCTTCCAGATCACTCTATCTGAAGTTTAGTCCATGAAATGGGGCAATATCGTTGCCAAATTGCTGCGTTTCCCAAAACTGCGCACAAAGTACTAGCAGCTGCGGTACCTCGCGTTCCGGGGGTGACTATACTTACAAGAAATAGTTGGGAATATTTATATACTTACTTATATACTTATATACTTATAGCTGATAATTTAGGACCAAATTTGAATCGCTGAGATATCGAGAACCACAAATGGTAGAGCCTTGATCGAGGGCGGGTTTTTTTCAGCTAAGATGAAATTGTGGCTTAGGCTATATAGGAAGTTTTGCGGATCGATTTTTTTTGCTGTTATGACGTCATCAAAATCGATTAAATCACGATTTTTAGCGAAAAACGTAATTTTGGACCACTTTGAAGCATTGTATCTGACAAGTTTTCTACCGCGTCATGTTTTCCCGACTTATGTAGCATCAAGACCTCGAGATTTAGCCACAAAAAGAAGTTTCATGGTGATTGGTGAAAAAATGAGGTCGTGGGGGCCTCCAAAATCGAGGATCTTTACTAGGCCAAAATATGGTGACTTTGAGCATCTATATCTCAGCTCACCAACATTGCTCCATCTTTTCCAGGCGTATCAATGTTATTTCTCAGTCAAATATCAAGGGTAAAAAGTTTCAAGTCTTCCCGATTTAAGGAGAAGGTGTGGTGGCCCCTCAAAAACGTAAATTTGAGCCGCGCGAAAAAGTCGAAAATTTGGCTAAGTCCAATTTCAGGCCGAATTCCAAAAGTGCAGGGCTGTTGTGCTATACGATAGTGACTGAATCAACATTTTGATTTACTTGGTACTCGAATAGAACAAGAAATGGCCAATGGAAATGAAGGGCACGTGAGTTCACGTGGACGTTTTGTAGAAATTAGGCAAATTTGAAATTTGAGTCTTAAGACCGAATTTTCGACTTGATTTGATTGAAACAAGTCACAATACTAGACAAAAACCTCTTACAATTAAAAGGCGGCGCCCCTGTGACTCTGTGAGGGGGTTGCTATGACGACCGCTTGCGGTTTTGTCTGAGGTATAATATATAATATATATCATGATAATTGGGAGCAAATTTGGAAAGCCGAGATGTCAAGAACGGGAAATGGTACAGGCATGATCGAGGTCAAGTTTTGTTGATCTAAGATGGGAAAATGTTATAGGCTATAAGAGAAGTTCTGGTGACGTCATTTTCACGTCACTATGACGTCATAAACTTAGCGAAATTTTATTTCTTTTTTAGGTCATCTTTGTGCGCATTTTTCACCAAGAAGGAATGGAGATAGCTCAAAAATTTTGAAAAATCGTTAGTTGGAAATTTAAAGAGCTTTCAGAAAATCATACGGATCATCGGGCTATCTCGATTTTTCATCGAGATGTACGCGATTTTCTAAGGTACGGTGAAAAATCGATTTCCAAATTATAGGTCAAAACTTGAACGAGTGAGATGTACAACGTATCTTGAGATGAGACCGGTCAAAGTATGTTATACTAAGGCGGAATTGCTTGATATGCTATATGGGAAGTTGGTTTGAGCCTATTTGGGTGCTGTGATGACGTCATTAAAATCGCGTAAAACCACTAAAATAGTGTATTTTGTGATAGAACGCTATTTTGCGCTACTTTGGACATCTCTAACTCAAAGAGTTTTCATCGGATTATGTTTTACTTTGATCTGCTGCTTTTAGACCTTGAGATTTAGCTATAAAACGAGTTTCAGGGCGATTGGTCGTAGATTGTTGTCCTGCGAGGCTTCTAAAAATCGAACTGCAAATTGATTGAAATTATGTTTATGACAAAAATTTGTACCGTAGCCCTATTCTGTGATACGATGGTGAAGTGATAATGGTTTCTCCATGTCTCGCAGTGAATAGGGATGGGAAATATACCAATGGGTCTCCCGAGGAGATTGGGAGCCCCCGTCACAGCAGATAGGATCAACAAGTCGTTACCCTGAACAACGTGAGTAGAACAAGTGTCCTCGTCACCTCCTCTCACAACCTCATCTTCTTCTCTGTAAGATCTCATCAGCCAGGGTAGCAGAATGATACTTCCAATACCCACACACATACTACAGAACATGAATATACTTGCTTTGAGCACTCTTCCAGCGAAATTGGGAACAGACCTTGCATTTGCAATCAATTGTTCATTTTCAACTACGTTTGATTCCGAGCAGCCATTTCTCTCATCTATTTCTTGATTTGTGCACTCCTTCGTTGTATCTGGCAAATCATTTGCACAAAAGTGGTAAAATGCAGAAGCAAAATCGGAGGGAGGAATAGCGGAATAGAGGTAATCAACACAAAGACTCTCCATCCGATAACATCTAGAGTTAACCATCCTAGGAATGAGACCCAGGATCCTCCAACTGGTACAGCAACGCCCTCAAACAGGAAGGTGCTCTGATTGAACACTTCCTGGAAGATACGTGCTTAGCAACGAATGTACCAATAGCAGATCCGTTGAGTCCGACACACACAGACCCGTCAGGGCTCTAGATAGCAGGAGGGTGTAGTAGTTTGGAACTACCGCACACGATAGCAAACACAATGGAAAGGTAGAGGGAGAGGAAGAGGGCCGATTGCTCTCCGAACTTCTTCGAAACCGGGAACGAAACCATGACACCTAAAGCGTAACTGAAGTAAAGTATAACAGCGAGGACTCCCTCCTGAAAGGAAGATACACCGAGTTCACAGGCCACTTCCTGGGTGATGACCCCAGGTACATACACCTCTACACCGTCACCAATCTAAGATGGGAAAATGTTATAGGCTATAAGAGAAGTTCTGGTGACGTCATTTTCACGTCACTATGACGTCATAAACTTAGCGAAATTTTATTTCTTTTTTAGGTCATCTTTGTGCGCATTTTTCACCAAGAAGGAATGGAGATAGCTCAAAAATTTTGAAAAATCGTTAGTTGGAAATTTAAAGAGCTTTCAGAAAATCATACGGATCATCGGGCTATCTCGATTTTTCATCGAGATGTACGCGATTTTCTAAGGTACGGTGAAAAATCGATTTCCAAATTATAGGTCAAAACTTGAACGAGTGAGATGTACAACGTATCTTGAGATGAGACCGGTCAAAGTATGTTATACTAAGGCGGAATTGCTTGATATGCTATATGGGAAGTTGGTTTGAGCCTATTTGGGTGCTGTGATGACGTCATTAAAATCGCGTAAAACCACTAAAATAGTGTATTTTGTGATAGAACGCTATTTTGCGCTACTTTGCACATCTCTAACTCAAAGAGTTTTCATCGGATTATGTTTTACTTTGATCTGCTGCTTTTAGACCTTGAGATTTAGCTATAAAACGAGTTTCAGGGCGATCGGTCGTAGATTGTTGTCCTGCGAGGCTTCTAAAAATCGAACTGCAAATTGATTGAAATTATGTTTATGACAAAAATTTGTACCGTAGCCCTATTCTGTGATACGATGGTGAAGTGATAATGGTTTCTCCATGTCTCGCAGTGAATAGGGATGGGAAATATACGATGAACTAGTGGAGCACGTGAGTTCACGCGGACGTTTTGTAGAAATTAGGGGATTTGAAGAAATTGATATTTACACGGGATTTTCGACTTGATTACGTTGAAATGAGTTCAAATACGACTAATGCACATGAAATAAGATGCATGTGCTATACTTCAGCACGTGAGTATACACGGACGTTTTGTAGAAATTAGAGGATTTAAAGAAATTGATGTTTACACGGGATTTTCGACTTGATTATGTTGAAATGAGTTTAAATACGACTAATGCACATGAAATTAGATCTGGTTGCCATATTTCAGCACGTGAGTACACACGGACCTTTTGTAGAAATTAGGGAATTTGAAGCGATTGATATTTACAGGATTTTCGAATCGATTACGTTGGAATGAGTTCAAATACGACTAACGGGGGTCTGAATAACGGGGGTCTGAATAACGGGGGTCCGAATGACGGTGGTCCGAATAACGGGGGTCCGAATAACGGGGGTCCGAATAACAGGGGTCCGAATAACGGGGGCCCAAATGACGGGGGTCCGAATAACGGGGGTTCGAATAACGGGGGTCCGATTAAAGGGGGTCCGAATAACGAGGGTCCGAATAACGGGGGTCCGAATAACGAGGGTCAAATAACGGGGTCCGAATAACGGGGGTCCGAATAACGGGGGTCCGAAAGACGGGATCCAAATAACGGAGGGTCAAATAACGGGGTCCGAATAACGGGGGTCCGAATGACGGGGGTCCAAATAACGGGGGTCCGAATAACGGGGGTCCGAATACATCTGTCAAGATATCACCACCAAAACCGTTGGACGGTTGGTCTAGTAACCCCCCGCGGGTTTGGATGTGACAACGGAACCTGAAAAGGTCCGAAATGGACTGACCACATCCAAACCAGCGGGGGGTTACTAGACCAACCGTCCAACGGTTTTGGTGGTGTATGAAATGTGGAGCGACCTTGACGAGATTTAATTGGTGTATGTATAGAGGACCCACGGGTTAGCAAATATACACCACCTTTCACTTCACAGTGCACTAACTTTAGTCCCGTTCCTTAGTCAATAGTGTACTTTTCACGGAGCTATGGTCCGCGATGTATGCAACAGTGCAACGTGATCCGTAATTTGTATTATCGTATAAGGCAGAGTTTAGTTTACAATTACACTTCATACTCATTGCTATATTTATTAAGTTATTACTAGTTTTGTGTTAATTATACTACAAAACAATTCATTTTTTCTCCTTACCTGCTCCGATCATGACTGATTATATAGCATTTGATCAGAAACCAAAGTTATCAGACAATTTAGGTATTTGTGGGCTCCTGATATAAAATCAGAGCTTACTCTCACCTTTAGAATCGCGAAAAAGAATCATATCTCACCCCTTATTTAGTAACTTATTCAGATTGAAAACACCAATCGAGCTCGTGGTGTTTGTCTACATAAGCGTACGTTATTGCGCGCGCGAACGCTGGAAATTTTTGACTCGTAAAATTTACCACTCATTATTAAATTTATTACTCGGGATCAAAGTTTTATTGTTGTGTATTGTTGTCTTTGTTCAATTTGACGCTTTATTAATACTGTACGCCCGATTCCAACAGCCGTTTGTCAGCCTTCTGATCCCATACAGTTAAACAAGCAACATTTGTAATATAGCATCGACTGATTGTAGGGGAAGGGATGAATATATCCATACAGCGTGAGAATAGAGATACAAAGTAAACTTGGAACTCCGAGTGACCGAGAAGCCAAAGATTTGGAATAGAGTTCAATTTGATTATATTTGTTTACAAACTCATATCAATAGTCATAAATCATAACATCCTATCTGAAGTAGATTATAGTAAATGTAAATTCATGAACCAAGACATTCCTAACTCAGAGCTTATACTATCCTAGAACTCCTAGACCGTAAACCGCACGGAGAGATTTTGGAGCTTAGAAGGGACAAGCAAGCGTGTTTATTGAAGTATGGATGGTGGAAACTTATTTTGATAAGACAAAGGAATTCTCTATAATACGTAGATTGGGACTGGATGAGGGAAACTCGGCGGCAGTTCATGACTTTATGCCCCATGGAAGTTGGAACTTGCTTTGTGTGGACTGTAACAGTTAAACTGAACTTATGAAGTTATAAAAAGGACAAGCTGCTATAAGATGATAGCTAATTCCAAGAATTGTTGCGACGTTGCGTTATTGGGACTAAGGAAAATCACGAAGCAGAGGGATAAGGGAGGAGGTATATTGCTAATACGACGTATTGGTGATTTGGTGTTTGAATGCAAATATTCACTCCGTTTTCGGCAAAAAGCAAAATATGAAGCACTTTATTGGGTATGAAAATTACAATATGAAATCTAAAACTTCCTTTTAGACTAGAAGCGTTCCTTCATGAGGCAAACCACGACTATCTGTACACATATCAGTGCCAGAGTAGCCTGTATAGCAGCATTAGGCTCTAAGAAAGCTACAAGAGAAGTTCCTACCAAACTCCCAGATAACCCTACAGCTATGGAAATACAACTTCCCAGCTGCAGTCGGGAAATACCATAGTACTCGTAATCAAAGCATAGAACGGCGCACTCGACGGCTTGTAATGAATAACACAGCACAGCAACTCCTAAAAGGATTTCAGTTGCAGTGAGGTTGTTCACAGCAAGCAGTGCTCCATAACAGAGGGCAATGATAACTGTTAACGTTAGCTGAAGAGGTAGGAATTTCAGCCTTTTCCAGAGGAAGTAGCCAATGGGTCTCCCGAGGAGGTTGGGAGCCCCCGTCACAGCAGATAGGATCAACAAGTCGTTACCCTGAACAACGTGACTAGAACAAGTGTCCTCGTCATCTCCTCTCACAACCTCATCTTCTTCTCTGTAAGATCTCATCAGCCAGGGTAGCAGAATGATACTTCCAATACCCACACACATGCTACAGAACATGAATAAACTTGCTTTGAGCACTCTTCCAGCGAAATTGGGAACAGACCTTGCATTTGCAATCAATTGTTCATTTTCAACTACGTTTGATTCCGAGCAGCCATTTCTCTCATCTAATTCTTGATTTGTACACTCCTTCGTTGTATCTGGCAAATCATTTGCACAAAAGTGGTAAAAATGCAGAAGCAAAATCGGAGGGAGGAATAGCGGAATAGAGGTAATCAACACAAAGACTCTCCATCCGATAACATCTAGAGTTAACCATCCTAGGAATGAGACCCAGGATCCTCCAACTGGTACAGCAACGCCCTCAAACAGGAAGGTGCTCTGATTGAACACTTCCCTGGAAGAAACATGTTTAGCAACGAATGTACCAATAGCAGAACCGTTGAGTCCGACACACAGCCCCGTCAGGGCTCTGGAAAGCAGGAGGGTGTAATAGTTTGGAACTATCGCACACACGATAGCAAACACAATGGAGAGGTAGAGGGAGAGGAAGAGGGCCGATTGCTCTCCGAACTTCTTCGAAACCGGGAACGAAACCATGACACCTAAAGCGTAACTGAAGTAAAGTATAACAGCGAGAACTCCCTCCTGAAAGGAAGATACACCGAGTTCACAGGACACTTCCTGGGTGATGACCCCAGGAACATACACCTCTACACCGTCACCAATCCTAACCAGAACAGCTAGAAGGGTGAGGATGTAGTCTTGTCTGGTCCAGTTAGTAACTTGAG
Source organism: Beroe forskalii (assembly GCA_011033025.1). Lineage (NCBI taxonomy): Eukaryota > Metazoa > Ctenophora > Nuda > Beroida > Beroidae > Beroe > Beroe forskalii. The sequence continues at coordinate 297,205 of WFMF01000057.1, read as the reverse complement.
GTGCACTTTCATTGCTCATTCTGAAAATAAAACCGTTGGAAGTTGCTTTAACAACCCCTTCAGAATAGGTGATGATGGTTGTGTGTTGGGATCTAACTAAGCAACACTACACGCGAGAAGCAAGCTCATGGAAACTAACGGATTCAATAAGTCAATAATGCCTGTTTTCTTTCAGCACCGTGATATGAGTTCTTTGTTATTATTATGAGTAGCTAACTCTTGTGGGAAACAGTATTGTATTTCACCACACAGCCCGAAGGCGGACACATACCATTTATAATTGAATAGAACACCTTGCCTAGCCCACATGGCATTTAAACATTTAACTAGAAATAAATAAATAAAATAAATAAATTAGAACATTTTTTACACGCTTAGACATTGTCGAATATATATCAGGAGAGGGAAATATTTTAGCCATTTAAGTATACCCATCAAACGATGGTAAGAGGAATTACCCATGTTGGTCACATTCCAACAAGTACCAAGGCTGTCAATCGTCAGAGGGGCGTCCCGGCGCATTAGACATCAGACACTTGGATCGCGAGTGGTCAGTGGTTTAAATATTGAATGGTAAGAAATTTCGGAAAGAATCTAGACTGTAAACAGTCTTACTTACCCAATCAAATTCTTTTCTTGAGTTTCATTGTCTTCATTTTAGAAAGCCTTTACAGCACAATCTACCTCTGAATCATTTTCCTCAGAGCCCTCACGCCAGGAAATTCAAATAGGAGCGGTTTTCCTTTGATTAAATCAAAAACTTCCTCATTTAACAACCACTGTCATTAGTTCCGTAATTTTCTTTGAGTTAGAAAAGTGAGCGAATCATGACAACTTTCGCAACTTGTTTGGAATTCCTGGTGCTCTCTTGGCGATGCTTTCAATCGGTTAGCTAGGTTTTAAAGTTTTTTCTGACTTTTCAACAATGCTTCAGAATTTTGGGCCTTTAAGAGCTTAACAGATTGCTCGGACGCAATGGATACAAAATTATATAAACATATTTATTTTCCATCGCGGGAAAATGTTCTCAAAACGCCATCATTGATGAACTTAATCCCTATTTAATTTCAAGATCGGTCAGCGAAGAGAACAACATAAAACCAGTCTCACCTTACTTACTCTGAATAAAACTAGTCTCACCGTTATAGAGCACCGGGTGACAGGAGTCCAGACAACTTCTTCCAGCCCAGTTGTGATCTTCTCCAGGGTCTGAAATCAGGATGGAAGGTGGTCAAATGATTAATGGAAGTGATAAATGGAAGTGATTAATGGAAATGATTAATAGAACAGATTAATGGAAGTGTTAAAGTAGTGATAGATGATACATGAAGATCTATCTATGCTTAACCCAAGATAAATTTCATGTTTAGAGTAATTTCAACAGCTTGTTTCCTTCAATTTCTGGCATACTACCAGTGTTATAAATAGAACCTTAGCTCATTGACCACCCATTGATCATTTCTCAGCTACTGTTGATTTTTCGTAAAATGACGTCACATTTCGTGACGTCACTAGACAGCTACACCCTCACTACACGTTAAAAATCACAGGGAAATTCGCAGAAAGTAAGGACTAGCCAGCTACCAACAAGAATACTTTACACAATTCCAAGCGATTTTTTATCTACCAAAGTCAAATCTTTGATTTAAAAAGTTAAATCTTTGAATTTACGTGAAATTTTATCAGTAGTGAACTATTTTTTTTCTTGATGCCAGTTGAAATCGGTGTAAAACATTCATCGTTTTATTAGTTCATGATTTGCTGAAAATAACTCGTATGCACATGCCACCAAACCATGACATAAAATGCGTACCACTTCGGCCATCCGTTTTCAATGTGCACCACAACCTACCATATGCTTCAGCTTGAAATGAGATACTTGATTTTCATTGTTTTTCTGCGTTATTAACGACACACACTAATATCCACGCTTCTACAGCTATCACTCATGTGTATTTATTGACTCGTTCCAACTTTTTCTCAGTCGAATCTTCCAGTTTCCACTGTATTTTGCCCGTTGGCTTTTTGTCAACTTCTGCAATAGTGGATTTGTAGAAGGTAGCCACGTCAAATTTTTGGTGCAAAAACGTATCCACTCGTCCCTTTTACTTTACATGGCACGAGAATCTTTAAACACAACCAAAGTTTTAGACCTTTATTTTTGTCAAGTTTTGGGACACTCAGTATTTTTTCTGCAGATCTTGAGAAGTTATTTCTAACATCACTGCTATAGTCCGAATGCTTTTCATATAATTTTTGACAGAACAGTTATAATTTAGATCTGCCAATAATACACTATTCACTCTGAATAAACATATATATCTTACTGCGTATATTAACTATAATATTCCTCAATAAAGTAATTTATTATGATGGTGAAGTCATAACCAGGGTTTACAATAATGAAATTAATGACACCCCGAGGCCTGTCTAACCTGCCCAGGACACCTACTATATATAGGGTTCCAGTCAATTGATTCCCACTGTAAAGCAGCCAGGTGCCCTACTGGAGGGAATGATAAATATATTCTTGTACAAAGAACAAAGGGCAGGCTGCTCAGAATTACATTGCACAATCGACGCAGCCCACCGTATAAAGTCCCAGGACTCTGATATAGTTAGAGCTGCTAAGTTTAATCCATGTGCTCGTAGGCCGGCTTTTTTCAGCTGAATTTCTTCCCCTCATTGGTTGATTCTATGCGTGATGATCAAGTCCAGTTACTTGAAATTTACATAGATAGCTCTCTAAGAATTAGTAGCGTCTCTTTCTGCCTCCGTGCATGCCATTATAAATACTTAAATATATTGCACTTTGACAGTTGACATTGACCTACTGCGCGGGAGAACTTATAAAAACCCAGCACACCTAACACATCCCCCACACATATATTCAGATGGTAAGGAAGATGATGATGCTCCCAGCTACTACTACATTACTTCTTCTCCTTTCCTCCTCCTTCCTCCTCTCCCCCAGTGAAGCTACACAAGGATGTCAGACCCGTATTGAACACTACCTCCCCTCCACCAGCAACGTCCTGACCAACATAGCGGTCCAGGAGAGCGAGGCTCTGGCAGCGGGCCAAGTCTCAGACACCAAGTGTCGGGAGAAATACAACCACTCCAAGTCTAACAAGGTCAAGTTGGTGTGTTCAGTGGGGTATAACCTCGTGTACGAGGACACTTCCAACGCGTTCTGTGAGAACTTCCTGGGACTGGACGGGAACAACGTGCCCAACATGAAGAAGAAGAACATCGTGCGGGAAAACTTCGAGCATAGGGGGTGCTCGTATACGATGTACAACAGGAAGAGCGCCATTGTGTGCGCCTTTCTGAGGGACAGAGATCAGGGGGAGCTTAGCAAACTGGGTATTTAATCGTGTGGAGTAACTGTGAAATGGACTTAAAAGCGTTGAATACATGAAATATGCAATGTTTGTTTAATCTAGTGCTAATTTATGCTGGAAGGTTTGAATTTTGGAATGGTACTCAAAAAGTCAACAGCAACCATTACAACGTTTATTTGTCATTTCATTTGATGATTTATTTATTTGAAATTCCTTAGTTATCTGGATTAATTCGTTTTTGTAACATCGCATCTGATTGTTACCGGTGCAAAAAATTTCGCTTTATTTTTCTTACTGTACAAGAAATTGAAATTCAATCCCGAAGATCATGCATTTCACTACTCCGATATCATAATTTACGTTTCACAGTGCGTACGGAAATTCAGAGGTAATCGATAAACAAAGTTTCGCTAGAAATGCCTATTCTTACCCTTTCTGCTTTCAATACTCCGTAAAAACCTTAATTGTCTAACTCCCTCTTGTCTAACTCCTCTTGCCTAACTCCCTCTTGCCTAACTCCCTCTTGTCTAACTTCCACTTGTCTAACTCCCACTTGTCTAACTAACCAAGTCTGTGACGCGTCCTATGGTCAGGGTAACGTTAGGAGAGGCTGTCTGCAGCAGTCCAGCTATCTGCTTCTGATTTAAACCCCTCACCATGGCTTCGTTTATCTCCAGGATAGTGTCTTGGAGCTGCAAGGTGCCTTCCTGCCGTAGAGAGTTAAGATAATCACGGGTTCGAAATAAAACATATATCTGACATTAAATAAAACATGAAGTCTCTTAAAAAAACATAATTTAAACAGACACTTCTAGATCACAAAATAACCATCGGCTATTATATTTCTGGCTATCAAAGCATTAAAATATGCACAGATCTAACCTTGTGAGTGACACCGTCCGGCAGTATTGTGTTTATCTTCACGTTTCCGTACACATCGTCCACAATGCCGAAGCCGAGGCCTGCTCCACTGTTCACCAGTTTGCAGGTTATAACCTTCATTACACTTCCGTCCTGAATTGCAGCTAAGTTAACCAAATTGTTCAACAAACTACTCTAAAAATGAATGGGTCCGAACCGGATCAAATGTCTCGAATTGAGTCGAAAATTGTTTCTGAGACGACAGTTCTCACTTACCAGTTCTAAGACAAGAATACTTATTAATTACCGGTTCAAGGACGATCTTCCTGTGGCCCAATGAGAGAGGGTTGAGAGGTCGGGGCGGTACTTCACGTAAAACACTTGCGGAGCAAGCAGGAGAGGGGGCCGCAGTGGTCGAGGTGTCAAACATCTTCCTTTTCACGGTGAAGACAACGGATCCTGTCTGTCCAGCTATCTTGTTCAGAACCTAGATGAGAGTGATAGGTTCTTCAAAATTGCTATGTTGAGCTCATGAAGTAGCGAGATAAAACAATTGGAAATTAAGATCAAACAAATTACCACTAATTGCCAATACCTAATTCGGCAATAACGCCTATTTTCAAGACACCAACTTTTCTAGCAGTACTTTATCCTTAATTAATTAATTAAGGCATTAATTGTAACGCATGAACATAGAATTGATCTTATTGGTCAAGGCCACAGGCCAGAAAACATCTGAATTATACAATAGTACAATGTAATGCAGTATTTAATTCTACATTAAAAAGTACATCATGAATGTAAATTCCAAACTTGCACGACAAAACTTCACCTGTTGCATAGCCTCAGGCCCACCATCGTTATCAATGATGTATTCGCCATTGATGGCGATGATTTCATCACACTCCCGCATTCTACCGTCTCTGGAAAGAGGAATTGGTTCTGTTATTTTACTGTGATATTATCGTACACTGGTATACTGGTATACATCATATTATATGCTTTCAAATTTGCAAGGTTTTCTCTAATTGCTTATTAACTACTTGACTTAGCAAGAGAAACATGCTAACAGCGCCCAAAATGACCTCAATTAACAGTAGTAGGTTCATCATTAGTAATTTCCTACCGTTCAGCAAGTCCGCCAGGTTTTATCTTCTGCACAAAAACCCTTACACTCCCAGGCACCTCTCCTTCCATGCCTCCCTCCACGGTACCAGCCACATCAAATCCAAGTGATTCCCCAGCAGCCCGGTGTAGATTTTTGGGCGGAAATTTTAGCATTGGCCTTTTTGGGGAAATTAAAGTTTACCCCAGCGTTGTTATTTTTTGGCGCCCCCCCGCTTTTCAATTGAAAACCAAATTTTTTACACCCGGAACTAAAGTAGGTAGGTAAATGGGTAGAAAAGGTAGGGATTTTGGTTTAAAGCCTTTGTAGTCCCCCCCAACCCTTTTTTTTGGGAGGTCAAAATGACCCATCCCTTAAAAAAACCCCGGGTTTAAAAGTTTTCCTTTTCGGATGCAAATTTAAAAGGTACCCCCAAAGGTCTCTTTTCCCCTTCTATGGTGGGTTTCCCACTTTTCCTTATATTTTTCCCTCGGGGTTCCTCGGGACACGGTGGGGGGCCCCCGTTTTGGGTTGTCAAAACCCAACCCCCGGCCAATAACCATGTCCGGGGGAAGGGGTTTTTTTTGGATTCAGAAATGGGAGGGTTGGACGTCTTATAATAGTTTTGGTGAGTTGATAAACTTTGGCCTTTTTTAGCGGGTTTTGGGAAAAAGGTAAAGAAATCAAGACTGAGAAAATTTTTTGGTAACAATGGGGCTTTTTTATGGTTTTTTCAGCTTTTCATTTTAATTAACTATTAACTAATTCCTTTAAATTTAATTCTTATTAATTCAACTTATTTTAATTCCCTTAAAAAATTCCATTTTAATTTTAAACATATTACTTCCCTTTAAAATTTTAAAAAACCCTGCCCCACCCCCTGGAAAATCGTGGGGGAAGAATATTTTGGCCCCTAGTCAGGCCCCATTTTAAATCCAAATCTGGTTTATATCCGGAAAAAGGGGTTCCTCCTTGGGAAGTTCTTTTATAAAGGTTGAAATTTTGGGGGTTTTTCAGAAAAACCCAAATTTTTTTTCCACACCATGACATTTTAAAAAATGACGTCATTTCTTTTAAAATTAATATGTAAAAAAGGTAGTGACTTGAAAAAATTCCATATTTTCACTATCCCCCAATGTCTTTCTTAAAATTTGTATGGGAAAATTCAAAATCAAACAGGAAATTTTTCCCAAATAAATACAACCAAAACCCCAAGGTATAAAAAGGGTCTCACTTTGTCCCTTTTGGGGGTTTGCCCAAGGTAAGGAAGGTAATGTTTCTTTGGGAAAATTGAGCCCCGACGAACGGCCAACCCCCTGTTTTTCCCAAGAGGGGTTTGCGGCAAATGAAAATTGCAAAAACATAGGTTTTTGGGTTCCCCAAAAAACACCATTTTAAAATTAAAACATGGGTTGTTAGAAACACCCCTTTCATCTAAAACCATGGGTTGGGCAACCACCCTTTTCAAAAACATAGGTTTTTTTGTGCTCAGGCAGAAGATTTGCCCTTAAAAAAATTGTTTGGGAAATGATTTGAAATATAGTATTCAGCAAAATAAATGGGAAGTTGGTCTGTTACCGGGGTAGAGTGTCCATATTCATGCCAGGTTTGCAGGTAATAATTTTCATAGAACCACTTTATTTTTGAAATCACTTTGTCAAAGATAACAGATGCAGCATTAAACTGGGAAGAACATGAATTTGACAAATATGCTTTCACTTGGTACTAGTATTTTTTTAAACTAAATTTTTATTTTCTGTGCTCTGGCAATCACATATGGTATTAAATGTCATAATAAATACTGCCGAATATTTGAATTTGTGCATGTCACATGTTTTGTTAAATGCTGGGCCAATATTCAATTCTATATCCCTTAATTTCAAATAAAATAAAAGAAATCTTTGTGTCAAAAATTACAATCGCCTGTGAAACTGGGTATGAGATTAGACATGATTTTGAGAATGTTGAACTTCTTCCACGTGGTTTGAGGGGATGTCTTTTTCCGAGCTCATTTTGGATCTGTTTCTCGCCTTCAAGGACCTACACAGTGAATTGTGTATATTGTGTAAACATTTATTTAGAGCTGTACTAATGTTTAACTGAATCAAACATAAATCAAGAGATTAGGCTAGACCGGTGAAAATCTAGCACAACCGGTGGTGAAAAAAATGAAAGGGACTCTCTGGGGGTGGCGAACGCTATATTAATTGCATAGGAAACAAAGCATACCTCAGGTCTGAAAAGTGGATTTCTGAAGGATGCAGCAAAGATTTCCACGCTATGTTCTATTGACTCAGAGTTTACATAGAAGTAATAGTTGGTATGGGTCTGTGTGTGGTGAAGCATTATCCATACCATCACGTTTGAAATTACTTAAGCTCATCTGAAATGCAGTCAGCTAAAGTAAAGCAGATGTTGCGAATTTTTGAAAACTCCTGAAATTTCCACAAAATCGTCATTTATTTATTATCATGTACTAGAATAATAGTACTCATTGAAAACAGGGTATTGCTTTGAGCCCATGTACATAGCATGCTCCGTAAAGTGGGCCAGACCCAAATACTCCGGACCAGCATCAACATCTGACATAGACCCAACCTGAAAATCACAGATTCATGTGTTAATAATTTGGTCCAGATTAAATTCATCCCCTTCATTTATGCGATTTTGACAAAAATTGTACAAATTTCATGTGCTGAGGTTAATAAGGGGATAGATAGGTAAACTGAAACTGGTTATTGGTGGGTACCTGCAAGTCCAGACCAACTCCAGAGAGAAGTGTGTACTCATCATGTATCAACAAGCAATGCATTCCATTATCCAGCACAATTGCCTGATAATACACATGGTTAAAGGTAAGCAATTCTGGGCAAATTGGATTAACAAGACCAGTAATGGCGTTTAATGACAGGTTGTAAGCTGCACAAGATTATTTGTGGAGAAGCCTACAAACCTCTATCCCCTGTTTAGAACTAAAACCACTGCATTTAGGCAAATTGTCTTAATAATTTTGGGGGGGGGGGTGGGGTTCCAATGGCCATCAGACATAAGGCCAAAATTGGAATTCTCAGGCGAATGGCCAAATGGCTTTTTTTGTATTTTTTGAATTACTGTCTTACCCCAGGATAAACTTTAATATACAAATGCATGCTTTTAGTTAACTGAGTAGCTGTCCATTGACAGTCACTATGCCACGAATATTTAAGAATACAGTTGAAAAACTATAGGAAATAAATAGTACAGGTATCTATAGGAAATCATCTTATAGATGAAAAGTAGAGTAGGGCTTGTTTTTTTGGCTTCATCCCCCCCCCCTTCCTTCTCAAAACACCAGGAATAATTTCTTCTAGGCAAATGGCTAATGGCTGTTGGTCTCCCCTTTCCAAATTTACCTTGTACAATTTCTGGTCATATACAGGTTTGATAATCTGATCTTCGTCACTATGGGATGTGATAACCCTGATGTACCATAGGGTCAAGCCAGCACCACATGCTAGCAGTATCAACAGTATTCCAGTCAAGTACTTCCAGTGTTGTTTTGATTTCTCTTCTGGATTGGAGGAGATTAAGGTGAAATGCAATTATGAAAGGACAAGAAAACCGATTGGGGTTTCTCTTTAATTGGACATACTGTCAATTGAACGAACGTACAGTCGATTGAACAAATTATGACATCGAATTTTTGAAACACAACATTTTATCAACTTATGGTACTCATGTTTATTGGAAGAATTAAATAGATGTGATTTTTGCATTTTGGTAGTAAGAAATGTTGTTGGTATTATCAGTTTGCATTTGATAACATTTAAAAAAAAGTATCATGTGCATGTGTGTGTTAATTCTAGCACATAGGAGAAGGAAATTAAGCACCTGCATGTAATGAGAACAACAGACAACAAGAAATGCACTGGCGGATGCAATTCTTGTTGCATTGCACAAAATACTTACTATGTTTTGTGAAAACAGTTTCTGGGTCTAACTCATCCAAATATGCTTGGGGAACAGGTACATAACCACCTTTCATGTTAGTTATGCACACAAACAATATTCTCTACATAATGCTGCATATCCTCATATAAAACATCCCTCAAAAAATGTAATTTGCTTAGGGGCCATCCATGAAGGAGGTCTGAAAGTCAATGCAGAAGTTAATGGACAAAGGGGGAGGGGTATTTGGTCGATTGGGGTATGTAACAATCAATTTAAGTGGGTTATGAGTTAATTGGTGTGTTTTAGGAGTCGATTCGTGTGTGATGTATGAGTTGATTGGGGTATGTTATGAGTTGATTGGGGTATTATGAGTTGATTGGTGTGTGATAAGAGTTGATTTGGGTTTGTTGTAAGTGGATTGGGATATGTTACGAGTCAATTGGGGTATGTTATGAGTTAATTGGAATATGGGTCCACTGGGGTGTGTTGTGTTAACTGGCGTGTGTTATGAGCTGATGAGTATGTGATGAGTTGAGTGCGTAACATGTTGATTGGCGTTATTTCTGAGTTTTAAACTTAACAACAATCAAATTATAAAATCAAATTTGAGTTGCAGGATATGAGTTCAGCAACGCCCCCAAGGGGATGGAACAAACCAATGGTGATAATGTTGATGTCTTGACTGTAATCAAGAAATTAATTATTCAATTCAATTCGATTCAGTTCAATTAAATTTGGTTCAATTCAGTTCAAGTCAAGTAAATTCAATTTAACATAAATTTAAACAAGCCAAGCAATTATGGAGTGCAAGATACTGTTTTAGGCATGTCCCATAGCACTTAAATTGACTTAGTTTTCAGGATGCATTTATTTTGGAGGTGCCCAACTCCAGCCACATTTTCAAACATTACTTAAAACCTGCAAGTCCTACAGGAGAATAAAATATGGTAAAAGTCACAATATACATAAAATTCAAGTATACATAAAGTTCAGAATATACTCTGACTAGAGTAAAAACATTGAGTCCATGAAATTATTCAACTATGCCATATTGCATAAATAATTTATTTCCTAAAAGCTTGCTTAGGCACTAACTGAGCATTTGAAGAGTGTAAGAACCTTGAAGAACAAAAACCAACACACTGTATCTTTGAAGTCAGGGGAACATTTGCCAGACGTTGTCAGCCCCATATTTTTTCTGCGAGTCGGGGCGTGCGCACTTTGCGCGCGCGATGGGGCCAGGCAACGCCTGGCAAGGAAACATTGTTTTTCAGCGCGCGCGCGCAATGAAAAACAGTGTACTTGCTAAACACGTATATCCCTGTCTGCGTTGCGCGGCGCGCTTCCGTAGGGGAGCGCCGCGCGCGTACACACACCTATGCGGGCTTAGGAAACAGTGTACACGCACTAAAAAACAGTGCGCACGCACTGAACAACAGTTCGCCCCAATGAAAAACAGTTCGTATGCAATGAAAAACAGTGCGCACGCCTGCAGCTCTGAAAAACAGTGCGAACGCACTGAGCTGAGAATCAGTGTGCGCGCGCAATGAAAAAGAGTGCGCATGCACTGAAAAAGACTGTGCGCGCACTGCTTACCTGCACAGAAAAACAGTGCGCGCGCACTGAGGAACAGTGCGCGCGCACTGAAAAACTCAACAGTGCTGATCGTGCGTCGCGTGCTTCCTAAACCCGCGGCTAGGCTGCATAAGTGTGTGTACGCACGTGTACTGCGCAACGCAAACAGGTATAAACGTGTTTGTAGGTGTGTGTACACGCCGCGCGCGCCGCTTAAGCTTCCCTCTGAGGATCAAGCGCGCCGTGCAACACAAAAAGGGATATAAGAGTTGCGAGCAATCAGAGACAGCACAGTGCACTGTGCTGTCTCTGAGCACTGTACGCTTGAAAACTGCGCGCACAACATCATTCCTAAGCCCGCATAGGTGTGTGTACGCGCCGCGCGAGCCACACTTGTCTGACGTCGTCAGACCCATTATTTCAAATATTACGTACTCATTTTAGATATGTACGTACGTGCGCGGAATTGGTCCTTGATATAAAGTAATTTTATCGCGCGTGCCTCCAATCCTAGTCACGTGACCTGTAGCTTCTCAAACTCGAAAGATTATGGTATGACCAGCATGACAACATGTTTTGATCATGTTTGCTAAATTCTTTAGACCGAGACTTGTCTGGCGTTGTCTAACGACGTCACACAAAACCGAGACAACTTCAGGCGGCCGTAATGTTCGTCGGTCGATCGAATGGAATTGGTCGATCGATCAAATTCATTTGAAAGAACGATGTGTTTAACTGGTCCCTAATGACTTGAATCGTGTTTAAATGAGCAATATTTAGTTGTTTCCCTACTAGCTCAAAGATTTTCTATTTAAAACACATCAGTTTATCAAATGAAGTTGATCGATCGACCAATTCCAATTCCATTCGATCGACCGACGAACGTTACTGCCGCCTCAGATCACGTGGCAGATATTAAAGCAAAGCACCAAAGCAAAGCAAAGATGACAGTCAAGCTTAATTTTTTGCAAAGCTTGACCATAAGGTTAAACACCGATTTGTTAACCGTACCGATTAATCACTCGAATTGCTATACTTATTGATATACCTCGTGTTCTTAGTCAGATGCGACGACTTATTTGATTGGGAGCCCGACATTTCAGTATTTCACCGCACAGCATAGCACTGTATCTACTATCTCTCTGCCCTGACCCTAACCTTACCCAAAGCCTTGACTCTAACCCTGAAGTTGAGTCATATATAGACAATCAAATTTGAGGTCTGTCGGATACATGAAGTAAGAGCACGAGGTATATCAATAACACTTCGAGTGTCACACTCCGGGTGACAAATCGGCGTCCAACACATTTCAATTGCAATTAACAAGTTAAACAATAAATATTTGCATTTGTTACGATCTAAGAAATCTCAATTGCACGTTTAAAATTAAATAAATTATTGAAAAGCATGTCACCTTCCTTTATAGATATACCTTATCGGCGGATTAAATATCAAACCAGCCCTTGGCCGTAGGGACAAAATGCCCTTCATGGTAGCAAGAATACGAGAGGTTTTTTAATTGGGCCTAGCTCCGTAAGTAAATCTAGGTTAAATGAAGGATAATTCAGGTCAAAAGACATGCAATGTACGTAGGACGTAGGTACTTGCATCATCAAGTTGAAAGTGATCCTATTTACTAATCAAAATTAAGAAAATTTCGGTGCCTCCCAACCTACCCACTTATCTAATGAATTCAAGAGGAAGGCGACACAGGCGGCTGCTTCCCCGTTTCTGGACATGCGTGAAAATTTTGTTAAGATGAGAGCTTTGGATCAAGGAAAATATGAAATTCAACAGGTTTTTAACCTCCTTTTCAAAAATCTAGCCAAATGATGTACCTTATTGGCCAATTTTATTCTGTTTCAGTCGGCCTTTCAACTACAACTCTTTTAAGACGGCCCTACTGGACAAAACTTTTTGAGCGATCGCCAGATTGAGGAATTGATGCTCTGGAATACCCGTGACGGTGAATAAATTAAAATTTATAAACAGTTAGTACCACAGGTACCTACTCAGTAAATAATGCATATTGCATGTTGGGACTAACTAATACTACTACTCTTCAGGCCCGAATAGACGGGGGAGACAGTTCCAGTTTTGAGAGTTTTGTCACATACTCTGTGACTATCTGGATGTTTAAATCGGATTGATCTTTAATTTGGATGTTATATGCTGTACCTAAAACACAAAAAATGACAAAACAGGAATTTCGAAAATTTTGTTCCAAACGGAGAACTACGAAATTGTGAATTTCTCTTCCTCGAAAATCTAAAGCGCTGGCCTGTACAAATTTATGTTTTGTGTAGTTCCGATTATCCTGAAATTTTCAGTCAAATTCATTATTGAAAGACCACAGAGATCTGAACGGTACAGTATCAAACTTCACTGCGACTCGCGATCGTACGAAATTAAACACAATATAAAATTAGACACAAACTGAATGATTATGGCACGTGCGCGGAATGAATTCTTGCGCGCAGTGTTGCAATGCACGTGGGCGGTTGCGAGCAATCACATACGGTTTTCAAACACGTTCTTCGTCAATTCTAAGCCGAGTTTTGGACGTTAGTTGTTCAAATTTTGACAAGTCAATTTGACTAGTAGATTTTGAATAAATTTTGACAAACAAATGCAGTTGATTAGAACTTTGCTTCTCGCACATTATACCGTGTCGAACTGAATATTTCGATCAAAATATTAAATTGGAGGACATTGATTCAGCCAGTAACAATTAAGGCCGAAATCTAAAATTTATATCCCTTCAAAACGCCTTAACTTAAGTACCCACTACCCCCTACCCTTTTATAAAGTTATCATATTAACTTTTTGCGATATCTATATAACCAAAAGTTCAAAAGCTGGGGATTGTCCCAATTATGGTTTGGAGTATGATTTAATGTGCATAATTTGGCGTGTTAGTGGATTTGGGATTGGTACACTAGAAGCCGATGATAAAAGATGAAGTTATACGTTCTGGTACAAATCTTGATTGGAGATCCAAAATGAAGCCGTCAAGCAGTAGAACAGCTGCCACCTGCAGCACACTTAATGTCCTTTATTTGTCACCCTATGTCTTCTCCTTCGTTGTATCGTACGCCTGTAGAATAATGAAAGTTGTCAAAATTTATTGGGTCATAATTTTTGGTCCCGAAATTTCACGATTTTCTAGTAAAATAACCGTCATATCGATTAATATTTCCATAAACTGCGTACGTCCGCATTTGCTTAAACACCCTTCTCCCCCTATGTCCGGCAACGTCCGCATTCGCCAGACTCCCCCCCCCCCCATTGCGGATACCCTTTATGGATGGCCCGATTGGTATTTTTCATGCCAGCCACCTTAGGATCGACTAAAAAATAGTTGGTAAAACACCGATGCAAAATGAGGGCATAAAACACACTGGGGGCACAGTGCACACAGCACACTGAAGGCATACTGAGGGCAAAACTCTGGGCACGTTGAGCTATTGAGGGCACACTGTGGTCAGACTGAGGACAAATTGAAGACTTTTCCTCAGGCACACTTGCAGAGCACACTGGGTCACATGTCAGGCAAAAAATACCTTGGGCAAAACTGGGACACACGTTGGGCTGCACACTGAGGGCACATCCTTTGGTTATACACCCGAGAGAATTTTTATCGAATCATATTCTTCATTCGGTTTTTGCTCGCATTGCCTTGGCGGATCGGATTATCAATTTTTGGCCATTTTCAACCCTATTACCTCCCCCTCGTAATCAAACATAATCATATTAGCCCAACCCACTCAGAGGGCTGCACAGGTGCTTCAGCATGCTGTCTCCGATGATGAGAGCCTAAAAACATGCAATTATGAAGGTCTCATCGAAAAATTGTGAGGGTGACAGACGTCTTGTAATACTAATATATCGCATGTAACACAACTTGAAACACGAGCAACATTTCAAACACCATACCATTAGATTTACGTAAGGTGGACCAAATGACCTGAATTTAATGTATGAATTTGATAAACATGCAGGTATGACCACGGGACCTGGATTCCACGTCTCCACACAAGAGGAGAAGGCTCTGGGTATGAGCCGACCACGTGTTCCATGGACCTGACGAAATGATGCATCCTCCATATCCCTTCATTATTCATGGCGAACAATAGTAGATACTAATTAAGTACTTTAAAGAGATGTGAGTATCAGGCGGCTTGAAACAATGTAGTACCAAAAGATGATTTTGCTGTTGCTGCCGCTGATGGATTCCAGCACGTCTTCTACGACATCGAAGATTCATTCCATGTTGTGCTGACGAAATGATGCATACCATTTCCTCGTTCACAGCTCCAGTCATCATAGCTTCATTATTCATGGGCGAACAATAATGACTCTATTTCAAGTGTTGACTTTAAAGTTCCAGATGTGGTTTTACCCCCAAATGGGTGTCATATGCAGTTGTACCGAGCGCTGTGCCTTGTAATGAATAATGGATTGACGTTCATTTGAAACAATGCTGTTCATACCCTCTTGAAGTGACGGTGTATCGTTCTCTTCTGATGTTGCTCAGTTGCTGCTTCACTTCCAGTAAAGATCTTATTCCAGCACGTTTCTACAACATCAGGAACCAGTAGGTCGCTGATAAAATGTATCATTTTTATTGAGCAATTAAGAATTAGATGATTGAAATAAGATGGAATTGAGATCAAGTGAAGGCCATTTCGCTGTGAGTTTTACGACATATTAATAGAAGGAACACAACAGGAACTATCTTTTCCTCATCTCTCTTGAAGATTGAAAGCATGATCTACAATTTCCAAGCCAAGAAGGGTCTTTATTGAGCCCTTTCTACCTACCTTTTCAACCTACTTTTAGACCTGTTGCTTTCAACCTATGAGCACACATATCAGTTACGATGTTTTTACACTTTTCTTGGGACCCTTCTAATCTTGATAATTATTTATATAGGTAGTGATGATATCAGTGTTACGAAAGTTCTCTACCTCAATATAAAGATTTAGCTTGATGTTCCTAACAAATTCAACGTTTTTGTCTGATCTCTTGGGAAATATTTTTCATCATGATAATTACGTAATATTGATCGAGAGATGACTTTGTAAGACAGAGGGAACCATTGAAGCCGGATGCACAGGAGAATTGGTTTGTGCTTTTGTGAGGTGTAGGGAGGAGTGGGAAGTGCGGCGGGGAAGGACCAGTACAGCAGCAGAAGTGTATGGAGTTGGGGGCTAGCAGGGGGTGGGGAATATAATATGTGGTAAATGTAGAAACATGACGTATCCAATGGACCCATTGGAAAAGTCTTATGATTCACAGCTCTTGTGACCCTTTAACTTTATTACAATCTTTATGAAGACAAAGCATTGAGTGAACAGTAAATACTAAGGGTTCATTCACATAATATTATTACGTAATCAACTTTTGGCCGATTTTACCCCCCTCCCCTCATAATCAAGTTTATAGTCCGAGCAACTATTGGGTCAAATGTTGGTATACCTACAAAATTGTTTCTCAACACAACCTCAGATTACAATAACATGTAACGTTATCATTCGGAAACCCCCTCCCCCTTGGTGATTACGTAAAATTTGAACGATCACTAATCCAATAATCAGCAAAATAAATTGTGATTAGTTGGTAAATTTCCTTCAGTAGGTAGGTACTAGGTACTCACCACTTTTCCCTGCAGCATGCTCAACGTTGTCCCTTGCTAGCAGACTGGATGACGTAGTGGTGAAGGGGCATGTAAGTGCTGATAGAGATGACTTTACATTCAGATCGGTTAGGATTTGCAACTAGGATGCGCTTGTAGGAGCCACCAATGTTGTAGGCAGGATCAGGTCTGAAATCCAGGGGCGAGAAGAGGACGTATTGCTGCATCAATCCTTGAAGGTTGTCACGCAGGCGGATGGTGAAGAGGTCCGAACTGTGGTGGGTGAAGGAGATGTCAAAGAAGATAGGTGGGTATCCAGGAGGTATGGTATGGCGCTCAAGGTGAGAAGAATACTGATATATGACTGACTCGCGTAGAGGCACCTTAATCCCAAAGTTCGTGAGCGTAATGACCTTTGTGTAACGGGAGAGGTCGGACAGAATTTCACGGAATTTAAATGTAGGTAGAGGACGAATTCCGCAAACTAGGTCCGGGTCAGATTCATCAGGCAGGCAGGGATACCCCTTCGCTGTAGCGATGCTGCATATCTCCTCCTTGAGTCCTGGAGCCAACAAGGTGGAGGTCATTATGAGATGGTAAGCAAGGATCAGGTGGTTGTCAGGGACTTCTCTGACTGTCCCAACCCGTCGACTGTTCTTCAACGGCAAAAGCACCTCCTCGCCACATTTTCGGATGTCTCCCAAGATGTCTCCCTGGAAGAAACCTTTACCAGTCAGCAATGTCACCTGATATCATATCAAGGTATGGAGTGGAGTCATGGGCAGGGCACACTCTCTTTTTTAGATAAGAAGCGTAGTTTTTGAGTTTGCTTCATATGTAGAGATGCCTGATGCGGTGTTATGTAGATGACATAGTAAACCTAAGCTCAAGAAGTGATCATTATTAATATTAACCGAACTGGATCATATAGAGTGGGAATCACAAAATGATTATCAAAACTATCATTTAACGTTTAAGTTTTATATCGATTGAGTTTGGGCCTTCTGAAATGCGGTATTCGGTCCACATTTTGTTGACAGGCTCTGAACAGATAATAAAACAACAAAAACAAATAAAAATATGTTTAATTACATGCACATCAATAATTATAACTTTATGTGAATTAAGGCTGAGAGACCACCACTGGCTCACTTGGAAGATAAGAGATGAACACAAATATATTTCTAATAAATTGTAGGTATCTTGAAATGGCCCTTGAAAGGAGGTTGAAAGAGAAAACGGCGAGCAAATTTAAAAAAAGGAATACGACTATACGAGGTATCCTTTATTATGATATTAACAAATTTGAGAATATCGCAATGTGATTTTAGAAGCTCATAGCAATTAGCAGTAACAACTGGGCAAAAAACAAGGACCGCATTTGATATATTCCAAAGAGCCAAAGTAACTTCAGTTTCAGTTATATTTCCATTTTCCTCTTGAATTGCAATATAGTAGGTACCACTACCTATTTAATTCTTTAATTGATAAAATCGGTAACAGAAATGCTCTAAGTCTAAGTTCTGATTCTATTAATGTGGTAAGAATAGAATGGAGAGTTTCAATGATTCTAAGATTCTCTGATTCTTCGCCTTGAGATCCATTACAGAATTTATAGAAAATTAAGCTTAACCGACCAGGGAACAAGCTTCGAGAAATTCGTTATAAAGATTCACAAAGCAAAAACGACGACGAGAATCGACTCTCATTTTCAAGAATGGTTCAAATATTAGTATAGTTAACAGAGAAATCTAAAAAGTTTTAAGTTTCAAATTTCAAATTTCAAATAATAAATCTAAATTTGGAATAACAAGGCTGAAGTGAGCTATCGGATGCAGCCGAGCGAGCACTGTACTGAGCAGTCACAGAGTCCATCACCATGGTGATGGAATGATTGCGGAGTAAAATTTCAGTTTCATCAAATAATCATGAACGCGCGGCGCTATTGACTGGATTTGAAATTGAGCGCGCAAGTAGGGGGATTCATGAATCCCCCTCCTGCTTATTACTAGTATAAGTTAATCCTGACCCCCGTCACGACTCTGCGAGTCGTGGCGCGCGCGCTTCGCGCGCGCGAGGGGGTCAGGCAACGCCTGACAAAGCCACACAGGGTCACAGGGATATATACGTGTATGTGTTTAGCAAGCAACATCACGCTCACATATGATATTTAGAAATAGTGTGCACATTAAAAAGTGCGTGCACTTTGAGAGACAGTGCACGCACACTGCACTCTGCACAACACAGAGAAACAGTGTGTGTGTGCATTAAAAACAGTTTGCGCGCACTCAGAAACAGTGGTCACCCATTTTGAAATCGTTTGCTCACACAGAGAATAAATTTGTATACAAGTCAAAGCATGAGTTGAAAAACGACTCAAGTAATTGATCGTTTTCATATTTATTGTCGCATGTTTAGTGGTTATGAATTGTTGTGATATTATAGGAAGCTTTGGAGATTGTTGTGTGAACATAATATTATTATGATATGTTGAGCACATTGAAGTGTTACTAATTTTATTGTTGTTTTGATAAATATTACTTTGCTTTGAAATTGTACATTGAACTTTGTCATTTTATTCAAACTTGCTAAGCATGCAATAATTGTATGTCCACTTTGTTTTTAAAGTTGTTCATTGTTGCCAAGTACACTTAATAGATCTATGATGATCATTTTCAGTGTATAATTCAAGTGAAACAAGTAATCAAGTGAAACAAGTAATCAAATTTTTATCCCATTTTACAATCTATTATAAACCTAATTTTACACTCAGTTAACAATATACATAATGTACTCATCTGTAACAAGAGTTTAAAACTGACAAAGTTTTTCATGACCATGTATCCTATGATTAGGTGTTGAACCTTAACTTGGAAGTATGTTTTGGAGTGTTTTCAGAGGAGACATTTCACAATGAAGGCATAATTTCAACATGTCAAAGGTTGTCAAATTCTGGGGGAAAGGAAACACACAGGCTGTTGCTATAGTGCGAACCTGAACAGAATTGACAGATTAGTTTGGTTTTTGAGTACCAACTGGGCAAGTGGTAGTTGAATTTTGTGCTAAAGTTTTACTTATTTGCTATGTTGAGATTTGCCTTTTTTAATTAAAAACTTTCCAGCTGATGCATTAGTATCTTAGAATATGGAGAATTTGTTTAATGGTGCCAATTGGGCTACTATAAATTGCAAATGGTAAATTAGGTAATAAGCTTTATTTCAAATAATAATTATACTAGTTTGTGGCCAGGATGAACGATTCTAAGCAAGTTACATTTCTATCATGCCCTGACATGTCTTCCAGAACCCTTCATAAAGTGTGTCATGGGGGAATATCCCAGAATAAAGAAGTGTCTCATCGATTGCACCAATGCAGAATTTTAGGTGAACAGCAAATTGATCTTAGCAATCTTTCTCTCTGTAAAGTACCACCGGATATCATACATCTCTACAATATAACAGTGCTATGCATATATAGAAATAAGCTTCTTACATTGCCTCCTGAGATAAGCAAGTTGTGTAATCTTGTGACCATTCTTGCTAGTGAAAATGCACTCTCCTGCCTTCCTGATGAGATGAAATTTCTCAAAAAATTAGAGACACTTGATTTACGACACAACAAGTTGACTATAGTTCCAAATGTTGTTTATGAGTTTAGCTCTCTCAGAAAACTCATGCTCAGTTATAATAAGATTGATTTAATCACAGATGATCTTAGAAGTTTGAGTAGCCTTAAATCACTAATACTAAATGGTAATAAGCTCAAAAGTATCCCCATTGCAATTGGAAGTCTACAGAATCTTGAACTTTTGGATGCAGGGAATAATCAAATTCAATGTTTGCCAGAGACAATTACAGAATGTTCTATGCTATCACAGCTTGTTCTGAAATACAATGAAATCAGAATTTTGCCTGAAAATATTGGTAATCTTCATAAATTAGTGCGGCTGAATCTTATGGGCAACAAAATTGCACATATCCCAAATTCCATCTGCTTTTGTGAAAAGCTACAAGATGTTGTTTTACATGATAACAAAATTGCTGGAATTCCAAAGGGAATGTTAACCTCATTGCCATTGCTTAAGACCATCAAGCTGTCAAGAAATCAATTGAAATCCATTCCTTCTGATGGCCCAAAATCCTTTAAAAATGTAACTGATATTAATCTGGAGAAGAACCAATTAAACATGATACCTTATGGAATTTTTTCCTTAGCAAGAAAGCTGATTTCTCTTAATCTCAATGACACTGGAATCTCTAATCTTCCATTTGATTTTGGCAAATGGAGTAGCATTATTGAATTGAGTCTAGCTTATAATCAGTTGAAATGCATTCCTGATGAAATCCAGTTTTTAGAAAACCTCAAACATTTGTGTCTTAATTATAATCAGATCCACAGTCTTCCTAAAAGTATTGGTCAACTCAAGAGGCTACAAATATTAGAATGTGATGGTAATTTATTGAAAAATTTACCTGCAGAAATTGGTTCTCTATTAGACTTACTGAAAATGAGTTTAAGTAATAATCAGATAGCAGCATTACCACCCCAGATTGGATGTCTCTATGGCCTCTCTGAGCTAAATGTCAGTGAAAATTGTCTTGTAGAACTGCCTTGTGAAATTGGACATTTGAATAAATTGAAAAGATTGAATATTAGCAATAATCAGCTAGGAAATCTTCCAATTCAACTTACTCTCTGTGATGAATTGAGTTCATTCTGCTATGAAAATTGTCCTCTTGATGAAATACCTGCCAATGTTGTACTGAGTGGTCCTCAAAATATCATCCTTTATCTTTCTTCTCTTAATCATACAAGCCGTGATAAACGTGTCAAAGTCAATTAATCAAATTAATATAACACTGTGACATGATGCAGTGCTTAAATAAGTTTTATATTAAAATTTCTTTTATTGAATTGATATTTCAGGTCCAATTGATGATTGATTTGTGATAATAAATTTTGCTACAAATTGAATCCTTGTTTGACTATTTGATTCTTGCTTAGAGACTGTTTTACCAAGATAATTTTTGATCAACTTCCCTTAAATTTATTTGACAGTTGAGGACAAGTTGTTTTCTGCGCAAAATCTTTTTCAAACTTAATATTTGCTTGATGATTTATTAGTAACTATTTAATCTGAAAGTTACAATTTTTGAGATATGAATCATGTCATCAAAGCAGGTTAAGTTCTTACCTGTTGCTGGTCTCAAGTCTGGAACTAGTGGTACCAATGTCAAAAAGGTATCAAATAATAAAGGAGAGACTAAAAGTGAAATTTCAAAAAGGTTAGAGAAATGCAAAGAAGAAAACTCAACTTGTCTTGATCTCAGCAATCTTGTTTTACGAGAGCTCCCATCTTCAACACTCTCATTGAAAATAATCACTGAGATTTTCATCTACAAGAATAAGCTCACTACTTTGCCCCCTGAGATTTGTAAGCTTCAGAACCTTAAATCAATAGGTGCAGCAGAAAATAATATATCATGCCTTCCAGAGGAAATGATGGATTTGAAAAAGCTGGAAATTCTTGATCTTCGGCATAACAAGCTGCCTGAAATACCACCAGTTGTTTTCAAATTGAAATCTCTCAAAAAACTGTTCCTTAATTTTAATAAGTTATCATGTGTGTCATCTGACATAGCACATTTAACAGAACTGCGTTCATTAACTCTTAATGAAAATAAGATATCAGAATTACCTGAAGAGATTGGTATGCTTAAAAATCTTGACTTATTAGATTTAGCGAAAAACAATTTATCAGTGCTTCCTATGGAACTATGTAACTGTACTAATCTTTCACAGATAGTGTGCAAGTATAATAGACTGGAATGTCTTCCAGAAAACATTGGAAACTTGACAAAACTTACCCGCCTGAATTGCTGTGGCAATAAATTAACTCACATTCCAGATTCAATATGTAAATGCACACTAATTAATGATCTTGGAATCAATGAAAACAAGCTCACATACATACCACCAACATTTTTATTATGTATGCCTCTTGTTCAAGATTTCAATATTTCAAGAAATGAATTCAGTAATATACCTTACAGCTCATCTGATTGCATCAAGAATGTCAAAACTGTTAATATTGAGGGGAATAAGATCAGAGTTATCCCCCATGGTATTTTTTCAAATGCAAAGCTACTTGAAAAGCTGAATGTCAGTAACAACACTCTTCAAGGTTTACCATTTGACATGGGTACATGGTCTTCTCTTGTTGAATTGAATCTTTCAAATAACAATTTGACAGTTCTCCGTGATGATATTGCATATTTGTCTGAGTTGGAGCAACTCAATCTTAGCTTCAACCAACTTGAAGCCCTACCACCAGAAATAGGAGCTCTGAGGAAACTAAGAATTTTAGACATTGAAAGTAACCAGCTCAGATCACTTCCAATTGAGATTGAATATTTAGCAGAGCTTGAGAAGCTCAATCTTCAGAACAATATGCTCACTGGGATGCCCCGACAAATTGGATTCATGGAAAAGGTTTATGATTTGAATATCAGTGAAAATAACCTGCGTACAATACCTGGTGAGATTGGTAATATGAGGAGTCTTCAGCGATTGAATATAAACAGTAACAATTTACTAAATATGATCCCTGTTGAAATAACTAGATGTCATTTGCTGAATTATCTGAATATTGAAAACTGCCCTCTTTATGAAATTCCATCTGAATTTGTTCAAGGTGGACCTCAGAAAGTCCTCACCTATCTTACAACAATCAGCCCATATCACTGAATTTATAGTTTTGCTAAATGAAACAGAATATCATTGCCATAATTCTTTACTTTTGGAGTAAATTTGTAATGTGTATATATTATGTTGCTCCTATCAAGAATGTTTGGCTATGATACCTTAGTCACTATTATTCAGAATCATCCATGTTATGAATATGTAAATTGATATGCTGGGTGGAGATTCAATAAATTGATATAATATTATAGAGATATTTTTTGAATGTTGAAATATCATTCCAAGAATTTTATAGTTTTTGTATACTGCTATTCATCTCTCACTATCAAAATCAAGCAATGGATTTTCAGCCAATATGTGATTATTATCATTGATCATGTGGTGATCACCTTCCAGATCTGGTAGCATAACATCAATATAATGAGAACTTTGCATCTGCCATTCCATATATCAATTACATTACATATAACTGGGCATGATTGTCAATATCATTCATAAATATAACAAAATTTTTTGTTGTGATCTGTAGAATACTAGAGAGACTAAAACTTTTTATATGTTTGTATTGGTTTCATTTAATTTTTGCAGTGTTATCATTTGCTTGAATTAGTTTCTGGTTTATTGGTGGCTATTATGGTTGATCCTTGACATGTGTTGGGGAAGAGTGTAGCTCGGGAAATCATATGGGTAGACACATGTAAAAGTATAAACATTACATAGGTTCAAGGCCTTCTAGCTTCTCTGTTTTTAATAAGCATATTTTCGTACACTTTTTACTTCTCAGTAAATATTTCATATTTTCCACAATTCTAATTCGACCTCCCAACTCACCATTTCTTAGTTATTCTATTATAAGGGTGTTCATTAGTCAATTAAGCAAATCGTGAAAAGGTAAATGAAAATTTGAAAAAATGGCCAGTAAAAAGAGAAAAGTTTGTTCCTTATGCATGGTTACCTTCACAGACAGTTTTCCTTCAGGAGATACTGTTTCCAATCTATTTTGAGTGATGGGGACAACAAAAAATACAGCAAAGAGCTGCATATCTGTTATCTGGACTCTTTCTATCCACCATTTTGATTACCATTTCAATACAATGCTTTTGACTGATGAGCACCCATAGCATGATCAATTAAGGCAGATCCATTAAGTGGCTAGAGTTGCTTTGAGAAATGGCATTTAAATTCAACTTTTTTGGGGATGGTTCCAGTAATGAGGTTGTTGAAACTCAAAGTATGCAGTCAATATCAGATGAACTGATATTACCAGATCCAAAGAAATGTTCTTATGAAACTTTTTCAATGAAACAAATGAATGAAACAAAAAGTGACCAGCAACAAGAATGGAAAGAATTGAGTATCCATGGATCAAACTATTATCATCTCTCCAAAATGTCCTTTAATAAAACTTCAAATTCTGATTTAGTTCCATCTGTCTATGAAGGTGGCTTTGAAATCTGGGAATGCACTATCGATTTGCTTAACTATCTCCATTCACATCATGAAATATTTAATAAAACATCTTCTGTGTTGGATCTTGGTTGTGGTGCTGGATTACTTGGAATATCAGCTAAGAGATTTACTCCAGACAACTCATCAATTCATTTTCAAGATTTTAACTATGATGTTCTTGAAAACTATACTCTTCAGAACTACCACAAAAACTGTGGCAATCATGAAATTCATAATGTGGAATTCATTGCAGGTGATTGGTCCCAGATTTCAATGAAATTGATGAAATATGATTTAATTCTTAGCTCTGAAACCATATACAATTGCCAATCTCAGAAAAAAGTAATAAAACTATTATTAGATCACTTAGCTCCATGTGGTACAGCATATTTTGCTTCAAAAAGACATTATTTTGGTGTTGGAGGAGGAGTAGTTGATTTCAGAGAATTGTTGTATCTCCATAAGTTTACCTGTGAAATTGTATGGAGCAACGAGACTGGACTTTTACGAGATATCATAAAAGTTTCAAGAGCTGATACTGGAAGTTTGAGTTGAGAGTCTTTTTTGTTAAGCCTTGTATTTGTAATTGATGTAGAATTATGTCAGTTCTAGCTATGATTTACCTCGAAAATCATTGCAAATCATGGTTATTCAATATACATACCTATTCTGAATTAAACCAAACATCTGTACATAATAATTGAGTCATCCTAGATTGGGGAGGTTATTTGGGTATCATTTAAATGTATTTTAGTATAATTATTGCAAGGAACTTCACTTGTTTTACTGACAATGATAATATATATTCAAAATCCAGCACAAATTAATACTTCATTAATCAGCTTTTAAGCATCTCACTGGTTAATTAATAAGAATTTAAAGAATAATTAATCTAAGCAAGTAATAGAAGTATAGTTGAGCTATGAAACCAATAAACTCATTAAAATCTGGGTTTCTGACAATCAAATTTGAGGAAATGGCAGATGGCCCTCTCCGGATTAGACAAGCTCTTCCCCACAAAATTCGTGAATTAACACGGCGAACTCGGAAGGAGTCAGAGTTGTACTCTGACAGTGCAGAATATGAATTCGAATACTCAGACCAAGACTGTTTAGAAAACGAAATTGCTGAATTATATGCTTACTCAGAAACTCCTGATATTAAAAATTGTCAAAGCACATATGATCACTTTGAGTCCAGTTTAGATTCCACAAAGAAATGGAATTCACTCACAGATTCTGAGAAAAAGAAGATATTATTTGAATTGCTGGAGTTTTTTGAGCAGGATGATGTAGTACATCATTCCTTGGGGATCCAATGCATTCTCTACTTACTTCAAGGTAAGTATAGTGATTGTAATACCCTAGAAGAGTGCCTACAATGTTCTATCCAAAACAGCTTTCTAATCTATGAATGTGGCTTTTTACCAATCTTATTCAAACAAATTCATCTCCTTGCAGAGGAGTATAAAACTGAAAACAGGCAGTCTGATCATATTGAAGATAGCTTTGTCATCCGAATGCTGTTAAATGTTCTGTACTCAATGATGTGTCTTATATATTCTTCAAATGAGCCATTTCATTCTGAAAAGAAAAAGTCGTTTTTTGAAGAATTATCCAGTCCAATTCATGGATATGCTAATTTGGGATTATTCATGCTTGAGATGATATTTTTGTTTGAGAAGGGATTGTCTATTTTGCCCATTAAAAAAGTGACTCTGATATTCTGGAAATATCTTTTATTCACATTGGGGACTATGGATGATATTGCCAAAAAGAAAGCACAAATTCAAGAAGAAAATGGTTTAACTCCATGGATCGAGCCTAAAGATACCCCATCATCACAATGGCATGTTTTGCAACCTCAGTTCCCTGACAGGATACCTCCAGAACCCTGTGAAGAAGATCCAAATGGGGCATATGCACCTCCAAATGAGGAATGTGAAGCATCCCGTCGACTACCATGGAAACCAAAAGCCAGGCAAGCTGACATAGAACTTTACCTTAGGACATGTAGGCAGAAGTTCCTTGGCTATCAGCTTGATGATGATTGTACAACAATGGTGGGTCTACCAGATTCTATCCAAGAAGGAGTAAGAATCCTACAAAATCACTTGTACACAAGTCATGGAGATCTCGCTGTGAAACACCAGGAAAAGATGTGCAGTACCCCCAGACGTAATAGGAAAATACTGTATTATCATCCCCCTGCGGAAATGCTCTACCGTGCAATGCTTCCTAAAATGGAAGGGTACATCATTGCTCTGCTTAAAGTACTACTTGCCTCAGCTAGCACCCCCTTGTCTAAAGCTAAAACCAGTGGTTCTCTGAATGTTTTAGTTGATGTGTTGCCTGAAGATCCCAATCCAATTGAGCCCCAAAGATTACAGAAAGATCTCAGCAGGCATAAAGAAATAATAACGAAGGCAGTATCTGCATCGCTTCTACTGTTGCTTAAGCATTTCAGACTCAATCACATTTATCAATTTGAATTCATCAGCCAGTGTATGTTTTATGCCAATGGTGTTACCCTTGTACTTAAATTTCTGAATCAAGATATGAACATGTTTGTAACAGCTGAAAATAGCATCCCGGGTTTGGATTTTCCATCTTGTATCTTTTATGTTCCCCCTCCTACAATAGGTCACCAAGTTGTTGAGAGCAGTGATACCTTGCCAGATGAGGCTGTTCCCAAAATAACTTGCTGGCGTAATCTGTTCTCTACCATAAACATGCTCCGCATTATTCAGAAGCTAACTAAGTGGAGAACTCCACGGACAATGATGTTGAATGTTTTGAAGTCACCTCCTATTTTGAAGAAAACTCTTAAAATATCACACTGGCTGGTTCATCTATATGTTTTGAAACTTTTCAAGTTACAGGCCAAATATCTTGGTAAGAATTGGCGTAAGGCCAATATGAAAATCCTTAGTTCAATTTACCAGCATGTTCGACACAGGTTGCTAGATGACTGGGCATATGGCAATGACATAGACACAAGGCAATGGGAAGCAACCACTGAGGAACAACGCCTCAAGGCCACTCTACAGACCTACCATGGGATGTGGTATCGTGACTTACTCCCAGAGTCCATGATTCTCCCAGAAATGCCAACACACATTGATGACGAAGCTACTACAGACAATGTACAGAAATATATCGATGAGTGTGAAGTGGAACTACCCAAAAACTTTGAAAATAATTACAAGGTTTGGGTTGAAAGGGAGGTTTTTGAAAAGCAGTATGATTGGGATGTTCTGTTAGAACGATTCAATAAGTCCTTCAATGAAAATACCATGTCTTTACAAGATCCTTTACCGAGCTAGCATTTTAATCTTCTCTTTTCTATTGAATTAACTAATAAACAAAATTTCTGTTTAAAATTTAAATGGATGTATTGTTTTAAGCTTGATTATACTGGTGAAATATTTTTTATAATTAGGTTCTGTATATAGAATATTATTTGAAATTGCTTGGTATGCTTAGATTTCAAAGCAAATTGAATTCTTCATAATATTGTCGTTTCATATGGATTGTTTTAAACGTGTATGAGACATAATTCCTTATTCTTGTATCTATGTAATTAATTTACTGTCATTATTGACTATTGAGCTACGCCCCATGAAAATATGGAATGCACCCGTGCATATCTGTGGTATCAAAATCGGATAAGATGGTCCGAGGTTGGCTTGGCATTACTTCGTCATACTATATGATCATTTTCTCATTACAAACATTTGCCTGATCTCAGCACTTTGAATTGATATTTTATTTAAGGCATTAGATTATTGAACACGCATTATATGTAGCAGTCAATGCTCATTCAGACTTATTATTTTAAGAGTGGAATTAAGTGACAATACCATATTCATCATTCATTGCAGTGGTCTATGACTGGTTGTGTCATCATTGAATTTTATCACATTCCACTCAAGTTTTGAGATGGAAGGAAGCGCAGTAGAATTTAATCCAATTTTCAAGACTAAAAAATGATTTTTTTTCTACCATAATATGTGTTTCGAGACAATAGCATTTCAAATTCCTTGAGTATGGACACTCTTTATTTCTTAGCCTGGGTAAAGATATACTATCAGGGACTTATCAGGGACTTATCAGGGACATTTCTTTGACTGTAAATTTACTAACTGTATACATCAGGA
The DNA here is from genome assembly GCA_011033025.1 of Beroe forskalii. Classification (NCBI taxonomy): domain Eukaryota; kingdom Metazoa; phylum Ctenophora; class Nuda; order Beroida; family Beroidae; genus Beroe; species Beroe forskalii. The sequence goes on along the minus strand of WFMF01000057.1, from coordinate 268,442 downwards.
GGCATGACATCGTCCTTGTGTGCAATATGCAGGGAGGGGTTTGGGTTGAATGAAAGTGTGGTGAATGCTAACGGTGTGCACTGGCATCAGCAGTGTTTTGTCTGTGTTCAGGTGAGTCAACACGTCAAAACGCGCAGAGATTGATTCAATAAGTAGGTAATGAGTACTTATAAGCCATAATGGAATGATTGATAAGTCTAATAACAAAAGTAGTTATTTAATTAGAAGTAATTAATTAATTAAATTACCAGCAACTAATACTTTAAACCTCTCAGTGCCTGCAGCCCTTCCCAGATGGCCTGTTTTTTGAGCACGAGGGCAGGAAATACTGTCAAGACGATTACGAGCTGCTCTTTGCTCCCATTTGCTCAGGCTGCGGCCAGTACATCATAGGTAATTATAGCACGCTGTTCCAGCCTCCAGGCTGAAAAATCCAGCCTCCAGGCTCTATTTTGGAACCGTTATATTACACTTTTTCCACTTTTAAACAATGAACTAATGAACAGTAAATTCGTCTGAATTTCAATGTCCGAACTGTCCGCAGGTCGAATCTTCACTCACAAGAACTCAAAGTGGCATCCAAAGTGTTTCACGTGTTACATTTGCGGGGACGAACTAAACGGAGGCTTCGTCAAGTACCAGGTTCGTCTGTTGTAGAATAATGTTGCCTGCTTGTATTATCTATATCAGAAATAAGTACTCGTCGTGAAATAATGATTAATAACATTAATTAGCTGCTAATTGGCTAGCAAACTAGCTTTCTAATTCTTTGTAAATGGAAGAGTGAAGTTATTTCACGACGTTCAGCCAATGTTCCAGTTTGTAACTGTGTATATTGGCGTAATATTCCAGGAATTGGTAGCAATACTTACACAATACTCGGACACAAATACCAAAGTACCATACCACCCGTACATAGTGACGTGTAATGCCATATATGGTAATAGGTAATTATATCCCCCCATTGTATTAGCATATTGACGTGTTATATCGACAGGGGAACCCAACCTGCAAACCTTGTGCGGGGCGAGCTAGAGCTCAAGCAGACAGCAAATACCTGTGTGCGCGGTGTAACCACATCATCGACACAGAACACCTCACTTTCAAGGTACGTGACATCATCGGCACAGAACACCTCACTTTCAAGGTACGTGACATCATCGACACCGAACACCTCACTTTCAAGGTACGTGACATCATCGACACAGAACACTTCACTTTCAAGGTACGTGACATCATCGACACAGAACACCTCACTTTCAAGGTACGTGACATCATCGACACAGAACACCTCACTTTCAAGGTACGTGACATCATCGACACAGAACACCTCACTTTCAAGGTACGTGCCCTTCTGGACAATACGTCTTTTAAACCACATCTCTTCAGTGGCTCTTGTTTAGACTGATACTAACGATCAATCTAAATTTCTGTTTATTGCATGTAAATATTGATTATTGGTATAGCAATCCTTGAGGTTCACAAACTTTATGCATATTAATACGTCTCAAAAGTACGCCTCAAAAGTACGCCTCAAAAGTACGCCTCTAAAGTAGAGATCTAACATTAAGGTATTTTCTCTTCTGCTTCCAGTGTTACGACACCAAGGAAATCAGGTATTTTACTACCAAACGACCGGTTACCATTTCTCAATAAATCCGGTTACGGTTTCGGTTCGCTCAAAACGCCGGTTAACCGGTATTTTCTCTTCTGCTTTCAACGACCAACACCAAGAAACGGTTAATTTTACAAACCATTTTTTAGGGTTTCAAGTTAAAACGTTCTATGATTCGATTAAGTTTAAATCAGGAGCTTTCGAAAATAATGTGATTATCGTCGTCAGTTCAGAAGTGTTGTAATCTGATCAATCCATGTCGCTAGTATTCTCGCTAGTGTTCACGCTTGTATTTTCGCTTGTCGACAGCAGCACACTGGTTTATAAAGTACTAAAGTTTAAGGAAACTTTAATGGGTTGTATTATATAGTATTATATATTATATGTTGCAATGTTAAGGAATGTGTATTGTATGTGGAATGTGTGTACGAGAGCATGTAACTTTATATAGAACGACTTCTCGAAGTAACTTAATACCCTTCTCCTAGCTCACACTTATGTTGTCCTCACTCACGAGAAATAGGCGGGCAGGATGACGTCATTATCATAGCTCTATGTAGTGAGTTGATGACGTTGAACCGCCTATTTCTCATGCGCAGCGATTAATACCCTTCTCCTAGCTCACACTTATGTTGTCCTCACTCAGTGCTCAGTGCTCTACACACAGAGTAACGCTCTATTACTAGCTTATTAAACTCATTCCTAGTTCTTATAACTTACCTTATAGCTCTAATTAGAGCTCTTATTCCAACCCTATTCCTAACCCTCATTTTAACTCTAGTTATCTCTTATTAACTCATTTTAACCCTAGTAGTAAACTCTAATAAACTCTCATTTTAACCCTAGTTAAATCTAATTAACTCTTATTAACCCTCATTCTAGCACTAGTTAACTCTAATTAACCCTTATTCTAACCCTAATTAACTCTCATTAACTCTAATTAATAAACCCTACAGCGTGTGTGCAGCCTGTAAGAAACCCATCGAGGGCAGGGCTGTCTCAGCAATAGATAAAAAGTGGCACCCAGAGCACTTTGCTTGTGCGCACTGTGAGAGGCCATTCGCTGGGGAGCGATTCTACGAGAACCAGGGTGAGTTGGTGTAACAGAGGTGTCGCCATGTCGAGAAATGAGATTTCTTCCGAAATTTCCGATCGCGCGGCACCATATACATACGTGGATGTACTGCTAAATCGGTATCACGCACGTACAAATGGCGGTTTTGTGGAAACTTCAGACACCGAAATGAGAGGTGGCGACACCTCAGTAATGGTATTCAGTCTGGTGCGTGATCGAAAGATCCCGGGTTCGATTCCCTGCCATTCCCACTGACACAATGACCTTTCTTATCATTTCCTTAGTTGTGAATCTTCTTACTCATTCACTTTTATTTGAACGATTAGTATATTTTCTTAAAGAATTATTCAGATTATTGGAGAACCAACTTCTGTCATACTATATGTTTTATCACCTTAGTAATCAAATTACACAAAATAACAGTAATGTGTGTTTCAGGGTTGGCATATTGCGAAGTTCATTACAAGAAACTGTTCGGAGATCCCTGCTTTTACTGCTGCCAAAGCACCTCCGACGCAGAGGTAACCTAAACCTCGCGCACGAGAAATAGGCGGGTAGGATGACGTCAATATCATATCGTGATGTAGTGAGTTGATGCCGTTGAACCGCCTATTTCTCGTGAGCGTCGGTTAATAGGAAGAAGGAAGTTACAAGTGACATAGAAACCACTCGCTACACTTCCTTATTAGGTGTAATCTGTATGTATGCGATGTACGAACTACCGCGACTCTCCTCTCTTAATACTTTAATAGACATGCTATATACGGCGCGAGAAATAGGCTGTTTAACGTCATCAACTCACTACATTGAGCTATGATAATGACGTCATCCTACCCGCCTATTTCTCGTGAGCGACGTATAGATTGTTAGAAATATGTTCCTTCAAACATCCGCCAAACAGGGGCGTGTCGAACTCATATGTGCGCGGCGTAATCGTGCGCGGCTCACTGCCTGTTAATAACAAGCAGTGAGCCGCGCAAAGAAAAGCCGCGCACATATGAGTTCGACACGCCACCTAATTGTTATGATCTTGCATAGAAATAGGCCGGGTGTGATGATTTCATTATCATAGCTCAATGTTGTGAGTTGATGGCGTTGAACCGCCTATTTCTTGCGCGCGGCGAATTATTGTTATAATATCTTGCAGATCGCACAGTTTGGAAAGACCTGGTGCGAACCTCACTTCCTCTGTCACGGGTGCGACGCTTTGCTCAAGCCTAGTTCGATGAAGTTCCTTGAAATAGACTTGCAGTGAGTTTTATCTTGTTATCTCTTGAAATTCCTTGAAATAGACTTGCAGTTGCAGCGAGTTTTATCTTTGTTATCTCATGAAGTTCCTTGAAATAGACTTGCAGTGAGTTTCATCTTTGTAATGAAGTTCCTTGAAATAGACTGGCAGTGAGTTTTATCTTTAATCTCATGAAGTTCCTCTGAATAGATTAAAAGCTCCACAATTATCATAATTGCATATAATAATCATGCAATTATTTTCCCAATGTCCTAATTATTCTTACTTAATTCTCCAGGCCCCATTGTAAAAAGTGTTACAATAAACTGCCTGAAGAGTATAAGAAGAGGTTAAAGAAGATCTTTGACGTGGAAGACAAGAAGAAGAGTGCGAAGAAGTAGGTAATCAAATTTTCCAAATCTGGAGATTTCCATTATTTTACTAACTGTACACACAATCAATCAAACTAAAATTTTTTCAATCAAACTAAAATTTTATTATTTTCGACAAAATCAATTTATATTTTATATCCCACCCACCATTCATAGATTACACCTAGTTTACAAGTTCATAAGGGATCGTTCATATATTACGTTATCGCCAAGGGAGAGGGGTTTCCGAATGATTACGTTTCCTGTAATTGTAACAAATGCAACTACTGTAAACTTGATCAAGGGGTAGGGGGGTAAAATCGGCCAAAAATTGATTACGTAATATGTGAACGATCCCTCATCACATTTTCCAAATTTGGAGATTTCCATTATTCTACTAACTGTGCACACAGTTGTCTGCTATAACGTTATACCTGAATTGTATTAATGTAACTAGTCGGTTCCCGTCCTACGGACGGCGAATGATGGCAGCCGCATGAGCTAACGGCCTCATGTCCCTTTGACAGTGATTTGACCATGCGAGTTTAGAGGGGAAATTTGAAACTTTAATTTTTGCGAAAAAAAAGCTTCCCACGCCCCCAACGGTAACCCAATATTGCCGTCAATATTCTCAAAACCTTAACTCATCATAAGCAACTCCATAGGGAAGGAATTTTGAAAAAATTCGAAAAATCTATTCTTTTGCGAAAAAGGGTGTGGCCTCCCACGCCCCTTAGGGTGACCCAATAATTCGGACAAAATTCTCAAAATTTTTATTCATCATAAGCAACTCAATGGCGAAGGAATTTTGAAAAAATTCGAAAGTTTAATTTTTGCGAAAAAAAGGGCGTGGCCCCCCACGCCCCTCAGGGTGGCCGAAAAATTTTTTCAATATTTTTCTGATTTATTATAAAGTTTTTGCAACACGATGCAAAAAGAATTTCAGTGCCTACTTGAATTCTGTATCGTTACCCAACCATATATATATATATATATTAACAACACGCATTATATATAGTAAGATGATTTCAATTATTTTATCATCTTATACCTAACCTGAGAGATATGGTAGTTTATATATGCTAGTAGTTATGACATTGGGAAATTGACTTGTAGTAGGTAGTGTTGGTGGTCGAGATAGTAGGATAGTCGAGTAGTTAGGGTAGTCGAGGGTAATTGACTAGTATTAGGTAGTCGGGTAGTAATGATAGTCGACATAGTCGAGGTAGTTATGACATACTATTTCAGGTGAGGAAGACACTCCCAAGTCTAGGTGAAATGTAGCTCCGATTCCTCAAGAAAAGACACCTCTCCGACATTGACTCGGTTAATGTTATGAAAATGAAAAGGGGCCGTCCATAAAGGACGTCTGCAATGTGGGGGAGGGGGTATTGCCAATGCGGGCGTCCACATTTTAAGAAAAGGTTACCAGAAAAAAGGTTACCAAAATGATTTTCAAGAAATTCGGACGTCGGGAGGTGGGTATTTTGGTTACGCACATTTGCGGACAAGAGGGAGGGGTCTAAAATTGCCTGAATTTTGCGGACTTCCTTTTTGGACAGCCCCTTTACGTTGAATAAAAGTTGAATAATGATGATAATAATACTTTTGATATTTTAAAATTACGTTTTGAATTGTTTATATGAATATCATTTAGTTTATAGACCGTTTTCATTTACTTGATATGTTAATACAATTTTATTTCAAAGATTTATAATACCTTATCAGACATGACCTTCACTTTCAGTACAATTTCAGTGTTCACGTTTTGCGTGAATTATTGCTGCGATTTATGAAAATAAAATCGTTGAGAAAATCGCTTATTTTGCAGGTTTTTGGATTTTTGAAATGCTCGTGATAATTATGTCTGAAAGGATACATAAATTGTTAAATAGTTTGATTTTTTGACGTTTATGAAATCATTAGCTATAAAAGTTTTAAAACTGGTGATGGTCAGTAGATTGTGGTTGTGGGAAACATACTGTAACGCAAGTATGTAAGTAGAAATGTGAAGAATGCGATAGGTTTTAAGTATTTTAGCTATGGAATATGACCAGGGAGTTCAAAACTACTGGTTAACACGTGTAACATAGCATTCCATTTGAGAATTAAAATTGGTTTTTAATAATAATAGGTGGGTATTTGAAAAGTGTATTAAAGAGGCTCCTCAGTAGTCAGTATTTTGTGAAACGCCAGGTATTTTGAAAATCAGCCAACTACAATGTTCTGATTGTGATTGGATCATTTTTGGTACTTGGCCACTAAAATATTATATTGAAGTATAATATAATACTTTTATACAATGTTTTTGTATTGTTATTGACACAGTGACGATTAAATGTTGCTTATTCCAGTCAAAATTCGGTGAAATGGTCACAAGAGTTACGTAGATCCATCATTTCCATTTCGTCATTCATCGCGATACATATTGTAATTTCAGAATGCTTGTTGGATTTTCATGACTCATAACATCTACGTTACGAAATCTGAAACTAACACTGAAATTGGAATAAAAATTGGCTTCGGACTTACCACCAAAACTGTAATTTGCAATGGAAATGATGGATCATCAGCTCTTGCGACCCTTTCGCCTAGAATTCTAAGTGTGTTAAACAAGCGTTTTGGATGGTACACCATTTGCTGTCGTTGCTATCGAAAAGTGTCACCTAAGTAGGATGTAGTTGTTTCCCTCCCCAGTCAAAACGTAAATTGATGGGCTGTAATATGGCTGATTCCTCGTTCCCTCCTGGGTATTTTGGTAAGGACGGTGTGTCACTGCTATGTGTGCTCATCAGTAAATAACAGAGGTAGTAAATAAGGTTGTAGATAGGATAATGGGAAGAAGCGGACGAAATTCTTGTTACATTTTCTTAAGCAAGCTGTAGCATACTAGCATGTCGTTCCACTTTTGGCGAAACATCGTGTATCACTGGGACATTATTGCAAAAACACCCACACGACTAGCAAAATTCCTTCTTATTTGTAAAAGAAAGCGCATTTTGCTGCGCGCGCGACGTACTCCATTGAATTAACTGCGCGCATTGATGATTGATCGTTCATATATAATTACGTAATTAATTATTGGCCATTTCCGACCCTGTGATTACGTAATATCATCTGAGAGGTCTTAGCCCGCCTTGAGGCATGTGCATCTATGTTCGTGCAGTGTGCACTGCACTTCACGGCGCGGCAGGTGGAGCAAGTGAGTCCTAAATTCCCATAGCTAGGGACGTCGCTCCTGGTTTGGGGCCAGGCTCCGCGCGCGCGTAAAAGTAGGGATCCGTTGCGCGGCGCGCTTCCTCAGAACAGTATCCCGTAAGGAAGCGCGTACACGTACCTATGCGGGCTTAGAAAAGGAATTCGGTTAGAGCAGATTTAGAATTTGCCCAGTGCCCTGACCATATCCCTAGTTTTACGCGCGCTGTCCCTGGTTAAGGGAACACACAGCCGAATGACTTTGGACTCTATCATGCACTGGTCGTATTGAGTAATTATATGTAGTGCAGTAGCGTGCAAGCGCGGCGCGTAGTTATTTGCCCATGGTTAGGGGAAGTAACTATATGCGAATACCATGACAAAATTTTGCAACCAATTTATCGGTATGTCTCCCATATAAACGGCTCTGAGTGACGTCACAGATCTAAACGTCAATTTTTCTGTATCCTAAACCTAACCATTACCCTAACCAAAACCCTAACCTTAATCCTTATCCTTAACCTAACAAATCCTGGCCCTAACCAGAACCCTAACCTTACTGCTTATAGCGCTAGATGCGCTTAATTATATTTTTCTGAGTGACGTCATTGTCATAGATAATGAAAGCTCCTGTTTATGGCTAGTCTCCCATGTAAACGGGAGCCTTCATTATCTATGACAATGACGTCACTCAGAAAAATATAATTAAGCGCATCTAGCGCTAACCATTAAGGGGTTTTGTTAGGGTCAGGATTTGTTAGGTTTAGGCAAGGGTTAAGGTTAGGGTTTTGGTTAGGACTATGGTTAGGTTTAGGATACAGAAAAATTGACGTTTAGATCTGTGACGTCACTCAGCCCCGTTTACATGGGAGACATACCCTGTTTATATGGGAGACTGACCAATTTATCTAAGCTTAATTGAATAAATCTGCTTTTTATCATTTTAATAATATCTAGCTGAAATGTTATTTTTAGGTAGAGATAGATATTTAACTATTGACTACTAGTAAGTTCTGGAACTAACTGCAAGACAGTGCTCGACCAGGCGGACGTGTTGACTGAGGACGGGGGATCACACACGTACTTCGGACTGGCCGAGAAGGACTTTAAAACGCGGTGGAACAATCATAGGCAATCATTTAGGACTGAGAAATATAAAAACGAGACGGAATTATCGAAATTAATATGGGAATTAAAAAGTAAGAACATTCAATACGAAATTAAATGGAAAACAGTTGCGAAATTTAAGAGCTACCGTCCGGGCTCAAAGCACTGTAACTTGTGTTTAACAGAGAAACTTTTTATTCTCAAAAACCCGTGTATTAATAAACGTACGGAAATTGTTTCTAAATGTAGGCACAGAAGGAAATTTTTACTTAAATTTAATAAATCTTCCGTACCATGATCACTATAAATTTTATTATTTTTTACGAATTTTGTCGTCATTTTCAGCTTGAGAAGCAGTGTTTTGGTATTTTCATTGATTTTAATCTGACAAATAATTTTATAAATTGAACGACCGTTTTAAGATAATTAAATTAACGACACAGCAACTGCCATAATTCGTTCCAAAATACTTCCCATGTCTTAGATTTTAGTTTTTATGAGAAATTGGGTTTGGTTTGATTTTATAAAGGAGTATTACCATTATGTCATTTCCGTAATTATTGCCCAGTTGGGAACATCCCTGAAGATTGTACGCAAGTACATGAAACTTTGAGTTGGAACCCGATCGTTTTACTTGGTACTTTGTAACTATTGACTACCATTTTTAATTTTATTATTTAATGTGGAATTAGAGCACCCAGCTGACTAGCTGAGGTGTTGAATTAAATTGAAGTAAATAAACCAATTAATGATAGTATTGTGGGCACATTGTAAGATGTGTTGTATAGAACAATGCAATCTTTTGAGCATTATTTTTAAGTCAGAATCGTGTGATGTGTTGGTGTATTTCCAAAAATTTTGTGTTGTATTGTATTATATTTTCAAATTCCGAAGGTATCAGGGTAAAACACCTGTCTATTTATGTACTAACATGACTTTCTTTATATGACCTTCTTGACATTATAACTGTTTTGGTCAGAATAAGCAGCTTAGTAGCTGTTGTAGCATATTTTTTTAAATTATTTTTGCCTCAAAGAAGCTGTTATTTGAATGTCAGCTATGTTTAATCAATCAAAATATGATGATAGATTGTTGACTCTTTTATCATGTAATGAAAATGACTACAAGATATAATAATGATCATTTGCTTGACTAACAGTCTTGCAGATTGATGTCTTGAAGAAAGATTTCTTTTTAATCCAAACTTGCTTGACTTAATGGTATTATATTTGTTTACAAATGTAAATTAAACTTATTGTTTTATGAAAACTCAATGAATCATTTTCTTTTTATTATTTCCACACCTTATTATGAGAATACTGACAATAATTTGGATTGAAACTTACTTTTGATTGAATGCTTTACTGTGACCTGCAATTGCAATTATGACCAATCAATCAATTTACTGTACATTTATCAAATTTGAGCAATGGGACCTGGTGATACAAACATTGACTGCTCCTGTTGTACTGGATCAAAGCTGCGAAGATATTTACGGTCTAAAGTTCCTTGCATATCATGGATGAAATCATACAACCTTAAATGCCTTCAAGGAGATTTCATTGCTGGTGATTTGAAGTTAAATATTGAGATTGAATAGTAAAATGTTTTACAGTTTTTATATATGATACTGTATTTCGTATGAAAAATCCATGGTCATTTACTAGCTCTCAGAAGATCAATTTCAATTCCAGAAGTATATAATGTACGATTAACAAACGAATGGGAGTGTTATATATCGAAAATTATCACATGAGGCGTTAGCCGAGTTTGACAATTTTCGATATCACACGATCCATGAGTTTGTTAATTGTATTATTACCCGACAAACAGTATTTCACCACTGGGTCTGACGACCCTCGTCTGAATTCAACGTTTTTATAAATTTTCGAGTGCTCCTTCATAAAATCCCAATTTATTTAAAGATATTCTGCCACTGTTCAGTAGTCCTATAAAGGAGTGATATATCGATAATTATCACACTGGAGTTTGAGCCACGGGAGGGTAATAATAAAAATTTTAAGGGAACAATTTTTGATGATATTCTGGTATATCCTTCGAATATAGAAGTTGTGGTGCTATAAAAGGGACATGAATTATCCCCAACATATCACTAAACAGCTTTTTTGCATTCTATACTAATTCAAATCAAGGGTAAATGCCATGGAAAGTTAATGATACTGTTACACATATAATTTGTTATGGCAAATTCCGACTCAAGTAATGATATCACTGATTAACAGTAGAAGTGCTTTAATGAATTTTTATAGCATCTACTGTAGTACTGTAAACCTCGCAATCATACTCAATGATTAAACACTCACTTCCTTTTATTTTTGATTGAGTCACTAGCTCCACAACTGTGATACAATCATGATGTGATGCTGCATACTATGTACATTTAATGTCATACCTAAGTACTCTTGTTCTGGTTTCAAAACTTTTAAAAATATCGGAAAATGGGCTCATTCACACTTAACATCAATTTATCTGTTCTTCAGGTCTAACTGTTGGCATGATGGTAATTCCACAGGGCTTAGCATATGCTCATCTTGCAGAATTGCCCCCAAACTATGGCTTGTATGCCTCTTTTGTTGGTATTCTTGTCTACATATTCACGGGGACTTCAAAAGACATAACGTAAGTTTAAAAAGTTCAAGTTTTGTTCCATAAATTCAAATCTATTGATGATTCCAATTAAACTTTAAATTTATCGGATAAATTATTCACACTGCATAATATTATGCTTTGTATGCGAACATAATATGCCCAAACATCGGATAATTTCAGAATCGGTCCCACTGCAATCATGTCTCAAATAGTTGCAGAAGTTGCTAAGGGCAACACAAAGCTAGCTCTCACATGCAGTCTCTTTGCTGGCTGTTTTCAGGTTTTGATCCAAGAGACAACTAGATATATTATTACGATCGATTCTGAGATTTCAGCTTGAATTTATCCAGCTAATGCATTGAATCAAAATTTCAGATTAATTTTCTATCATGAATGTTATTGAGATTTTTGTTTGCTACATGCTTCTCTTCTGCTCATTTTCTGATTTAGGTTTTGATGGGGCTCTTTTTCCTTGGGTTTGTGGTTTGGGTCATCAGCACCCCCATATTGTGTGGCTTCACTACAGCTGCAGCGCTAACCATTGGATTCGGTCAATTGCCAAAGCTGCTGGGCATTAAAGGAGTGAGGTAAAATCACACCAGTTATGTATTGAATTATATAAGTAGGTGTAACTAATTAACTGATCGACTGATTGAAACCCAGCTGAATGCCATACTGCGAAAGTGTTTTATTTCTTCCTAGCATTAAACAAAACAGTGAAAAGTTGATCCCATACAATTATGTAATGAAATCTTACAACTATCCGTCATGGATTAGGGCATTATGCATTTTGTAGACCCTTAATCAGTTTTTATATTTCAATTGCCTTCTGCAGTATACATCAACCTTTTCAGTGGAGTTACAATGTCAATTATCATTCCCTCACGAATTTCAGGAGACAATTCTGGCAGAGTTTGTACGACACATTCGCTAAAATAAAGTCAACAAGGTGGCCTGATGCTGTGTTGGGACTCGTATGTTTGATACTACTATTTGCTCTAAGATATCTCCAGAAATGGACAGAGAAGAAAAGAAATAGGTATGGAATATAAAACTGCAGTACTGCACAGATTGCAATTTTCTGCTTTTGGAAGGGTGATCATGCCAATATTGAAATTTGAAATATTATTGTGCAGTAATCAGAATCTTGCGCATTTATAATTTGTACAGTATCCCGTGCAATATGCTTTTCAAACTCAAAAGATTGTTTAACCAAACCAACAATATCTAACTTCTAAGATTATATTTTGGTCAAATCTAAGATTATTTGCTAATATCTAAGATTATTTGGCAATGTCTAAGATTATTTGGTAAAATCTAAGATAATTTGCTATTGGCTAAGATTATTCGGTAATATCTAAGATTATTTGGTAATATCTAAGATTATCTGCTTATATTTAAGATTATTTGCTATTATAGTATTATCTAAGATTATTCCATGAAATGAGATGCTTACAGAGAGCACCACCGCATGTACTCTGTGTCCAGAACTTCTGCGATTGCAGTCAAAGTGGCGTGGTTTACGGGTGTCAGTCGAAACATTATCATTGTCATTGGCGCCACAGTGACTGCTTTCCTCCTGTCTAAACACACTACAGAAGGTACATCTGAGAAGTAATGCTCTGAGTGCAGCAGTTGCCATAGCAACGACAGAGCATGTCATGTGACCTTGTCAAGAGCATGTCATGTGACCTTGTCAGGATTAACACTAAACATCTGAGGCGGCAGCTTACTGTTTGTGTGCTCTTCAGTCAAAAGCAAACTCGACAAGAGGATTGAGAAAAGAGCCGGTAGAGGGCCTAGTATGCTACCTTGAGGTACCCCGTAGGTAGAAAGAGCCTTGAAGTGTGTTTATTCAATTTACTTAGGTCTGGGCATTGACAAGAAATCAGACAGGAAACTGTTCCCATCAATGTCAAGCGACAACAGCAAATGAGATTAAAATAGCTGCATATCTCTCATCTTGGCTACGTTGGTCCATCCATTTCACTTTCCTTTCGTGAAGTTGCAGTTGACTGAATAGCACATTGCAGTAATGACGACTAGTTGGGCATTGAGCAACACCAATATCACCCACTCTACCATGACTCTTAAAGGGAAAGTGTAGGTATGGTAACAGTGGAAGGAGTGTTCAATCATAGGCGGGTAGGATGACGTCATTATCATATCATGATGTAGTGAGTTTGATGACGTTGAACCGCCTTCTTCTCGTGCGCGGAGTATAGTGCTCTGGTTAGGAAGGTCTATATAATTTCAGTGAAAGTTTCCCTAAGAGCGGCGGCAAAGCCTTCTTGTGGAAGAGTGTCTGGATGACAGGTATCAGTAGGAATATCATAGTGGTCATCATTGCTTCGGCGGTGGGATACGCCACCCACACTGGTACAAAATGTGTTCTGTCAGTGACACAGTTACTCAATTACTGTAGGGTGTTCTGTAGACTGTAATAGATGATCATTCAATTACTGTAGTGTGTTCTGTCAGTAACCGAATATGATCACCCAATCACTGTCCTGTGTGTATCAATTAAAGTGTGAAATCAGTTACTATTCGTATACCTTGAGAATTAGCTCCCAGATTTTCAATCAAGTCAGTTATCTGATCAAACTCAGTTAGGGTAATGGACAGCAAACCAACGGTAACCATATTGATAATTACTAAATGTTCGTGCGTCTGAGTGTGTGTCGATCAGGACCAATTAGGATGTGACATCCTTGGTTATAACTTTCCTTGATTATAATGATCATTTTAGAGAATCATTGCGACCATGTGAATATTGAACAAATGTGTGATATTTTTGTTACTGAATGCTCAATTTCAACTTTTCAACATTCTGCTACTGCTCGGGTGTATTTCTCAGATTTATACACGTTTAAATTGATTTAAATTGATTTTACGTTTATAATTGCTGTGATTTATTTCTTCATTAATTGGTTCAATTTAAAAATAGCTATATTGACTGATGCTCCTGTCTCTATTCTCGTCAATTTCTTAATCATTTGACGGCTGCAAATTTAGTACTTGTTTTTCTTTTGATCGACATGAATACCAATGAATACGTGACTTATGAAAAACTCCTGACTGGTTCTCATCCTTTTACGATGGTCGGGAAAATCACTGGTGGGCTTCCAAAACCGAGGGTTGACCAGTTTTCCGGAATGTTTGACGCGGGAGGTAAGTGATTTCTTGTTGTTATTATGAAACCCACGGTGGGGTAAGCAGTTTGCCGAAATATAAAAATTATAATGTCATAAAAATAGCATCGGTGAAAATTTAATAAATTGAATTTAAAATGAAGTCATTTGCCACGAATAGGTGTTCCAGATTCTTCCCCAGTTCAATCAAAGAACAATGAAACAATTTGCGAAAACAATTACAGTTAGTTTTGTGAGAAACCTGTAAAAAGCTGAGTTTGAAGGTTCATTGGGACCTATGACTTAATTTCTAGTAATTTAAAAGTTTGAAGAACATCACCGGTTTATAGGAGAGTTTCATCAGCTGACAAGGATAACCACATCCTCACATGATCCAAAACAATTGTCTTCATATTTCTACCTCCTATAATTGCAGTAGTATGGATAAGTGATTTGAGATTTCCGCGTGTGACTTTACATAGAATACACCGTAACCAATAGAACCTTGATAGAACCAATGTATGTGATAACACCATTATTACCATGGTGAGGTAAATTGAGCGATCCGTCGAGGCCAGTATCGCGCCAGTATCACGCCAGTACCGCGCCAGTAGCACGCCAGTATCACGCCATTTCGCGCCAGTATCAGGCCTACCTCACGCCGTTATCGCGCCGGTATCACGCCAGTATCGCGCCAGTATCACGCCAGTAGCGCGCCAGTAGCACGCCAGTAGCGCGCCAGTAGCACGCCAGTATCGCGCCAGTATCACGCCAGTACCTCGCCAGTAGCACGCCAGTATCACGCCAGTATCGCGCCAGTCGAAACTAACTTAAAGCCAGGACGCCAGTAACACGCCAGTATATTATCTGATACTGGCGTGCTACTGGCGTCCTGGCTTGAAGTAAGTGCCGACTGGCGCGATACTGGCGTGATACTGGTGTGCTACTGGCGCGGTACTGGCGCGCTACTGGCGTGATCCTGGCGCGATACTGGCGTGATACCGGCGCGATAACGGCGTGAGGTAGGCCTGATACTGGCGCGATACTGGCGTGCTACTGGCGCGGTACTGGCGCGATACTGGCCTCGACGGATCGATCAATTTACCCATGGTGAAATTACACATGTAAAATTAACATGTTTAATTAAATGTTAACGTACGCCTTGTAACCATTGTAACGTTACCATGGTAACCATGGTAACCATGGTAACCATGTAACCATGGTAACGCTTCCATGGTAACCATGGTAACCCCTAGAAAGTGCCTGTGACGTGAGTACCCCTGAGGATATGAGGTGGACTTGTCAGACGGATAAGTCCACCAACGTTACGATACAGGAGTCCCACTGCCTTGAGATCGGGTGTTGCTGGGATCCTTCTGGGAACACTACTTGCTTCAGCAAAGGTGGGTAAACCTAATTGTAACCCAAATATAGCCCTAATATTATGTAGCCTAATATGTAACCCTAATGTAACCCTGATATAGACCTATACCTACTTGCTTCAGCAAAGGTGGGTAAACCTAATTGTAACCCAAATATAGCCCTAATATTGTGTAGCCTAATATGTAACCCTATTATGTAACCCTAATATTAGGTGGGTGCTCATCAAAACCGTAGAAACCTAATTTAACCCTAATATGTAACCCTTATATAGCCTTAATAATTAATATGCAACCTAATATGTAACCCTAATATGTAACCTAATATAAAACAGTTGAAATATACCTAACACCTATTTAAGTAGCCCCATTTAGACCTTCCTCTTCAGGGTTTCCAGTAGCCCCATTTAGACATTTCTCTTCAGGGTTTCCAGTAGCGGAGGTCTTGAGTGGAAGTGTACTGGTAGCGGCTATTGGCTACTTGGAACACATCGCTATAGGGCAGAGTTTTGCTGTGAAGGGCAGCTATCAGATAGACAACAGTCAGGTAAAAGGGATCGTTCACATATTACGTAATCATCTAGGGGGATGTTTTCAAATGATAACGTTTGATTACGGGGAGGGGATTTTGTGGTTGATTACGTAATCTAAATAGCCAAATTTCGACACAAATTTCGAAATTTTTGCCAAAACCTTTAAACCTTGTGTAAATTCAATGAACACAGTGTGGTAAGAATTTTAAGGTGCGTGTGTTTAAAATGGCTTATCGCATTGAATAAAAGAATAAGTTATTAAGGTCACATGATGGATTTTAGCGTGTTGAATACACTTTTATCTTACAATTCATTTATATGCACTCCAGGTTTTATCAGTGCAAATATCAAATTACCGCGCGATGCTGAAAAAATCATCAAGTTACAGAGTGCTCTGCAATTTACATAAGAGTAGCATTGTATAAGTGTAATGTGCGGTGTGTACTCATGAGGCAAAAGCAAGATCCCGTCAAGGGGTGATTAAAAGAGCCGTTAGAAAGGCCCAAGTTATTCATAGATAATATAGCAAAAACTGCGGGCTAGGAACACCCTGAGTTCTTTTACCAGCCCTTTTCCACCCTTTTCCCAGCCCTTATCTCAGCCTTTTTCCCACCCTTTTTCTGGCCCTTTTTCTGGCCCTTTTGCCAGCCTTTTCCAACCCTTTTGCCAGCCCTTATCTCAGCCTTTTTCCCACCC
This sequence comes from Beroe forskalii, assembly GCA_011033025.1. NCBI lineage: Eukaryota > Metazoa > Ctenophora > Nuda > Beroida > Beroidae > Beroe > Beroe forskalii. Next base: position 251,502 of record WFMF01000057.1, on the reverse strand, counting down.
TTTTTCCCACCCTTTTGCCAGCCTTTTCCAACCCTTTTGCCAGCCCTTTTCCCACACTTTTGACGAGTTGCGTTGACTGATGAGAGCACAGTGGGCATTGTGCCACTTTATTCACAATTAATTACCAGGCAATGGCTACATTTCCCTTCATTCCCCAAACAATGGCTTTACACACTTCAATATATGGAGCCGTTGTTACATGAGCTACGTATAACTTACAATAATCACGAGGAAATAATAGCGCTGGGATAACTTGACGCTACGGTGGCGTGTCGAACTCATATGAGCGCGGCTTTTCCATGCGCAGCGTAATCGTGCGCGGCTCACTGCCTGTCATTAACAGCCAGTGAGCAGTGCACGATAACGCCGCGCCTGGAAAAGCCGCGCACATAGGAGTTCAACACGCCACCGTTACAATGATTTCCAGGAACTTATAGCGCTGGGACTGGGTAACATCCCCAAACGTCCGCATTGGCCAGACTCCCCCCTCTTTGCGGACGTCCTTTATGGATAGCCCCTTACAATTATCACCAGGAACTAATATAACTGCGTATGACTTGACGTTACAATAATTGGATTGGATTGAAAACCTCCGTGGAGGCTTGCCGCTTTTACGGGCAGAAAAGTGATGATATAAATCAAAATATATGGAATATAATACTGATACTCTGATTCAATACTCACACAATCAAACACTCTGTTATACAAAATTTAAAATTTAAGATTTAAATTTGGAAACTTACAGCTTATTTTGACTTGCCTAAGCCTTATTTCTTAATCCGTTTTCTTCCTATGACCTAGACCTGTATTATCTGTGCGTGCAGTTCGCTGACGACAAAAATCGTATAAATTAAAGATAGATTATACAAACTAACAAATGGCTCTTGCTGTACTAACTAAGTTGGCAATTTTTGACCCCAGAGATAAGGATCCTTCAGGGTTAATCGTGTAATACCCATAATTTTTGCGAGACTATTTCTGTTAGCGAGACAATTTCTAGATTTTACTGCCAGTTGTAGTGTAATATTTAATCAAAAAACTGAGTGTAATTAACTTTAGTGGTGTTTCGTTTTGATGCTACAGACCGCAGACCCTTATAATCATAAAGTACAAAATTACTCGTATCCCATATGGAAGATTCCCCGGTATTTTGGCAGTCCAATATAGCAGCCTTTAATCTGTTCCTGAAAGATCTTACATATACATGTTTTTCTTTAGCAAGGTCATTAACTAATTTAAGGGTAGAGTATAGCATGGGACCCTTAAAAAACAAAGAGTTGCGGTAGGTGGTTGTGTTATACAAGTTTAACCACGTACCGCAGTCTTCATGGTTGGATCCTATTTCGGGACTGTCGTCAGAGATAGTTTCTATTATCGACTTCGGAGCCAGGGCAGGGTAATAGCGTATCTTATGCATTATCAATATAGTATTAAGAGCTACAATATTATGTACCGTTAGGATCTTATATTCATTGAAATATTCCTTAGTATGCCCTGGAGTTATTCCATCCTTATAAAAATATCTTATGAACCCGGGAATTACGGCGCATGCCTTTCTTTTGTTTACAGAAAATTGCCTCAATATTTGATTTACAGCTGAAACCCCACACCAGAGAACAAAAATTTATGTGGGATTGCACAAAACTGTGATAGATCTGTAAGCGCGCTTTTAGAGGCAGGAGTTTTTTAATCTTGTACATTAAATTTCCAGGAACTGATATAACTATAACTTGACGTTACAATAATTTCCAGGAACTGATAGCGCTGGGACTTGGTAACATCGTGGGGTCCTTCTTCTCCAGCTACCCCGTAACAGGAGCTTCTCAAGGACTGCTCTCAACTCCATGACTGGGGTTATGACACCTCTGGGGGGCTTCTTTACATCTGCTGTGGTCGTGCTAGGTCTCAGCTTAGTGGTTCTAGATCTCAGGTTAGTGGTGCTAGGTCTCAGGTTAGTGGTGCTAGGTCTCAGGTTAGTGAGTTAGTGGTGCTAGGTCTCAGGTTAGTGGTGCTAGGCCTCAGGTTAGTGGTGCTAGGTCTCAGGTTAGTGGTGCTAGGTCTCAGGTTAGTGGTGCTAGGTCTCTGGTTAGTGGTGCTAGGTCTCAGGTTAGTGATGCTAGGTCTCAGGTTAGTTGTGTCGATTGATTGAAACCCACAGTGGGGCACAGGTAAGGAGCCCATTGGGAGAAATCTCAGCATTGGACATAAAGCAGCAATTCAGAAGTCTTCCGTCAACCCCCATTTACTATTCGTTGATAGATGGAGTATGAACCCTTATATTAACTTATTTCAATGTTTGACGCCCTCTTCATTTCAGCTTGCTGTCCGAGTATTTCCAGTTCGTCCCTGACGCTTGTCTGGCAGCAGTCATCATTGTGGCGGTCTATCCCATGGTGGACCTGGGGAAGCCAGTCTACCTCTGGAAAGTGGCTAAGTAATCCGCTTTCTTTTTTAGAGGAGTTTTTAGTGAGGCTGTATTTGTGGCATTATCCTATGGTATTTATGGCATTATCATCTCAGGGGCCTAGGCAGATTTTTGAAAGGGGGCGGCGAAGTACATTGGAACCAGTTGATTTTTCGATTGCTTTGCTCAAAGCTATCATCTTAGCAAATTTTTCACGTCTTATGTCCAAAAAGGGGGAGGCAGCCGCCTGTGTCGCCTTCCCCCCTGGCCACGCCCCTGTATCATATCATGATATACTGTCCGATTTTATAAATTAAAAATCGAAGAAGAAAAGAGAGGTATTTTTGTGAAGTTTTACTTTTAGTTCCGTTTCACTCAATGCACTTCTAACCCGATCACTTCTTCTTGTATTTATTGTTTTTATTGTCCATGCCATTGTTTGTCCCTGTTCCTCAGTTCTTCAGTTCTTTTTCAGACGGGAGTTCCTGGTTTGGCTGGTGTGTTTCGTGCTGATTCTTGCTACGAACATTGAAATTGGGATTATCACGGCCATTGTCCTCGAGATAATCATAATTCTGGTAATAGCACTATAGCAGACATGTAGATAATTTAATGTAATGGAAAACGAAATTGTATAAAACAGGATTCCTTGTTTAATAAGAAATGACTCACTGGCCCATTTTGTTGCTTATCTTTCTGAGCATTATATCAATTTTCTGCTGAGTATTTCAATGTAAACTATTCTACTAAGTACTGCAATGTAAGCTATTGTGATTATGTAACGTTTTCTGCGTTTCAGGGTCGGAACATGTGGCCGACATTCGTCATTACACCGCTCAGTGAGGGGATATACGACGTTAAAATAGACGTTAGTAGTGGACACTGAATTACAACTCATAACACCTTATTACACCTCATTACATTTCATTACAAACTTCATTACACCTCATTAAACTTCATTACACCTCATTAAACGTCATTATACCCCTCCCAAGCTTGTTTTAGCGACCGTGTAAGTTTGGTTATACGGTCTTCACTGAATTACAGTGCAAAATGACTTTAAATGAAATTTGATTTTATAAAGGAGCACTCAAAAATCTACTTAAGCGTTGAATCCCGACGAGGGTCGTCAGACCCGAGCAAAATACTGTTGTTTGGTCAGAGAATAGTAGGTCCCATGCTGTTTCCTGTCACCCCCCGGGATATAATCCTAAGTTCCATGATCTCAGCTTCTGATTATAACCTTCGATAATGAACTCGGCACGCCTCGTCCATTATCCAACTTACACAGTCTCGGCTGTCGCCTCGACCATGTAAGTTGCGGTATACGGTCACCACTTCGACATGTAACCGCTTATTAAACCTCATTTAAAACTTTATAACACCTCATTACAAGCTTCATTAAACTTCATAACTCCTCATTAAATTTCACTACAAACTTCATTGCACTTCATTGCAACCTGCATTCATTACTGGCCTCATTACAAGTTACAGCCCGCATTCATTACACTTCATTAATTACCTACACTTCATTCATTACACTTCCTTGAGACGATGTTTAGGGACATGCTATTCATTCAAATTTCAATGGTTTTAAGCGTTTCGAATAATATCACAAGTGAATTTATTTTAGAATATAGTTCAATGAAGAGATCGCTGTCTTTTCTATGATTATTTCAGGGCTTTTCTATGATAATTTCAGGGTGCACTGTGGTATCTCGGCGCGTTCACACTAAAAGAGAAGTTGAGTCAGATGATCAGTGGGACTTACAATAAGGACCACCCCACCTATCCTACTGTGAAGTACATAATCATAGACTTCACTACTGTTACTCGGGCTGATACTACCGTCCTGGATAAGATCAAAGAGGTAACGAGCTGTGTAATACTACTGTGTAATAATATTGTGTAATACTGTGTAATACTGTGTAATACTGTGTAATACTGTGTAATACTGTGTAATACTGAGTCAGATGATCAGTGGGACTTACAATAAGGACCACCCCACCTATCCTACTGTGAAGTATATCATCATAGACTTCACTACTGTCACTAGGGCTGATACTACTGTCCTTGATAAGATAAAAGAGGTAACGAGCTGTGTAATACTGTGTAATAATGTTGTGTAATACTGTGTAATACTGTGTAATACTGTGTAATACTGTGTAATGCTGTGGAATACTAAAAGAGAAGTTGAGTCAGATGATAAGTGGGACTTACAATAAGGACCACCCCACCTATCCTACTGTGAAGTACATAATCATAGACTTCACTACTGTTACTCGGGCTGATACTACAGTCCTTGACAAGATCAAAGAGGTTATGAGCTGTGTTATAACTTGATAATAGTGTGTTATAAAACTGTGCCATTCATCGAGTTTGATCATGGGAGATTGTTGCAATGTAACAAATATTACATGGCTCATAAGCCCTTATTCGCCACCATATACATCGGGGAATTTCTTTAGTATAGGGTCGGCCGGATCCTGTAACCCCATGTTATGTGGTCGGTTGGGATCCTGTAACCCCATGTTATGTGGTCGTTTCCGACACTATAAGCCCGAGCTACAATGATGACTCCGACGTAGATTCAATATGAAAGTTTATGACGTGAGTCGCCTACATATCTTTTTAGAGTCGTTCGGATCCTATAACCCCATGTTATAGGATTTTCCAAGAGTTGATAGGGTATTTACAATGATGACATCGTCGTAGATTCAATAAGAAAGTTTATGACGTAAGTTGTCTACATTTGTTTGCGGACCATTACACGAGTAACGATACCTGCCGCCTCAAGTGCCAATTCAATTTGAATAATTTGGTTGGAACGCAGATATTCGAATTTTGTGGTATTTGAGACTCCAATGATCAACAGGCTGTTCAAATGACGCCGTTATCTTGCTTCACTGTGGTAAATTGCTACATGGCATCACAATATGCATTCCATCGACATATGTTTACAAGTACATGTCTTGAGGCCCGACAAAAATGCAATTACTGGCGAGAGCATTCTTACGCCTGATACAAGTACAACTATGAGACGTCATGTTTCATATTTCTTATGAGTTTCCACCACATAATTTTTCCACCACATAATTTATGTAATTTCGCCATGTAATATCACCATAGGTCTCAGGAGTACCTAATACCACATTGTTTTGAACTCGGCTTCGCCTCGTCCAAAACAAACCATTATTGGCCTCAGCTTCGCTTCGGCCAATAATGCGTCTATATATAGTTCGCGCTTCGCGCTCACTACATATATGTGGTATTAGGTTACTCCTTCGACCTATAGTTCTATATTATGATGATAGTACATTGATCCGGTTGCTGTTGCTTGAAATGAGCAAATAGCTCACAGGTTTTAGCCAATCTATTGAACAAGGGTGTTATTTCGTGGAATCCGTTTTAACACTTACAGAATACAGAATAACACTATCCATTAATGATTAATTTTCTTTATTCTCTTCTCAGCTCAGCGAAGTGAAACGAATTTCAGAAAAAGTTTGTTTCACTTCGCTGAGCTGAGAAGAAAATAAAGAAAAATATTCATTCCATTATGCGGCTCATAAACAATTATCCGATACTTCAGTTAAGTCACTAGGTATCTATTAAAAGAGGTTGTTATTCTGGGAGCTAAGAAAGATGTGAGGGTAATGGGATACGGGATGTCAGACTTCCTACTGGCCAGAGCAGCCAAGCAAGGCCTTCTGCAGCACCTACGTGTGGATAAGGTAAGCAATACTCTGACACCACTCTGCTTTGACACCACTGTACTCTGACATCACTCTGCTTTGGCGCAACTCTGCTCTGATACCACTCTGCTCTGACACCACTCCGCCATGACACCACTCTACTCTGACACCACTCTGCTTCGACACCACTCTGCTCTGACAAAACTCCCTTGACACCACTCGACTCTGACACCACTCTACTCTGACACCACTCCACCATGACACCACTCTGCTCTGACACTTCTTTGCTCTGACACCATCCTGTTCTTAGGCCACACCCCTTGACAACACTCTGCTCTGACACCACTTTACTCTGACACCACTCTGCTCTGACACCACTCCACCATGACACCACTCCGCCATGACACCACTCTACTCTGACACCACTCTGCTTCGACACCACTCTGCTCTGACAAAACTCCCTTGACACCACTCTATTCTGACACTACTCTGCTCTGACACCACTCTACTCTGACACCACTCCACTCTGACACCACTCTACTATGACATCGGTTTAACTTGACACCACTCCCCTTGACCATTGTTTTCAGAGTCGCAAGGAAGCAGAGCGCAACGTCCCCTACATTGGTGACGAGTCTGCGCAGCCAGCCTACTTGGAGTTTGACGACAGTGTGATATCCGGGCCTCGTTTAGTCGTAGAGGATATCCCTGAGGAATACCAACCCCTGCCAGACCATGGGTCCAGCCCTAATGGGTCTGAAATCCTGCCTGCAGACTGATAGTTTCTTTTGTATTCAGAACAGTATTAAATCGTGTGCATTCGACGTAGTTTATTTTATTAGACCGTAATGCGAACGTTTTTATACATTACATTGAGCCAATTTAATTGGTGGGTTAAAGCCGCTTATGTATCACAGTTTCTAATACCAGGGGCAACTAAATTGCACTTTTTAGCAATTGGATTAAGTTGGTATTTTTGTTATATCCTTTTTCATTAGTATTCAGCTCTTTTGAAGTTTTTGGTTAGTTTACTGTTTTGTGACTTTTTGATTATTTATTGTATACCTAGCGTATGTATGGTTTGTAATGTTGAGTGATTTAGTTTTCATATATCTATGTTATATGACAACAAATTTATAACTAACAAGTTATTACAATTAATTAAGAAGTGATTAATTGACTTGAAACTTGATAGCGTAATGCCATTAATCATTTCATTGCTGCAGTGAGGAAATGCCCGTAAATTAATCGTGATTATTACGTTTATGTTAACCAGATTAATAATTTGTTAGTATTTCTGATGATTTGAATTCAGTGTTTTGGAAATGGGTTATTGTGAATTAAAGTTTGTTGGAAATCATAATATGAAGTTAAAATCAATAATACGAAAGTGTTTCCTTTGGTTTTTGCCTTAGATCAACGTGTATTTCAATCAAACCTTCCAAATCCCGAAGTCTATGGCGTGTTAAACACCTCATCATTCTTGTTTGTCATATACCTACCCATACACTTGTTTTGATAAGAGTATAGACTTTGGATTGAATGAGGAAGCTTTTATAAATTCTTGAAATCATTTCGATTCTCTCGAAGGAATTTAAATATAACGCGCGAAAGCCAATTGCATTTTTTATGATAATTGTCGCGCAAGAAAGAAATTAAGTGCGCGCGTCAGCAATAGTAGGAACTATCTGAGCCGCGCACAAAGCACAACGAATGAAATTGAGGCAGAATGAATTTGATTTTCGGCACTGGATAATTAGATCCGACCAAGCTCACGACTTGATTGTCATGGGAAAATTCGAGGACTGCGCCAAAAACCCTGTCAATCAGGTAATTTCTAGTAAGTTCAATTCGGAGACACCATTAGCAAACCTCTTTAACCCCATAGAAACCTCAACCCTTAATTACAGCCCTAGACTCCAGAGATTTGTTAAATAACATTAGATAAGTTTTCATTGAAAGTAAAAGAGCCGGATAAAAAAGCCTCAACTGTATGGAGGTATGAAACTTAAATAAATAAATAGATATAAATCATATAATCGATAAAAATACAGATATTATGGGAAGATTTTATTAGTGTATTGATATTATGCGTAATGTAAATATAGAAATGTTGGATGTTAAAGTGTTAGAAAAGCATGCGGTAAGCACAGAAGAGCATCCAATAAGCCTCATGAAAAGGTTTTAACTTTTGTACAATAGAAGCGTCTAATAACTTAACAAGACTTAAATCAAACATCTCAATAAAGTGACCATGCCAACAGTTTCCTATTTCAGAGCCAATTGTCTCATGCCAGACGTACTCATAACATGTCTCAAATGTTTCAATGTCTAAGTTGAAATGAGGCAACTGTCTCAGGGTAAAACCACCAGTCTATAACTTGCCACGTAACTCTTCTATTTGCCTGGTGACCTCTTCACTGCTTTCCTGAAGACATTTTATTTGTTCTCAATCAATGATCGAGGAAAAAACTATCAATCAGTGAATTAAGGAAAAAACTATCCATCATGAAATTACTTGAAATCAATGAAAATTCTCATTCCTATCGATGAATCACCTACCTGTGTTTTGAGTTCGCAAAGCCATTTCTCCGCTTCTTCTTTCCTTCCCAAGGCAACCAAACACTGAAACGTTATTTAAATCATGGTTCCCGAGATGTTTAGTGTTACGGTGGCGTGTCGAACTTATATATGCGCGGCTTTTCAACGCACGGCGTGTTCGTGCGCGGCTTACTGCCTGTAATTAACAGGCAGCGAGCCGCGCACGATTACGCCACGCATGAAAAAGCCGCGCACATATGAGTTCGACACGCCCCTGCTACTTTATTTCATCAACCCAAACAAAACTCTGTGGTTCAGTAGAGATAGATAGTGTGTCTTTTACTGGAGGGTCATCATAAGGTTACCATGGTGTTATCATAACGTTACCATGGTGTTATCATAAGGTTACCATGATGTTACCATGGTGTTATCATAAGGTTACCATGATGTTACCATGGTGTCACTATGGTGTCATTACGTACCTTAACAAGGAATATGGTATCACTACATACCTTGACTAGAAATATGATGTTACCATGGTGTCACTATGGAGTCACTATGGTGTCACTTCGTACCTTAACAAGGAATATAGTGTTTTCCTGCCATTCCTCATTGATCTCGTGTGCTCGCTGGAAGTACTGCAGAGCCTCCTCATAGGAAGACTGCGGCACACTCCCGAACAAAGTGGCTGCAATCCTAGCCTCCCACCACTTGATGCTAGCCACCTGAAAAGGGGGTGTTTTCATGGTGATACATGTGAATACTGAACATTCTAAGACCTGAAAAGGAGGGGGGTTGCCATGGAGACACAAAACCTCTTGTGTCTCCATGGCAACCCCCCCTTTTCAGGTGTTAGAATGTCCAGTATATTCTCTTGTGCCTCCTCATAGGAAGACTGCGGCACACTCCCGAACAAAGTGGCTGCAATCCTAGCCTCCCACCACTTGATGCTAGCCACCTGAAAAGGAGGGGGGTTGCCATGGTGACGGGAATACGGGATGGAGACACAATAAAATACAGAACATTCTAACAGAGATGTCGCCACCTCTGAGATCGGTGTCTGAAATTTCCAAAAAACTGCCATATGTCCGCCCGTGATACTGATTTAACAGTATATTCACGTACGTATACGGCGCCGCGCGATCGGAAATTTCAGGATGATTCTCATTTCTCGAAGTTGCGACACCTCTGTAACATTCTGTGTGATAATACAGTGCAGACTGATGTTCTAATATTCTAATACACAAGTGAGCATTCGATGATAAACCCTTGGGCAAACCTCGTATTCGTAACAGTAACGCCCCATTAAATCTAACTCCTGGAGATTACCTCGTAGCAGTAACGCCCCAGTAAATCTAACTCCTGGAGATTACCTCGTAACAGTAACGCCCTAGTAAATATAACTCCAGGAGTTTACCTCGTAGCAGTAACGCCCCAGCAGGTGCAAGGCAGTGGAGTTACAGGGGTCCAGCTGCAGGCTTTTCTTGACGTGTTTCTCAAACTCCCGCCCCTTGGTTAACTTGGTTTTCGTGTCGTCGTATTTGCAGGTGTCACCGAGTAGGATTGCGTACCACAGGTGACACTTCGAGTTTTGGTCTGAGAGCTCGACGCCCTGCAGAGGGGTTACCATTGTGATTATGGTATCAGAGTTACCATGGTTATCATCAGAGGGGTTACCATGGTAACAGTGCAGAGAGGTTACCATGGTGACTACTGTATCAGAGTTACCATGGTAATCATCACACTCAGTACCATGGCAAGTCTGAGTAATACCATATTTCACTGTAAACTTGTCTCAATGAAACCTTGCCGAAACGTCTCAATGAAATTAGTCTCCACCTCTCAATTTACCTTGTAAGCGAGCTGTAGCGCCTCCATAAGCAGCTGTTCTGCGTCTGCCTTAGACTTGGAGAAATGTTTAGATTGCTCATACATTACCCTCACCAGTCTCCAAACCAACTTTGGCAAAATAGCGTTTTTGATAATAATTTATTGTGAGAAAACGACGCGGTCGATTTTCATGAAATTTTCAGGATTTGTTTTTCGAGTCATGGACTACGTCTGTGTGAATTTTCGTGACCAACGGATTAAATTAACAGGTTAAAAGCGCAACTCGAAAATCGCGATTTTCGCAATTCACTGTATTTTTATATAATAGGCGCTGGTAAACGTATTTTTCAATACTTAAAAAACGGTTCCGCTACCACTTTTAGCACTTCATGCTGGTACCACCGGCTTGTTTGGAGTGTCTGGCCAGCAGTCCCGGCCCTTCGGGCCGGGACTGCTGGCTTATTGGGCTGCCCTCGGCCCTTCGGGCCGAGGGCATCTGCCCTTCGAGCAGATGCCCTCGGTGGGAGGGAATTTTCCGTGGCTGCGGGCGCTTGCCAGCGCCCTGATATCTATATGACAACAAATTTATAACCAACAAGTTATTACAATTAATTAAGAAGTGATTAATTGACGTGATACTTGATAGCGTAGTACCATTAAATGTTTCTTTGCTGCAGTGAAGAAATTCCCGTAAATTAATCGTGATAATTACGTTTATGTTAACCAGATTATTAATTTGTTAGTATTTCTGATGATTTGAATTCAGTGTTTTGGAAATGGGTTATTGTGAATTAAAGTTTGAATTTGTTGGAAGTTATAATCAATACTACGAAAGTGTTTCCTTTGGTTTTTTGCCTTCGATAAGCGAGCATTACAATTATCCTTTTCAAATCATGAAGGCTTTGGCTCATTAAAACACATTATAAAACATGAGTCAAGAAGTTGAAATTCAGCTATCAATTGACTATTCGATTCGCTTCAAGGATTATTGATGAAAGGAATTTAAATATTGCGCGCGAAAACCAATTGCACTTTTTATGATATAATTCGCGCAAAAAAGTAATTAAATGCGCGCGTTAGAAATAGCAGGAACTATCTGAGCCGCGCACACAGAACAAGGAGCGGAATTAAGGCAAAATGAATTTTATTTTCGGCACTGGATAATTAGCTCACAACTTCCTCATCGTGGGAAAACTTGAGGATTACGGCATACGCCCAAAACCCTGTCAATCAGGTAATTTCTAATTAGTTAAATTGTTCGGAGACACCAGTAACAAACCTCTTAACCCCATAGAAACCTCAACCCGTTATGCCAGCCCCAAATTCCAGAGATTTGTTTAGTAACGTTTTTCATTGAAAGTAAAAGAGCCGGATAAAAAAGCCTCAACTGTATGGAGGTATGAAACTTAAATAAATAAATAGATATAAATCATATAATCGATAAAAATACGGATAGTGGGTTTTAGGAAGATTTTATTAGTGTATTGATATTCAATTATGCATAATTTAAATATAGAAATGTTGAAGTGTTAGAAAATCATGCAGTATTAGCACAGAAGAGCATCCAATAAGCCTCATGAAAAGGTTTTAACTTTTGTACAATGTCCATTAGCCAATAGAAGCGTCTAATAACTTAACAAGACTTAAATCAAACATCTCAATAAAGTGACCATGCCAACAGTTTCCTATTTCAGAGCCAATTGTCTCATGCCAGACGTACTCATAACATGTCTCAAATGTTTCAATGTCTAAGTTGAAATGAGGCAACTGTCTCAGGGTAAACCATCAGTCTATAACTTGCCACGTAACTCTTCTATTTGCCTGGTGACCTCCTCACTGCTTTCCTGAGGATATTTTATTCGTGATCTCAATCAATAAATTAGCTTAACATTAGAGGAAAAACTATCTATCATGACATCCATAAAATCCTCATTCCTATCGAGTGGGCGCGCGCCCACCGAAGGCGAAGGGGTCAGACAACGTCTGACAAGAATTTCCTGTGTTTTGAGTTCGCAAAGCCATTTCTCCGCTTCTTCTTTTCTTCCCAAGGCAACCAAACACTTAAACGTAATTTAAATCATGGTTCCCGAAATAGTTAAACGCTACGCACGAGAAATTGGAGGTTCAACGTCATCAAATCACTTCATCATTATATCATAATGACGTCATCCTACCCGCCTATTTCTCGTGCGCGAGGGTTAGTGCAACTTTATTACACCAACCCAAACAAAAGTCTGTGGTTTAGTAGAGATAGATATTGTATCTTTAACTGGAGGGTCATCATAAGGTTACCATGCTGTTATCATAAGGTTACCATGATGTCATCATAAGGTTACCATGGTGTCATCATCAGATTACCATGGTGTTATCATAAGGTTACCATGGGGGGGGGGGGCCAACGTCCCGCTTTGTCCCGCTTTGTCCCGTTTTGTCCCGCTCCAAAAAATGTCCCGTTTGGAAAAATAGGTGAGCAACGGGACAAAAATGGGACATAGCGGGACATTGCGGGACAAAGCGGGACATTTGTCTCTAGCAGACTTCACTGCAACATGAGACTCATTTTAAAACCTTACAACTATTTGATATAGTCAGATACATCACTACATGGGCATTCTATATGTATATCAAACAAAATGGAAGAGATTAAGGTCGACTAAACAAGGGAGATTAAGCAGGAGAGAATGGGTCCAAAAATTGCTATTTTTCTTATGAAATGCGATTGTTCTTGAGTTTTCGAGCCGGAAATTGCTGTCTGATACAGATTAAAAAACTTTTGAGATGACTAGTGTCCAGTTATCCAGTATGCCAGACCAGGTATCCTTGATTCTTCGAACCCCAGGCCTGATATACTGATGTAGGCATTAGAAATAAAGAGATACGTCCTGGTTTTACGTTCTGATTATATGTTTTCAGGATACCTGGTCTGGCATTTATGATCACAATGTTTCAAATAGATGTGGCAATGTTTTTAGTCCGACCTACTGTGGCACGGCACTTTCAGCAGTCAATGCCATGTTAACAAGATGTAGTGTTATTGTCGTGGTGTCAGAAAAGCACGCAATTAGCCTGATAAAGTCAATAACTCAGTAGTACTACGAGTCCCTAATTATACAAATACGCCAGACTGCGTGTCTCTTACATCAGGACGTGACACTTCATGTACTATCTGAGTAATTTCAAACCATCACTATCTCTCTATGTAGACTACGTGTATCTACTATCTACGTATCTGAAACCAGTACATCAGACTACGTGTCAGAGATATTATTTGACACCAGTAGGTAAGTGTTGACGTCTTTTGGCGTATTACACGGCACGGTGCCTGACACCAGTACGTCATACAGAGTGTCCTTACTGCCTACTATCTTTAAACATCAGTCACATAATGTGTCTATGACACCACAACAGCTCTGACACCAGTATAATAGTACCAACAATTCTGACACCAGCATTAGTAAAACATCATAGTCTCTTAAACCAGTACGTCATACAAGGTGTCTCTGTCACCACTACGCAACCCTCTAACACTAGTAAAACGCCTTATGAAGAGTCCCTGACAACAGTACTGCAGACAACTCTCAAACATCAGTGAGACTACCCGGGGTGTCTGACACGAGCAGGTGAGACTACGTGTCTCTGTCACCAGCCGGTGAGACTACGTGTCTGACACCAGCAGGTGAGACTTCGTGTCTCTGTCACAAGCAGGTGAGACGTGTCTCTGTCACCAGCAGGTGAGACTACGTGTCTCTGACACCAGCAGGTGAGACTACGTGTCTCTGTCACCAGCAGGTGAGACACGTATCTGTCACCAGCAGGTGAGACTACGTGTCTCTGACACCAGCAGGTGAGACTACGTGTCTCTGTCACCAGCAGGTGAGACTACGTGTCTCTGAGCACCAGCAGGTGAGACTACGTGTCTCTGTCACCAGCAGGTGAGACTACGTGTCTCTGACACCAGCAGGTGAGACTACGTGTCTCTGTCACCAGCAGGTGAGACTACGTGTCTCTGACACCAGCAGGTGAGACTACGTGTCTCTGTCACCAGCAGGTGAGACTACGTGTCTCTGACACCAGCAGGTGAGACGTGTCTCTGTCACCAGCAGGTGAGACTACGTGTCTCTGACACCAGTGGGTGACACTAGACGTGTCTCTGACACCAGTAGGTGAGACTACGTGTCTCTGTCACCAGCAGGTGAGACGTGTCTCTGTCACCAGCAGGTGAGACTACGTGTCTCTGACACCAGCAGGTGAGACTACGTGTCTCTGTCACCAGCAGGTGAGACTACGTGTCACTGTCACAAGCAGGTGAGACTACGTGTCTCTGTCACAAGCAGGTGAGACTACGTGTCTCTGTCACCAACAGGTGAGAGACTACGTGTCTCTGACACCAGCAGGTGAGACTACGTGTCTCTGTGTCACCAAGCAGGTGAGACACGTGTCTCTGACACCAGCAGGTGAGACTACGTGTCTCTGTCACCAGCAGGTGAGACTACGTGTCTCTGACACCAGCAGGTGAGACGTGTCTCTGTCACCAGCAGGTGAGACGTGTCTCTGTCACCAGCAGGTGAGACTACGTGTCTCTGACACCAGCAGGTGAGACTACGTGTCTCTGTCACCAGCAGGTGAGACTACGTGTCTCTGACACCAGCAGGTGAGACTACGTGTCTCTGTCACCAGCAGGTGAGACTACGTGTCTCTGTCACAAGCAGGTGAGACTACGTGTCTGTGTCACAAGCAGGTGAGACGTGTCTCTGTCACCAACAGGTGAGACTACGTGTCTCTGACACCAGCAGGTGAGACTACGTGTCTCTGACACCAGCAGGTGAGACTACGTGTCTCTGTCACCAGCAGGTGAGACTAAGTGTCTCTGACACCAGCAGGTGAGACGTGTCTCTGTCACCAGCAGGTGAGACGTGTCTCTGTCACCAGCAGGTGAGACATGTCTCTGTCACCAGCAGGTGAGACTACGTGTCTCTGACACCAGCAGGAGAGACGTGTCTCTGTCACCAGCAGGTGAGACTACGTGTTTCTGACACCAGCAGGTGAGACGTGTCTCTGTCACCAGCAGGTGAAACTACGTGTCTCTGACACCAGTGGGTGACACTAGACGTGTCTCTGACACCAGTAGGTGAGACTACGTGTCTCTGACACCAGTAGGTGAGACTACGTGTCTCTGACACCAGTAGGTGATACTACGTGTTTCTGACACCAGCAGGTGATACTACGTGTCTCTGACACCAGTAGGCGAGACTACGTGTCTCTGGCACCAGTAGGCGAGACTACGTGTCTCTGACACCAGTAGGCGAGACTACGTGTCTCTGACACCAGTAGGGGGGACTGCGTGTTGCTGATACCAGTACGTAAGTCGTAAGTCTACCTCAGTTCATCACTTGTTTTGTCCGGTTTGTGCAGCTTCTACCACTTTTCTTCACTTTTTGAGTCAAATTTGTCTCCATTGTCCTTGTCTGTTTTCA
This sequence comes from Beroe forskalii, assembly GCA_011033025.1. Lineage (NCBI taxonomy): Eukaryota > Metazoa > Ctenophora > Nuda > Beroida > Beroidae > Beroe > Beroe forskalii. The sequence goes on along the minus strand of WFMF01000057.1, from coordinate 235,558 downwards.
TTTTCTGAGTCTCATTTGTCTCTGTCACATTTGTCCAAACTTTCCTTGTCCGTTCTCACTCGTTTGAGTCCAATTGCCTTTGTCCCAATTGTCCCTCTCATCCCAATTGTCCATGTCCCAATTCCATTTTTGAGCCCTATTAGTTATCCGCCGGTTATGTCATCTTTTATAGTCTGAGGCACTACTTGGCAAGGTCACATGGCCGGCGGATTTTTAATACGCGAAGTGTATTCTCTGACCCAACTTTTCATGCCCAAATTCACTTTTTGAGTCCCTTCTGCCCCTATCCCAATTTCCCTGATCCGTTTTCACTTTTTGACTCCCATTTGTCGCTGTCCAAATTATCTCAATCTTTCTTGTTCATTGTCATTCTCGCCTCACAAATTTGAGTCCACACTCCTACTCTTCACTCCTCTTCAGACCATGCACAAGCTCTAACCAGTGGCATGCCCAAAGGGCACAAGGTTAAGAGGGTCACATCACTCTTTTATTTCTTACCATAGGGATCAAGGTAGTTAATCTTCGAAGGGGCGCCCCCGACCAATTGTTACTCCTAGAGTATCACCACCTGGTAACAGGTAAGAGGTTGCTAGCAAGGCTAGTAGTGCAACCAGGTGGGTCCCAGTAGAACTCTGCAATTGAGAGTTGCCACCCACCCCGGAAGGGGATGTGGTGGTACGTTGGATATTCTGATATTGCACCAAACAAACAAATTGTCGTTCTCTTGCGTACCATTTGTCAATGTCCCATTTGTCCCAAGTGTCCTAAAGGTATTTCCTTAAATTTTCAAAATCAAATGCATTCAAGACCATTGGGCCATTGGGGTGAGCGTTTAACTTTGCAGCATATATTTGTGAGCTATGAGGGCAAGAAAAGTAGTCCATGAGACTGAGATCTAAGGTCAGATTTCCCACCATGAGGTCGATTATATGCCTGGGATGAAGTTTCACCCCTTATTCAATGAATTCAATGCCCGGTGAGCCAACAAATAAACTTTTTCCTTAAATATTGGAAATTTCATAACAGAAATGTCCCGGTTTGTCCCGCAATGTCCCGCTTTGTCCCGGTTTGTCCCGCTCCAAAAAATGTCCCGCTCCAAGATTTGGGTGAGCAATGGGACAAAGCGGGACAAAGCGGGACAAAGCGGGACGTTGGCCCCCCCCCGTTACCATGATGTTACCATGGTGTCACTACGTACCTTAACAAAGAACTTGATGTTACCATGGTGTGTCACCATGGTGTCACTATGGTGTCACTATAGTGTCACTATGGTGTCACTTTGGTGTCACTACGGTGTCACTACGGTTTCATTATGGTGGCACTATGGTGGCACTATGGTGTCACTATGATGTCACTATGGTGTCACTATGATGTCACTACGTACCTTAACAAGGAATATGGTGTTTTCCTGCCATTCCTCATTAATCTCGTGTGCTCGCTGGAAATACTGCAGAGCTTCCTCATAGGAAGACTGCGGCACACTCCCGAACAAAGTGGCTGCTATCCTAGCCTCCCACCACTTTATGCTAGCCACCTGAAAAGGGGGTGTTGCTATGGAGACACAAGACAATACTGAGCATTCTAACACCTGAAAATGGGGTGTTGCCATGGAGACACAAGAAAATGCTGGACATTCTAACGCCTAAAAAGGAGGGGTGTTGCCATGGGGACACAAGACAATACAGGAAATTCTAACACCTGAAAAGGGGTGTTGCCATGGAGACACAAGAAAATACAGGAAATTCTAACACCTGAAAATGGGGTGTTGTCATGGTGACACAAGACAATACTGAACATTCTAACATCTGAAAAGGGGGGGTTGCCATGGAGACACAAGATAATACTGGACATTCTAACACCTGAAAAGGAGGGGGGTTGCCATGTTGACACGAGAGAAGACTGGAAATTCTAACACCTGAAAAAAAGGGGGGGGGGTGTTGCCATGGAGTCACTGGACATTCTAACACCTGAAAAAGGGGGGGGGTGTTGCCATGGAGTCACAAAAATACTGGACATTCTAACACCTGAAAATGGGGTGTTGCCATGGACACAAGACAATACTGGACATTCTAAATCCTGGAAAAAAGGGGGGGGGGGTGTTGCCATGGAGTCACAAAAATACTGGACATTCTAACACCTGAAAATGGGGTGTTGCCATGGACACACAAGACAATACTGGACATTCTAAATCCTGAAAAGGGGGTGTTGCCATGGAGACACAAGACAATACTGGACATTCTAAATCCTGAAAAAAAGGGGGGGGGTGTTGCCATGGAGTCACAAAAATACTGGACATTCTAACACCTGAAAATGGGGTGTTGCCATGGACACACAAGACAATACTGGACATTCTAAATCCTGAAAAGGGGGTGTTGCCATGGAGACACAAGACAATACTGGACACCCTAACACCTGAAGGGGGGTGGGGGTGTTGCCATGGAGACACAAGAGAATACTTAACATTCTAACACCTGAAAAGATAGTGTTGCCTCGGAGACACAAGAAAATACTCAACATTCTAACACCTAAAAGGGATGTTGCCACAAGAAAATACCGGACTTTCTAACATTCTGTGTGACTGTAGAGTGCAAACTGCACCTGATATTCTAATAAGCATTCGATGATAAAACCCCTGGGAAGACCTCGTAACAATAACGCCCCAGTAAACCTAACCCCTAAAGATTACCTCGTAACAGTAACGCCCCAGTTAATCTAACTCCTAGAGATTACCTAGTAGCAGTAACGCCCCAGTAAATCTAACTCCTGGAGATTACCTCGTAGCAGTAACGCCCCAGTAAATCTAACTCCTGAATATTACCTCGTAGCAGTAACGCCCCAGTAAATCTAACTCCTGAATATTACCTCGTAGCAGTAACGCCCCAGTAAATCTAACTCCTGAATATTACCTCGTAGCAGTAACGCCTCAGTAAATCTAACTCCTGAATATTACCTCGTAGCAGTAACGCCTCAGTAAATCTAACTCCTGGAGATAACCTCGTAATAGTAACGCATCAGTAAATCTAACTCCTGACGATTACCTCGTAGCAGTAACGCCCCAGTAAATCTTACTCCTGGGCAAACCTCGTAGCAGTAACGCCCCAGTAAATCTAACTCCTGGAGTTTACCTCGTAACAGTAACGCCTCAGTAAATCTAATTCCTGGAGTTTACCTCGTAACAGTAACGCCTCAGTAAATCTAACTCCTGGAGTTTACCTCGTAGCAGTAACGTCCCAGTAAATCTAACTCCTGGAGTTTACCTCGTAGCAGTAACGTCCCAGTAAATCTAACTCCTGAATATTACCTCGTAACAGTAACGCCTCAGTAAATCTAACTCCTGGATATTACCTCGTAACAGTAACGCCTCAGTAAATCTAACTCCTGGAGATTACCTCGTAGCAGTAACGTCCCAGTAAATCTAACTCCTGGAGATTACCTCGTAACAGTAACGCCCCAGTAAATCTAACTCCTGGGGATTACCTCGTAGCAGTAACGCCCCAGTAAATCTAACTCCTGGGGATTACCTCGTAACAGTAACGCCCCAGTAGATCTAACTCCTGAATATTACCTCGTAGCAGTAACGCCCCAGTAAATCTAACTCCTGGAGTTTACCTCGTAACAGTAACGTCCCAGTAAATCTAACTCCTGAATATTACCTCGTAACAGTAACGCCCCAGCAGGTGCAAGGCAGTGGAGTTACAGGGGTCCAGCTGCAGGCTTTTCTTGACGTGTTTCTCAAACTCCCGACCCTTGGTTAACTTGGTTTTCGTGTCGTCGTACTTGCAGGTGTCACCGAGCAGGATTGCGTACCACAGATGACACTTAGAATTCTTGTCTGAGAGCTCAACGCCCTGCAGAGGGATTACCATGGTGATTATTGTAACAAAGTTAACATGTTTATCATCAGAGGGGTTACCATGGTAACACTGCAGAGAGGTTACCATGGTTATTATTGTATCAGAGTTACCACGGTAACACTGCAGAGATGTTACCATGGTCATTATTGTATCAGAGTTACCATGGTAATCATCACACTCAGTGCCATGGTAAGCCTTACCTGATATTTCACTGTAACCTTGTCTCAACGTCTCAATGAAGCCTTGCCAAAATGTCTCAATGTTTCAATGTAACCACGTCTCAGTTTACCTTGTAAGCGAGCTGTAGCGCCTCCATCAGCAGCTGTTCTGCGTCTGCCTTTGACTTGGAGAAGTGTTTAGATTGCTCATACATTACCCTTACCAGTCTCCAAACCAGCTGAGGGGTGTCTGGCTTCTGAAACAATGACAACTGTCATATAATGGTAACCTTAGTAACCCAGTAACTAGAAGGTGAAGAAAGGCCAATCAGCAAAATAATTTTGTCATAGTAACACTGTGTTGCCATAATAACATGTGCTATCACCATGTTGTCAAAGTAACACCATGTTGTCATAGTAGCACGGTGTTGTCACAATGTTGTCAAGGTAACCTCAGCGTTTAGTGTTTCCAATCTCTGCAGTCCTTCTCTACAGCCCTCCTCAGTTAGTTTCAGAACATCATGTTGTTTGTCCAGTGTCACACAGAGCTCCCTTAATTCAGAGGAACAGTCGCAGTCACAGCACAGAGTCTTCTGATCCCCTTCTCTCACCAGCGCCCTGTAAGGGATCGTTCACATATTACGTAATTAATTTTTGGCCGATTTTAACCCCCCTCCCCTCCCCTTTGTAATCAAATAGTTGTATTTGTTACAATAACATGTAACGTAATCATTCGAAAGAACTCCCCCTTCCCTCTTGGTGATTACGTAATATGTGAACGATCCCCAAGGATTGGGAATGTTAGTTGCACACTGAGCAATGAGTTATCCTGAAATACATGGATTGGGAATTGGAATGTAAGTTTCAGAGATATATCATGGGACTGAGTAATCAATGCTGTGAATTCGTTTACAATGAGCCCATTAGAGAAAAAACCCAATATAAATCTGACATCATCAGAGGGGTACCTACGTTTGGGAGGGTATGCTCTCTAGAGCAAGTTGGAAGTCGTCTTCACTCTCACTTTCAGGAAACTTCACTCTGGGGGCTGAATCTGCAGATAAGAGGGAAATTATTAATTCAAGGCTTATCATGTGAATCTCTCATTAACTAGCAAGGAGAAAGAAAAGTGATTCTGTTATACATTTAGAGGTGTTATAGCATATGTGTGCACACTGCACCCTGATTGATCGAAAGATCCGTCGAAAGAACGCAAATTACAGTGCGCGCAAGGCTGTAATTTGCTTTCACTGAATTTTTGTTGAAATTTGCGGGTTCTATCGGCAGATCTTTAGTTAAACTAACTAACTAACTTCTGGTGGCTACTGGCGGCAGTGTAGAAGTGATATAAAACTAATTTCTGGTGGCTACTGGTGGCAGTGCCCGGGGAGTAGTGGAGGATTCCAAGAGGGCTCGCAGCCCTGCAATCTCTTCCTCCAGCCTTTTAATGTTTTCCTGGAGAGAAATATTGCATTGTTGCTATAAGGTGGTTTCATCGTTCCGCGTCGATCGAATGGACTGATCAAATGAAAAACGCGCGCAATGCACTTTTATGATGACGTCCGCGCAAAACAGCAGTTGTGAGCGTTTTTCATTTGATCAATTCATTTGATCGACGCGGAACGATGCAGGTGCCTAATGGTATTACAACTTACCATGAGTAAGTAGAGCAAGCAATAACAACTAACAACATGTAACTATGGTAATAACATGTTACTATGGCAACTAACTAACCCTAAGTAACAGTAACTATGGCAACTTACTATCCGTAAGTAACTGTTACTATGATAACTAACCTGTAACTGTAACTATGGGCATGACAACTAACTAACCCTAAGTAAGTAGAGCATGCAGGCGTTGACAGATAGTCCCACCACACCAGCAGCCACTACAGAGTACATGACAGTCCGTGTAGTACTGATAAACCCCATTAGCTAATTGGATAATTGGTTACCAGTGGTTTGGTTAATTGGGTTGCGGGCGGTTTGGTTACGTAGTTTATTGGGTTACCAGTGGTTTGGTTAATTGAGTTACGAGTGGGTTGGTTGATTGGGTTACGCGTAGTTTGGTTAATAAGTTAATTGGGTTGAATGGTTTGGTTAGCTAACAGTGGTTCAAGTAATTAAAACAATCAGGAAAAGGGGGTTGAAATTAAATCAATCTTCCTGCATAAAGAATGCTTCTGCGTTACAGTAGAAATATTCATCTGAAAAGTAAAGTAAAGATGACCCTTTCGTCGAAATTGGAGGCTGCAGGATTTAACCAGTGAAAGAATTTAATGTCAAATGGTGTAAATATCATTTTCAAATAATAGCATCAATAACAGCAAGAATAAGCAAGTTCTATCAACATTAAATCATAGCATAATTTCTGTTTAATTCCTGTGCACAAAATCCAATAATTTGGGCTCGGGCACGATTCATCAATTGTTTAATTAATTTTCGTCTGAAGCAATAAATTGTCAAAGAGGTTGTCAGAGATAGTTGCTCAGAGTGTTGACTGTTGAGCACCACATCATACTATATATGGTATGATCACAAGCCGAGGGTGCGCCGCACAGCCAATCACAAGCCGAGGGTGCGCCGCACAGCCAATCACAAGCCGAGGGTGCGCCGCAGAGCCAATCACAAGCCGAGAGTGCGCCGCACAGCCAATCACAAGCCGAGGGTGCGCCGCACAGCCAATCACAAGCCGAGGGTGCGCCGCACAACCAATCACAAGCCGAGGGTGCGCCACACAGCCAATCACAAGCCGAGGGTGCGCCGCACAGCCAATCACAAGCCGAGGTGCGCCGCACCGCCGAGTGCGCCGCACAGCCAATCACAAGCCGAGGTGCGCCGCACAGCCAATCACAAGCCAAGGGTGCGCCGCACAGCCAATCACAAACAAGCCGAGGTGCGCCGCAGAGCCAATCACGAGTCTAGGTGCCGCAGCCAATCACAAGCCAAGGGTGCGCCGCACAGCCAATCACAAGCCGAGGGTGCGCCGCACAGCCAATCACAAGCCGAGGGTGCGCCACACAGCCAATCACAAGCCGAGGGTGCGCCGCACAGCCAATCACAAGCCGAGGGTGCGCCGCACAGCCAATCACAAGCCGAGGGTGCGCCGCACAGCCAATCACAAGCCGAGGGTGCGCCGCACAGCCAATCACAAGCCGAGGGTGCGCCGGACCGCCAATCACAAGCCGAGGGTGCGCCGCACGACCAATCACAAGCCGAGGGTGCGCCGCACAGCCAATCACAAGCCGAGGGTGCGCCGCAGAGCCAATCACAAGCCGAGGGTGCGCCGCACAGCCTTGTCGGTCTCCGCGAGGAACTGCTCCCGGTTATCTCGCCACATCTTGCACGCGTCCACATTAGCTCCGCTCTCTGGGTTAGGCTCCGCTGAAATCACGCGTCACGAGTCATATTCAACTATGGGAAAAGCGTGGTTTGAGTCCCATGTTGTGAGAGTTGACATCCACTAAAAACCAGATTAAACGCCAACGGTCTCTCTGTGTGACAATAAACCATAACGAGGGCCTTATGATATTGATAGGCATGAAAATGGTGATAAAACTAACGCAGGAAAAATCTAAGAACTAACTTAGCAAATACCTGAAAACTAAATCAGCAAATTTCTCAAAACTAACCTAGCATGCTGATCACTGAAAGTAAGATTTTCTCAACGCTTTGGACCGGAGACCAGCGTTCAGAAGAGTGCTCATATCCAAGAGGGTCATCTCCTGAGAAAAGTAGTGTTTATAAAAGAGCAAACTTCAAAGAATCAAGGAACTGGGAATGAGTACAGGCAAAGAATAAAAGAATCTGTGAAAGGATTTGAAGGGTGGAGAATACTGATGAGAATTAAAGAAACTAAGAGTTTGTGTTTAACCTGGAGGATGTAGAATGCTGATGCACACTTTGCCACACGGGTACACATTAGGATGGAAAAGAGGCGTAGTGAATCGCATCTTGGGCGGACTGAGGGGATAGTCCGTGGGGAAAGTGAGGCGAGCTGGAAACACTCCAAACTCGTAGGGAGATCCTTCTGGGCCCTGCGAACAGGGTGTTAATATGGCAGCAGTACAGTAATATATTAAGTGGCTAGGTAGCGCAGTGGTTAAGGCATCGTACTTTTAATCGAGAGGTTGGTGGTTCGATTCCCGGCCGTGCATATCGTTTCATTGACTATAACAGCTGTTGGAATAGAAGTAAAACCTTCAAAAAATAACTAAACAACATAGTGTTATTTAGACAACAACGCTACGCTCGTGCATGATTTACAATTAATAACACACGCGATACGTTCGTTATTCATAGAAATCTGAAATAGAGCCCGGCGTGGTAGTAGTGATTACGAAAGTAACATTAAACCTGTATGAGAACATCCCACTCGAAGAAGTTTTCCTCTGATGCCGGACCAGCAACCACCCCCTGCGGAGCATTGTTAAACAGCTCTCTGTACTCCGTCATGAGACGCCGTAACGCAGCTCCAGCCATCCTACGAGAATGTTAAATTGGTTAGTGATTACTATGGTAACACTATTACTATGGTTTATGTGGCAACATGTTACTTTGGTAACAGGAAATACAATATGCTGCCCCAGCCATCCTACGAGAATGTTACTGTGGTTATTTTGGTAATACACGTTACTATGGTTACTTTGGTAACATGGCGCAGGGAGAATGTTACTATGGTTACTATGGGAACACGTTACTTTGGTAACAGGTTATACAACATGCTGCTCCAGCCATCCTACGAAAATGTTTAATTGGTTACTATGGTAACACATGTTACTATGGTTGCTTTGGTAAAATGGCGCAGCCATGCTCCTAGGAGAATGTTACTGTGGTTACTATGGTAACACACGTTACAATGCCCCTAAAAGAATCTTACTATGGTACCATGTATAGTATTATGGTTACACAATATGGCAACATTCGTGTAATTGAACAGCATAATATTTTTTCAAATTCATCAGAATGAGTCACGAGGAAGCGAATTTATGAAAATTTTACCATGGCAAACAATCAATAAATAAAAGTTGCATCTAACAAACAACGGAGACAAATACTTCCAAAATAATTGAACTATTTAAGAAAATAAGGTTTTATCATGTCCATAATATACCCACTCATCTTCCAACTGGCTTTACCGCACCAAAATAAAAGTCGAACCAGCGAAAATTTTGACATTACAAAAATATGAATTTTATGAGAAATATTAGATCTATAGCCAATTCATGAGCGAGTATGAGATGTTGTGTTTGTCTAAAAAATTACACACATGGTTTAAACAATCCCTCCTCACTTCGACTGTTACCATGGTAACTCTGTTACCATGGTAACCCTGTTACCAATACGATGGAACTGGAAGTTACCAATCTTCTAATTTGCTATTCCGTCTCACATGGTCTAGCTGTGAGCCCCTGCTTCCATGGTAACGTTGTCTAGTATTAAACGCCGCACGCGAGAAATAGGCGGTTCAATGACATCAACACACTACATTGAGCTATGATAATGACGTCATCCTACCCGCCTATTTCTCGCACGCGGCGTATGAGCCTCTGTTACCAGGGTAACCGTTGCCTAGCCGTGAGCCTCCCCCTTCTGCCCCGATACTCGCTTAAACTCGCTCATGTCTGACTTCTCACGGAGCTGTCCCAGGATTCCCACCCGCTCAACTATCGTAACTTCCTCGTCACCTGATAACACGAAATAATCAATAAGTAACTTCCTCGTCACCTGATAACACGTAACAAGTGTGTAATTTGTAAAGCATTACGGTGGCGTGTTGAACTCCTATGTGCGCGGCTTTTTCATGCGCGTCTCACTGCTTGTAATTAACAGCCAGTGAGCCACACACGAAAACGTCGCGCATGAAAAAGCCGCGCACTAATGAGTTCGACACAGCCCTATTAAGCATATCAACTTGTATGTGAGATGGTGCGTTGAGGATAATAATCACTGATTTGAACAAATACACTGGATCAGTAGGTCAATGATCAATGCAGTGTGCAGTGCCCTGTAGAGGGCCTTTTCATATTATTACGGTAACTTATTATATTCATTTTTCTCTGCCCATAAAAGCGGCACCCCTCCACAGAGGGTTAAAAAAAGAAAAAAAAAGTATACAATGCAGTTAAACATCGTAGAATCGCAAACCTTGATTATCTCGCACGAAGATCGTGAGAGAGTTGACGTTTTGGAATTTGACGTATTTCAGAGGGATTTGAGCCCCCTCGGCTGTTGACTCAGCTGTCAACTCAAACTCCTGAACTGCCTTGCCTGAAATTTAGTTGGACAAATTCAAGAATTAAACGCTAAGTACAGTCCGCTGACTAACAAACAGTCCGAAAAACAGGAAAATTGCTTCGAAAAACAGGGACATTAAAAAACAAAGCAAAAAACAACAAAATGAAAATTTAAATATAGGAGAATGCTTTGCCGTTCTCAGCTCCGTCGAAGTCCATGGAAGTAGTGTTGATGAAGAGCTTGACATTCTTAGGTGCTTGTCCGTTGGCCGGGCCTTGAATTATGAGGCTGTGTATTCTGAAATAATCGAGCATTCAACATTATTCCATAGATGGCATAATCTGTCAGAGTAAATGCTTAAGTGCCAATGTCAGGGCAATTTCTGATGTGAAGTTATGTCAGAGTGAAGTGATGTCAGAGTGAAGTGGTGTCAGAGTGAAGTGATGTCAGGGTAAAGTGATGTCAGAATGATGTGATGTCAGGATGAAGTGGTGCCAGAGTGAAGTGATGTCAGAGTGAAGTGGTGTCAGAGTGAAGTGGTGTCTGAGTGAAGTGATGTCAGGGTGAAGTGTTGTCAGGGTGAAGTGATGTCAGGGTGAAGTGGTGTCAGAGTGAAGTGATGTCAGGGTGAAGTGGTGTGAGAGTGAAGTGGTGTCAGAATGAAGTGATGTCAGGGTGAAGTGGTGTCAGGGTGAAATGGTGTCAGAGTGAAGTGATATCAAGAAGAAATGTCAGAGTGAAGTGGTGTCAGAGTCTCCGTTTATTGGGTGTTTTCTTACCGAACAGGCTGCTGGAAGTTGACAGTAAGAAGGAGCTGCTCATCACAATCTGACTCCAGATGCCCCTCCTCTTTTCCTAGGGCTTTTCTGAAAGTGGTATCGGGTAATTAATAGGGCTTTTTTGATGGGATGTATTTTTATCTAAAAACCACAGCATAGAAGTGCTGTGATTGAATCCGTCCATATTTCTGTGTTATAAATGGCAAATATAGATAATAGATCAGAGAAATTCTTGTATTCCAGGTTGTATTTCAGATCATATTTCAGATTGAAACAGAATCTTTCTACCATAACCTCCGAAAATATATTCGGCCTATTTTTTAGTCAGAATGTTACTAGTTCGTTGTCACAGAGTTTGCGAATAGCTTGAATTACCCAATACAACTTCTCATTCACACCTTTCCTGAAAGTGTGGGTGTCACTCTCTCACTCTGAAAGTGTGGGGTCACCCTCTCACCTTTTCTGAAAGTGTGAGTGTCACTCTCTCACTCACTCTGAAAGTGTGGGTGTCACTCTCTCACTCACTCTGAAAGTGTGGGTGTCACTCTCTCTGAAAGTGTGATAACACTCACTCTGAAAGTGAGTGTCACTCTCGTTCAGACACTCGCTGTTCTTGAAGTCAATGTGCGGGTTGAGGTCCACATAGCTCCCCACTTGTCCGGCCCCTGCGGCTCCTCCCCCTCCTCCTGAACAGTGGGTCTCCACTTTCTTTGTTAACTCCACCGGGTCTGAAAATAGTCACATAGTAGACCAATCACATGGTCTGAAAATAGTCACATAGTAGACCTATCACAGGGTCTGAAAATAGTCACAAGTTAAGAGGGTAGACCAATCACATGGTTTGAAAATAGTCACAAGTTACTAGGGTAGACCAATCACAAGGTCTGAAAATAGTCACAACTTACTAGGGTAGACCAATCACATGGTCTGAAAATAGTCACAACTTACTAGGGTAGACCAATCACATGGGTCTGAAAATAGTCACAACTTATAGGGTAGACCAATCACATGGTTTGAAAATAGTCACAAGTTACTAGGGTAGACCTATCACAGGGTCTGAAAATAGTCACAACTTACTAGGGTAGACCAATCACATGGGTCTGAAAATAGTCACAACTTATAGGGTAGACCAATCACATGGTCTGAAAATAGTCACAACTTATAGGGTAGACCAATCACAAGGTCTGAAATAGTCACAACTTATAGGGTAGACCAATCACAGGGTCTGAAATAGTCACAACTTATAGGGTAGACCAATCACAAGGTCTGAAAATTGTAGGGGGGGGAGGTAAGGCAAACTTTGGCAAACTATGGCAAACTTTGGCAAACACTTTATTTGGCAAACTCCAAAAAAAGTGGAAGCATTTGCCAAAGTTTGCCAAAGTTTGCCAAAAATAAAACACCTTTTTAAGCACTTTGGCAACACTTTTCAAGGATGCTGAATCGATTCAAAAGGTCTATTTCACATTTTGACGTTATCCAGAAGCTGTAGCAGAGACCACATCCATATTGGATAGAGTAGAAGGCTACAGTAACAAGTTGTATGCATTTAAGTACTAAGTAATCCAATCGATTGATTGATTGAAACCCACGCTGGGGTACCACTAAGGGCTTTGAAAGAAATACAATAGTACCATAATAAATATAAAATCCCTATCTAGGGCACTCCACGATGTGAATGAAATCAAATTTGATACGTCACCACAAATAAAACAAGAAATCATATCAGCAGTTCATGTTGCGAGATCAATCAAGACCTGTGTGCGCGATGAACGGCTGATGAGCCCAACAGTACTCTATGACGCATCAGCAATCGAAAACACTCCTTGTCAAAAAACATCATGCACTCATGGGTTCACAGTTGAGCTGCCGTTTTCCCATTGCGGATGAAGTGTCTCTTGTAAGGTTCTGCAGTTTTCCTCCGTTTGAGATCCACCACTAGAGTCCTATGCTCAGCCCTCTGCTCGTACGACCGGTCCGGAGACAGGAACACAGTCTTATACTGAGCAGTCTCTCCGAGACAGCGAGACTTTGATAGAATTTGGGAAACATTCAAGGAGCTGGATAAGGTGATCTTCACAGGTCGTGGTTTGCCATCTTTAGCTTTTCCCACCCTGCACACTTCCATCCTCGGTTTCTCTCCAATCTTCTCCATGACATCACCCACCTTCTTCGCGAGGTCCTCACTTTCTCCTTCCAGAAGTCCGAAAACCATGATGTTCCTGCTTCTATCCTCCTCTTCCACCACTTTCTTCACGACTGATACGATGTTGGTTGGCGTGACAGGTGTCATCTGCTGCTGTCCCGACTTCACGACGGAGCTGTACGTCTTGAATTCCTCCTTCACGGTCTCTTGAACTGACGTCTTCACACTGGTTGTCACTGCACGTAGCTGTTCCTCCTTAGAATCAAGTAGCTGCTTCTGAAGCTGAACTACAGTTTCCTGGGAGTCCAGAAGTTTCTGCTGCAATACGAGAGTCTTGCCACTAGCTTGGCTGAGATGAACAGACGTTTCCATAGACTCTTCAAGCTTTTCCTCCAACTCGGCTGACTCCTCAGTCAACCTTCTGACTTCTTCAATCAACTTGGAAATGTGTACCAATGCTCCGTGCAGTGCAGAGGCAAGTTCCTCCTTGACAGGGGCTTTACACTTGCTGTGGGTGAGATCTTTCACACTGGAACATCCAAACATTTTAAGCGTTGAATCGAGCCATCTTTGTGTTTGTGATGTCATACTCATTGTACAATTCACCACAAAGCAGTGTATTGCTACAAGCTGCTATTAATGCACAATCAGTTGTAGAGATAACAGACGAGCAACGTATGATAAGTGCAAATATATGAACTGATCAGTTGTATGAAGCCCTGAAACCGAAACATCCATGTTACATTAGTCTGTTTCAGCAGCCTAAAATCAATAGTAAGGCCCCACCATGACCTTTGACCAGTTTTCATGGATTCCTGCAACATAAGCCGACATAACGGTGTTGAGAATGCTAATTGCCTAGTGAAGGCTGAATGGCGCCTAGTGGAGGCTGAGTGGAGCCTATTGGAGGCTGAGTGGAGCCTAGTGGAGGCCGATTGGAGCCCAGAAGAGGCTAAGTGGAGCCTAGTGAAGGCTGAGTGGCGCCTAGGGGAGGCTGAGTGGAGCCAAGTGGAGGCTTAGTGGACTCAGTGGAGGCTGTTTGGAGTCTAGTGAAGGATGATTGGCGCCTAGTGGAGGCTGAGTTGAGCCTATTGTAGGCTGGGTGACGCCCAGTTGGGGCTGTTTGGAGCCTAGTGGAGACAGAGTGAAGCATAATGGAGGCTGTTTGGAACCTAGTGGAGACTGAGTAGAGCCTAGTGGAGGCTGGGTGGAGCAAAAAGGAGGCTGTTTGGAGCCTACTGGAGGCAATTGTTGCCTAGTGGAAGCTGAATGGAGCCTAGTGGAGTAAGAGTGGAGCATAATGGAGGCTGTTTGGAGCCTACTGGAGGCTGGGTGAAGCCTAGTGGAGGCTTAGTAGAGGCTGTGTGGAGCCTAGTAAAGGATGAGTGGCGCCTAGTGGAGGCTGAGTGGAGCCAAGTGTAGGCTGGGTGACGCCTAGTTGGGGCTGTTTGGAGCCTAGTGGAGACAGAGTGGAGCATAATGGAGGCTGTTTGGAACCTAGTGGAGACTGAGTAGAGCCTAGTGGAGGCTGGGTGGAGCAAAAAGGAGGCTGTTTGGAGCCTACTGGAGCCTAGTGGAGGCTCAGTGGAGCCTAGTGGAGGCTGGGTGAAGACTAGAGGAGATTGAGTGGAGCCTAATGAAGGCTGTGTGGACTGTTGAGCCTAATTGAGGCTGAGTGGAGCCTAACGACTGCTGTGTGTAGCTTAGTGGAGGCTGAGTGGAGCCTAGTGGAAGCTTGGTGGAGCTTAGTGGAGGCTGAGTGGAGCCTAGTGTAGGATGAGTGGAGCCAGGTGGAGGCTTAGTGGAGCCTAGTGGTCAGTGGAGGCTGTTTGGAGCCTAGTGGAGGCTGGGTGGAGCCTAGTGAAGGCTGAATGGAGCCTAGTAAAGGCTTAATGGAGCCTAGTGGAGGCTGAGTGGAGCCTAGAAGAGGCTGGGTGGAGCCTAGTGGAGGCTGAGTGGAGCCTAGAGGATGCTGAATGGAGGCTAGTGAAGGCCAAGTGGAGCCTAGTGGAGCCTAGTGAAGGCTACTTGGTGCCTAGTGGAGGCTGAGTGGAGCCTAGTGGAGGCTGAGTGGTGCATAGTGAAGGCCGAGTGGAGGCTGAGTGGCGGCTGAATGGAGCCTAGTGGAGGCTGAATGGGGCCTAGTGGAGGCTGGGTGGAGCCTTGTGGAGGCTAAGTGGAGCCTAGTGGAGACTGAGTGGAGCCTAGTGAGCTAGTGGAGGCTGAGGGGAGCCTAGTGGAGGCTGAATGGAGACTAGTGGAGGCCGAGTTGAGCCTTGTGGAGGCTAAGTGGAGCCTAGTGGAGGCTGGGTGGAGCCTTGTGGAGGCTAAGTGGAGCCTAGTGGAGACTGAGTGGAGCCTAGTGAGCTAGTGGAGGCTGAGGGGAGCCTAGTGGAGGCTAAATGAAGACTATTGGAGGCTGATTGGAGCCTAATGGATACTGAGTGGTGCCTTATGGAGGCTGAATGGAGACTAGTGGAGGCCGAGTTGAGCCTTGTGGAGGCTAAGTGGAGCCTAGTGGAGGCTGGGTGGAGCCTTGTGGAGGCTAAGTGGAGCCTAGTGGAGACTGAGTGGAGCCTAGTGAGCTAGTGGAGGCTGAGGGGAGCCTAGTGGAGGCTGAATGAAGACTATTGGAGGCTGATTGGAGCCTAATGGATACTGAGTGGTGCCTTATGGAGGCTGGGTGGAGCCTAGTGGAGGCTGAGGGGAGCCTAGTGGAGGCTGAATGGAGACTAGTGGAGGCTGAGTGGAGCCTTGTGGAGGCTAAGTGGAGCCAAGTGGAGGCTGGGTGGAGTCTAGCAGGGACTGAATGAAGACTATTGGAGGCTGAGTGGACCGTAATGGATACTGAGTGGTGCCTTATGGAGGCTGGGTGGAGCCTAGTGGAGACTGGGTGGAGGATAGTTGGAGCTGTCCAGGCGTGAACACCAGTAGAGCCTCGTGGACACCAGTAAAGCCTCGAAGGGGAAGGTCTGAATGAAAATTGGGCATTGTAAATCGATTCAGCTCCCTCAAAAACCATTATGCACACGTCCTGCATGCACAGTGGACACGAAATCAGAAATAACAAAATTTTTGGGGTATTTTTGGCAAACTTTGGCAAATTTTGGCAAACTTTGGCAAACTATGGCAAACTTTGGCAAACACTTTTTTTGGCAAACTCCAAAAAAAGTGGAAGCGTTTGCCAAAGTTTGCCAAAGTTTGCCAAAGTTTGCCTTAATTTCCCCCCCCCATTGTAACATAGTAGACCAATCAGAGGGCAGGACTATGACTTGTAACCAATTACCGAACAGGACGGAATCAGTTTTGTCTTTTGCTAAAACCTGCTATTCCAGTATTTTGAGTATCGTTTTGACTTCTAGTGTATGTATCGTATATCATAGAAATTTCCGCGTTTGTAGGCTTCTCTTGGCGCGCTGCCAGAGTGAATTACCGGAAAATACACTCAATAGGTATTTGATTACCAGATCATAGCGATAAAATTCATCTAAATCGAATATTGCATAACGTATTAGAAATCTGGGGTGCAGCTTTTGCAGGCCTGCAAAGGATCATTATCTCACAGCTGTCGTGACATTTGTTCAACGCCTATCTTATCGCACAGTATTGCCGTGTATTGAATAAAATTTCAAAAAATATATATTTGCTAACCAAATTGTTCACTTTTCAAAACTGTCCATCCGATTTTCTATTTTTTGCTTCCTTTCGGAAACTGCAACAGAAGCAATAGACATGCCACTGGACTGTACTGTGTTTTGTAGATTGAAATAGCACAGCTCTGTAATGCTCAACGCCTATCATATCGTACAGTATTACTAAGACCGTGTTTTGAAAATAAATTTATTTGCAAACCAAATTGTTAACTTATGAAATCTGCTCATCCGTTTTTTTAGATATTTTCTGCTTCCTTTTGGAAACTTCAAATCGAATACACATCTGTAATGAAGTACTCCTCAAGGAATTAGGAGAATACTCGCGCACGAGAAATAAGTTACGCCTATCTTTTACACTTGAATCTTGATGTTTTGATTTAACAGACGTCTATCTTTTACACTTGAATCTTGATGCCATTTGCCCTTTCTAACAGTTAAGTTACGCCTATCTTTTACACTTGAATCTTGATGCCATTTGCCATTTCTAACAGCTAAGTTACGCCTATCTTTTAGACTTGAATCTTGGTGCCATTTTCTATTTCTAACAGTTTAGTTACGCCTATCTTTTAGACTTGTGTGAGTAAACCTGACAAGAGTCTTCTCTTCTGATTTCACGGATCGGGTCTTTGAATAAGAGTCGAATGATAACAATTGATGAGTAATTGATTTATTCTCTTTTGATTCTCTTAAACGACAGACCTTAAGATGTCGTAGAACGACGAAATTGATTGTCATTAAAGAACCTCATCGTTTAGATTTGTACCTGTACCATTGAGTCCAAAGAGAATAAATCAATTACTTTATCAAAGTATTCTCTTCGCAGGCCCAAGTATATTATGCTGACATGCAGTTCTGGGTGACTTTCTCACTTCTGCTTGCCCTGGCAAGCTCTCAATGGGCTCCTGTCAACCAGTTCGCTGCCATACCGCTAGACTTTCCCTCCCACCCATTGCTGCTCAAAACTCTCCCCAACCTAGACGAAACCCACCAGATCGGGCTAAAGTTCAGAGACTCCCAGGGCCGGGATGCTGCCTTTATCAAGATAGACTTCCTGGGGATCCATTTTACTGTGGAGCACTGTATAAAGGGCTACCGTTACATAGACTTTGACTACATTACGTCATTAGAAGCAGGGATCTGGGGCTTCAACCATCGAATACAATCGTTCGATATAACGTTCAACAATCAGCTGGTATACCGGCAGGCACACCGTACAATGGAATGCGTTATACCCGCGCTCATCACAGTTCAGATGCACGTCGATCCCGGAAAGACTTCGGCCGTTGAGGCTTACAGGGATAGATTGGAGCCCCTTCAGCCGCAACGACCATTCGAAGTGCCGTTTCACAATAACATGACACTGGAAGTCTACACCAACTCTACCCCTGGAAGTATGGATGAGATGCTGGTTCAGTTCAGAGGAAACGCTACTAATTACTGGGCTGGAGGGTTCTTGGTGAGGTTCAGTGAGCCGGTGTCCTACCAGCTGGCCTGGTGCAGCCCTGAGTGGGGGCCTTTCCCTGAGGGGCTGTCTCAGGAGGGGATGTCTCAGGATGGGCTGTCTCAGGAGGGGCTGTCTCAGGAACAGGAGAAAGTGTGGGGTGTAACCAGGACAGATAAGGGGGTCAGGGTGACTTGCAATGGGGTGGAAATCCTCAACGAGGAGATCAGCGAAGAGGTCTGTAGCAGGACTAACATGCTCAAAACATGGGACACGTACTGGGCAAGAGAGATTGCCTATGTGGTGTTCCCAGTCAACGACACAGCCTCCATTTCTTACGAAGTAACAGAGACAAACCCACAGAAGCGTACCTTACAGTTCCTGGAGTTGCCAAGTACCCAAATACCTGAAACTGCCAAAGCTTCACACAATTCTGTGATAACAAAGTACGTCCTGATTCCTTCAGCCAACTTGAAAAGTGAAACAGTTTCCGTTCACGTGCTTCTAGATCGAACAAAAGCCCTTGGAGACGATCCCTCGTTAACATTCACAGTCCAAGCAAAGGACTCTGAGTACCGCAGCGCTCTCCTATCAGTGAATGTAACCCTCGAAACATTGACTGTAACTGTCGGGGAAGTGCAGGAGGTTATAGACCTCGGAGACAAGTCCAGATATGAGTTTATCGCGGAGATCTCCAGGGACGAAGCCACACTATTCGTCCTTATCGACCGGTCTGTTTCAATGTACACAATCACCCGGTCCATAAGGCTCGATCCACCTCTTTCTAGAGTGCAAGGGTTTGCTGTGCACAGTACTGATGGTTGGAAGCTTTCTCTGAACCAACGGAAGAGTTTCGTGGAGATTGCCAATGTGATAAACCAGCATCCAGGCCAACGACAGAATAATGACAACGGCAGAATGAATCCAGGGTAACAAGTAGTAGCATCCAGGCATTGAGCCATGAACACGACAGAAGCCATGACTAGTGAACCACAACAAGTAGTAGCAGTTCAAGTATGACAACGGCAGAATCAACAAGCAGGGAACCAGACGACAGAAGCCATGACAACAAGCAGTGAACCATGACAGAAGCCATGACAACAAGCAGTGAACCACAGACGACAGGTATGTAGCAACAAGCATGACAACGAGAGGCATGACAACAACTATCACAACAGAAGATAAACCAACAAGCAGTGAACCACAGACGACAGAAGCCATGACAACAAGCAGTGAACCACAGACGACAGAAGCCATGACAACAAGCAGTGAACCACAGACGACAGAAGCCATGACAACTGCAGAACCGATGACACCTAAAGCGAGTGTACAGGTCACTGAGCAACTGAGAAAAGACATCACATACCCGACCATTCCCCCGACAAGCGAGGATAGAGGAGAAGAAGAAGAAGAGGACAAAGAAGAAGAAGAAGAAGAGGAAAAAG
The DNA here is from genome assembly GCA_011033025.1 of Beroe forskalii. NCBI lineage: Eukaryota > Metazoa > Ctenophora > Nuda > Beroida > Beroidae > Beroe > Beroe forskalii. Next base: position 215,846 of record WFMF01000057.1, on the reverse strand, counting down.
AAGAAGATAACAGCACAAAGTCGCTGATAAACAATGAAATCGAGTTTGTAAACCCAAATCCTGGCAGGGAAGAAGAGGAGGGGGAGGAGGAGACAGTGAAAGTGTGGGAACCAGACTTTAATGGGGGCACTATTCCGTCTAAATCCGTAGAGAAGAAGTTAGATGAGTACATCAACCACAGATCTACTGACAACCTCCTGGGATATTTGGAGTTTAACGGTTTTCTTGACATCGGCGTTACAAAGAGTCAAGAGGAAAACAAGACAGCTGATATCAGACCTAATGTGGACGAGTATGCGATGGTTGAGACAATCAAAGCATTCCAGCGATTTAACGCCTACCCAGAGACTGGTGTCCTGACAGAGAACCAGATGGGAGTCCTCAGTTCCTCAGGTTGTGGGAGCAGAGACACGTCCAGCAGACAAGAGTTCGGAGCATTCCTCTGTCTGGAAGGCAGGTCGTTGGAGAGTGACGACACACCCTGCGATAAGGACTTGGATAGCGCCCTGCTGGACATATGCGCCCTCTACCCCTCCCTCCTAGACACCCAAAAACACAAGGACTTCGTTCAAGAGACCTCCTACTACTTCGAGTTCGATATCCACTTCATTACTAAGCCAGAGAGCAAGGCTTACTCGCATATAGGGGTAGCTTACAACTACATGAGAAAGCTGAGACAGGCAGATTTCATCATGGTGAAGCATGAGGCAGCCCTGAAGAGACTTTGCTTTTCTCACGGCACATTCGACGACGGTCAGAGGAAGGATCTGGGGTACATTGCGGATTGTGAGAGCTATGAAAAGGACAAGGATCACATGTCGTTCCGGCTTTTCAAGATCAGACTCACTGTCAAGTCAGGCAGGGCAGCCTTGGTTCTCGGTGGGAGAAGGCTGTTTCATGTTGACTCAGTGATGCCCCTGAAGTCCTCCGTATTTCTCTTCACTTTGGACGGGAAACATTATGATAACCATGATATCAGGGTGCCTACCTCCCGTATCTGTAAACGCAAGTCTGTAGAAGAGAAGAGGAAGAGGAGGAGGAAGAGGGTTTCCAACTACCGGTGGTTCCCTAAAGAAGAGGGTAAGTTAACCTACAGCTTCGCTAACTACAGTACCCACGCGGGAGAGAACTTCACAAGAACTGAGGTACAGAGGGCACTGGACGTGTACACGAAGTACGGGCTGACGTTTGAGGAGAAGAGTTTGGAGAGAACGAGGCATTCTAACATCGTCTTCATGTTCATCAAGGAAGGTAAACATGCTGATGGGATGAGTTTTGAAGTGGGAGGACTTGATAAGGGCCACGCCTTCTCTCCGATAAACGGAGAGATTCACTTCAATGACTTTGAGAAGTATACCGCAAATAAGACAGGGGGAGGTCTTTGTCTCTTCTTCCTAGCGCTACATGAGATTGGGCATGCCCTGGGGTTGTCTCATGCAGATGTGAAGGACGCCGTGATGACGGCAGGGTATGACAACGAAAAGGCCTTCGAAACAACAGGTTGGTTCTAGGTCATTTGGCCTAACTGGACATTTGGCCTAACACCTTAAACTCAAGAAATACTCAAGAAATACTCCAGAAATTTTGAATTTATCTCTCCCCCTGACCCTAACCAGTGTTAGGCCAGATGTCCAGTTAGGCCAAATGACCGAATACCCAACAGGTTTAGACGAAGATGACATTGATGCTCTGGAGTACCAATATGATGACATCTTCACTATTAGAGAGCAGGAGGAGAGTCTCCACCAACACCTTGATCTTGGTGCTGTAGACCTCAGTAAAGCACGGCACATTCCCAGACTACCTTATCCTGAGGAGTGTCTACACAGGATAGATGCTGCTCTCTACCTCCATGATCACTGGAGGGAAGAGGGAGGGGGACATAAGGTGTTCCTGGCAGGGTTCGGGCTGGTATGGAAGTATAACTACACCTTCTCTCCCACTGACGGGGAAGACTTTCAGATTAACAAGGGATATCCTAAACGTTTTCCTGAGGTGTTCGCTGATTCTAATGGAATCATTGATGCAGCATTTGATAGTAAGTCTTCATATGTTTCTTTCAATGATCTTTATACCAGATATCCAACTGTAACCACGTAGCAGCATATTTTTATCAACAAAATACAGTACAGAATTGCCGTAGTCTGTTCAGCCATGTCTGTTCAGCCATGTCAATTCATTTTACTATAATGTGTTTAAATTCCCAGAGTTATTGAGTCTGAGTTTATCTTGGATTTACAATATGCCTCAATTTCAGCGGGTAATCGTATCGTCATTATAATCGGGGAAACAGTTAATATCTACAAAGTTCAAAGCGGTGCATTTATCATAGACGAAATAACAACGTTGAAAGATTACTTTAAAAACCGGGATGGTGAAGGAATTCCGGAAACAAGAGTCAGGTTTGATTCCTTGTGGTTTCTATAACGATTCCAAGGATTCCATACATTCTCATAACGTTGTCCCCATCTTTCCTATTCTGATTTCTGATTTGTCTAACTCCTTAAGCATCCATTGCAGCATTATTTGACAATGCCAATTGATATTGTTGATTTATGTATATCATAGTTAATCTTATCGCCCATAAAAGCGGCAATCTCCTACGGGGGGCTTTCAATCAATCAATCCCAAATTCCCGGCCTTTCCCAATCACCGAGCTTGTGATTAGGAACCTGAAACTTCACAGCTTTTATAACTGAGCTTCAATTTTTGGAACCGAAATTTCCTCCCGCTTTACCCACTTCTTGAAGACGGACTGTGCGAGTAAACGCGAAGTTTGTGTGATGTCCACGCTCGTGATGGAGTCAGGTCGACATTACGTCGTCGAGTGGAAAAAATACGTAGGTTTCATTGAAATAGTTGTCGGATCCTAAGTAGTTGAAACTTCCCTCCCAGGTCAGCCTTTACCCACTACTTGAAGACGGAGATAATTCAAATGTGAATAATTTGTCGGGGACTGTCAACACTCGTCTAATAATATCAAATCATCATTGCATACCACAATGGAAAAAATACGTAGGTTTGAATAAAAGTTGTGGATCAAACAAATTTGTTAAGCTTATTATCCGTCCATGATAATACTAAACCGTCCATGCCATCACTGAAAAAGCATCTGTTCAAATGTACAGGCTGAATTCACAGTTTCCTCCTGTTGTCAGGGTGAAGAAATATACGATGTGAAGGAAGGCAATGGATCTGATTTCCTTGGCATGACGCCAAGGGCTGGGGATTTCAATGCCGCGTTCGAGTATCCTCGAGAACACAACGGCCAAACGATTACCATGATTCGTCACTTCGGAAAAAATAAGGTAATGGGGGTTTATAGAGGATTTTTGATCGCTCTTATTAAACTAGAGGGTTCGAAGAGAGAAAGTTTTGACCATATTTTGGGTCATACATTTTATTTTAAACCTGAAGTTTACAAAATTTTCATATTTTCCTCGCGCCTCAGTTTATCTTTTATTCTACTTTTCTTCCTACCTCTCACCCCTGACATCTTCAGAAATGCTTCAGGGTAATACCGTACCCTGCTAAATGAAGATGCCCTGGCGTTCAACGAACAGAAGCTCAAGAAGTACCAGGTGGTTCAGGACTTGTTCCAGATTCGAGGGTGGTGCGTTTAATAAGTACCAGCTGGTTCAATACTTGTTCCAGATTCGAGGGTGGTGCGTTTAATAAGTACCAGCTGGTTCAGATTTGTTCAGGATACGAGGGTGGTGCGTTTCATAAGTACCAGCTGGTTCAGGATTCGAGGGTGGTGCGTTTAATAAGTACCAGGTGGTTCAGGACTTGTTCAGGATTCGAGGGTGGTGCGTTTAATAAGTACCAGCTGGTTCAGGACTTGTTCAGGATTCGAGGGTGGTGCGTTTAATAAGTACCAGCTGGTTCAGGACTTGTTCAGGATTCGAGGGTGGTGCGTTTAATAAGTACCAGCTGGTTCAGGACTAGTTCAGGATTCGAGTTTAATAACATCCTGATTCCTCACTTCCTCCCTAGTCTCTGGTATTCAAACTCCTTACTGAGCATTTGAATCCCTTAAGATCCTTATAAAGTTATTAAATCTAATGAATAGTTTTTGATTCTAATTTCTTAGCTGATGATAGAATGTTAGTTATTAAATTAAATGAGTAGCTTTCAATGCTAATGACAGCCCTTCGGAGATGTATTTCTAAGCATTCACTAGACTGGCGTAACTTATTTGCTGAGACTCACATCTAACTAACGAAACATATTTTGCAAGTCTAACATGAAACACGGGAATGGAATTAATTTACTGATTTACTTCTAACTTTCTAAGTTCGAAGAAACATAGAGTACTTTTCGAAAGCCTTTCTTTTGACTGATTTGCACCAAAAAATTTCTAAAGACTTTTAAATCCCTCCCTTCATCTGATCAATGAATTATCAGTTTCATTCTCTTTGTTGGTGTCACACTTCTGATGTCCGATGTCCAACCAGATACTGATGTCCTGACACCACTTGCTTGGTGTCACACTTCTGATGTCCGATGTCCAACCAGATAGTTCGATGTCCTGACACCACTTGCTCGGTGTCATATTGCTGCTAGATGCCCTCAGCCCTACAAGCAACTGGTATCCATGACACCACTCTGCTCGGTGTCACACTTCTGATGTCCGATGTCCAACCAAATACTGATGCCCTGACACCATTCTGTTGGGTGTCACACTTCTGATGTCCGATGTTCAACCAGATACTGATGTCCTGACACCACTCTGTTGAGTGTCACACTTCTGATGTCCGATTTCCAACCAGATACTGATGTCCTGACACCACTCTGTTCGGTGTCACACTTCTGATGTCCGATGTCCAACCAGATACTGATGTCCTGACACTACTCTGTTCGGTGTCATATTGCTGCTAGATGCCCTCAGCCCTACAAGCTACTGGTTTTAATCCACACCACTCTGCTCGGTGTCACATTCTGATGTCCGATGTCCAACCAGATACTGATGTCCTGAAACCATTCTGTTCGTTGTCACACTACTGATGTCCGATGTCCAACCAGATACTGATGTCCTGACACCGCTCTATTCGGTGTCACACAACTGCTGTCCGATGTCCTTCAGGTCAGTTTATTTATCACCATTTTGTCAAAATTTTGGGAAAAACGGTCGCAAGAGTTGTGATTCTTGTCCAATGGATCCGTTGGATCCATCATGTCCAATGGATATGCCCAATGGACGTCCATTAGACATCCATCGAACATGATGACGATCAATAAAAACGTCCAATATGGTGTTCAATGCTTCAATGGATCTATTGGATCTATTTTCGATGTCCAATGGACATGTTCAATGGATCCAATGGACGTTCAATGGATCCATCTGAATAGATCCAATGGACACAACCACCAAACATGGTTTGGAAAATGGACACCAGACTGGTACTTTTGTTCAATGGATCCTTCCTACGGTTTATGTTCTAGGAAAATGGTTCCAATGTAAGTAAAAAATGGAAGTAAAATAAGCCATTCTTCGGATTTTTGCCTGTATAAGAAAGCCCGAAAAAGGGCGTGGCCAGGAGCGGCTGTTTCCGATCGAATTTTGACTTGAAATATTTTTGGCGTTTCTTGATGTCCTGGAGCAACTTATTAACGTTGTCTTCTATTGATTGGATGAGGAAAATGATTTTTGAATCACCCTAGATCCAATGGATCCATTTTGTCCATTGGAACCATTGGATCCATTGGACCCAATGGATAGATTGAACATGGTGTCCAATAGATCTATGAAATCGAATTTTTATAGATTTTATGATTTTTATGCTCCATGAAGCTATGAGTTTGTGGTTTGGGTCATACCGCATACGAGCGAATTACTGCGGGAGTCCTACTGGAGTACTCCGAGAGTCCTACGGGAGTACCCGTAGGACTCCCGGGGCACTCCCGTAGGACTCCCGTGGTACTCCCGGGGTACTCCAGTAGGACTCCCGGGGTACTCCAGTAGGACTCCCGAGGTACTCCAGTAGGACTCCCGAGGTACTATAGTAGGACTCCCGGGGTACTATAGTAGGACTCCCGGGGTACTCCCGTAGGACTCCCGGGGTACTCCCGTAGGACTCCCGGAGGACTCCCGCTGTACCCCCAGAGGGCTTCCGGAGGTCTCCCGCAGTAATTCGCTCGTATGACCGTGATTTGTTTGGACACAATAGATCCATTGAACAAAAATGCCAGTCTGATGTCCATCTACCAAACCAGGTTCTGTGCTCTTTTTGACAGGGTACCGCCTGTCAGAAGGCCTCAAAATTTGGAGAAAATGTTGAAATATGTCCTGGGCTATAAAACGGTTTGTACCGATGAAATGACCACTCAGCTAGGTTTAATAAGCATTTCAGATGTTCATCTGACTGATTTAGGTGAAAGATAGCCGTTTCGATGAGTCTAAATTTTTTCCAATATTTTTGCCAATTTGGACAAAACGTCGACATGTATCCTGCGCCATAAAACGGTCTGTAGGTATAGATGAAATAATCACTCTACTTAATAAGCGACTAAGTTATGTTTTTGAGTGTTTCTCGGTGAATGGTTGCCGATTTGATATGCCAAAATTTTGGAGGAATTCTAGTTTTGGCGGTAAATGTAATTTCAGGTAGAGTTGATGATTCCGCAAAATTGTAACCAAATTGTAACCAATGTCATTTTTTTGTCATTTTATTGTAACCACTTGTCATTTTGCCCTAAACAGTCCGATATTGTTCCAAAACTGCATCTAACATAAAAGATATAGTGGCCAACATCATTCTCAGTGAATTTCAGCTCCAAATTTCAAAAGCCACGCCCATCACGTGACGTCACGTGACCAAATTTGGCATTTTCAAAACATGGTCAATCGACATGAAAATGGTCGCATCGTGTAGGTATGGTTACTAGGAGTATCCGTACATGATTTGGAGTTGATTCCTTCATCAGATCGGGAGATGTGGGCGTGGCATAGTGAAGATAATGCCCACGAGAAAAGTTGTCATTTTATTGTAACCACTTGTCATTTTGCCTAAACAGTCCGATATTGTTCCAAAACTGCATCTAACATAAAGATATAGTGGCCAACATCATTCTCAGTGAATTTCAGCTCCAAATTTCAAAAGCCACGCCCATCACGTGACGTCACGTGACCAAATTTGGCATTTTCAAAACATGGTCCAATCGACATGAAAATGGTCGCATCGTGTAGGTATGGTTACTAGGAGTATCCGTACATGATTTGGAGTTGATTCCTTCATCAGATCGGGAGATGTGGGCGTGGCATAGTGAAGATAATGCCCACGAGAAAAGTTGTCATTTTATTGTAACCACTTGTCATTTTGCCCTAAACAGTCCGATATTGTTCCAAAACTGCATCTAACATAAAGATATAGTGGCCAACATCATTCTCAGTGAATTTCAGCTCCAAATTTCAAAGCCACGCCCATCACGTGACGTCACGTGACCAAATTTGGCATTTTCAAAACATGGTCCAATCGACATGAAAATGGTCGCATCGTGTAGGTATGGTTACTAGGAGTATCCGTACATGATTTGGAGTTGATTCCTTCATCAGATCGGGAGATGTGGGCGTGGCATAGTGAAGATAATGCCCACGAGAAAAGTTGTCATTTTATTGTAACCACTTGTCATTTGCCTAAACAGTCCGATATTGTTCCAAAACTGCATCTAACATAAAGATATAGTGGCCAACATCATTCTCAGTGAATTTCAGCTCCAAATTTCAAAAGCCACGCCCATCACGTGACGTCACGTGACCAAATTTGGCATTTTCAAAACAAATTTCACCAAATTTGTGTCCGATTTTTACGCCTTTTCGAAATGGTACCTAAGGTACCATTTCGAAAAAACATCGGACACAAAACAATTTTCATTGAAAAAAGATGCTGAAAATCAGAAACAAAAATGGTACCATTTCATAAAAGTTCCAAAAATTATAAACAAAAATGGTACCAAAAACCGGAAACAAAAATGGTACCATTTCTAAAAATCGCCAAAAATCACGACCAAAAATGGTACCATTTTGAAATGGTGATTTTTGGCAACTTTTTCAAATGGTACCATTTCGTTTCTTCATTTTGGTGCTTTTTTGAATCATACTAGAATAATTTTTGCTGTCGATAGGGGGTTTAATTTTGGGGGGTTTAATTTTTGCTGTCGATAGGGGTTTAATTTTGGGGGTTTAATTTAACCCCCTGGTGGATATAACAAATTTCCAATAGGGGGCTTAATTTTGGGGGGTTTTGGGGGGTTGGCCCCCCCCCCCCACTTTATTTGTACAGCCTAAATATGGCAGGATATCTTTACAAGTTTGCTGCCGTTCCTTGTGACGTTTATGTGTCTCCATACCCCCCAAGTGATGACGTAATAATATGTGACGGCTCCCTTGGCATACCCCTATTGTATTCTTATGCTTCAGAAAAGAAAAACCACGTTCTAAAATCATGCAAATGATACCTCCCTCCCGTCCGTTATCATTTGGAAATCCCTTCGGCTGATGACGTCATGGTATTATATTTTGACGGCACCCTTACGACTAACATGCAGATGAGCCCAGGTTCCGAAAGGGGGCGTTACGGCAACAACTGTCGCCGGCCCGAGCTTTCCAAAATGCCAAAATATTTTCAATTACTGTATCGAGGCGGCAATTTTTTACACAAGACGTTTGGCTTCTGGGGGCCACCGCCCCCAGACCCCCGTTTAATTCTTCAATTTGAACTGTAAAACTAAATTACAATGTAGCTCGAAAATTCCCTCTGTTTTCTCACTCACAGAATGTTTGTTTTCTAGGGGTTGTTGCCCCAAGACCCCTGCCCTGAATAAGTAAATTGAATTAGGGGCTATCCAGAAATGAGCTCATCACTTGGGCAAGTATGTTTTGGAAATGATGGGGCAGTATGTTTGTAGATTTGCAAAATGATGAGCTCATCACTTTGAGGCGAAATTTTGACATCAACCATTCGTTTTTAATTTGGACCCATGTTTGAATTTAGATGATCTAACTTAAATTGCAGTAGTGACGTCACTTCAGCCTTTCATACTGAATGTGTGACGTAACATAAATCTTGAAATGATGAGATAAGGTTGGGTTATGTAATTGTATGTATCTTTCCCAAATGATGAGGTTGTAAGTTAGTTCAAAAGGCCGATATTTGATGAGCTCATTTCTGGATGGCACCTTACGAAATAGGCCCCTGGTGACGATGTCGTTGGACTTTGCCCTGTTTAACAGGGCCAAGTCCAACGACATCGTCTCAGGGTCCCTGTTTCATTTTCAGTGTCTGCACCGACAATTCACCTCCAACCTCACGGCACTTCATGATCATCTCTGATGAAGACGGCTGGGATTAGTTGGGGCCAGAGCACTGTTTATATTGCTCTTGCCACAACAACTCCCAGCCGTCTTCAACATGCTCGAGAGATGCATTTCCCTTCAATGTGCATATTTGGTAATGAATAACGGGCAAAATTACCCGATCAAAATTACGCAAAACGCCAAAACAAAATACAGGGAACTGGGAAATGAAAAAATAGAGCAAATCTGGAATAGAGCAAATCTGGAATTGTGAAGAACCGGTCCTCTGATGACGTCACCTTGATAACTAATAACTAGTTAACCAAACAAGCTGGAACCACAGGTAACGAAACCATGGAACAAAATTCGAAGAAGCACTGCACAAATGAGCTGTTACGACATCAGAGCACTCCACAGCGTTCAGCCAATCAGAGACGAGCGTCGCAAAGTTATTTAGGCACGATGAGATGTTTACGCCATGCGCGGCGCATTTTTGACAGAAATCAGTAAATTGGTCATAACTTTTGATAGGAGCATCAGAATCACATGATCTTTTTTGCGCTGTGTTACTGAGAACAAGACCTTTCGAATGGTATATAATTTGTCATAGGTTGTTCCGACACCGAGTAGCGCAAAAATCGCCCCAACGAGTGCATAGGTTTCGTAGGGCTGTTTTTGTAAGCCGGCGCCCGCATAGGTGTGTGTACGTGTACGCGCCTAGATGGATTTCACCCACCGGCCCCTAGCGCGCAACACTCGGAAATTTGGAGGGTCGTGTTGCAGACTCCCCGCGGAAAAAAATGGCGCGCGGTGGAGGGTAGGGTAAAATCCTACTAGTACGCGCTGCGCAACGCAAACAGGGATATAGGCGTTTATTTTCCTAAATACTAGCCCGCATAGGTGTGTGTATGCGCCGCGCGAGCCACACAGGGATATACGTGTTTAGCAAATGTTTATTGTCAGAAGTTATCTGACCCTTTCGCCTTCTGCAACGTGTTTAGCAAACCTCTTTCATACTTCTTTTCTACTTGGCCCTTTTGAAACAGTGCAGGTGTTCCAAAAGGGCTAAATTGGCCCATATAGAAAATCCCGTTTGCAAAAGCTTTGTGCTCCACGAGGGCCAAATGTGCTGATACAGACCAATATGATGTGTTCTTCATCATTCATTTGTGGTATATATCTTATATTCCTAGCCTCCCATGTTTTAGCTATCAAACTTGTGTTTCTATTTCCTTGACTTCAAAGATACAATAAGTTGGTTTTTGTTCCTAAAGGTTCATACACTCTTCAAATGCTCAGCTAGCACCTAAGCAAGCTTTTAGGAAATAAATCATTTATGCAATGTGGCATAGTTGAATAATTCCATGGACTCTATGTTTTTACTGTAGTCAGAGTATATTCTGAACTTTATGTATACTTGAATTTCATGTATATTGTGACTTTTTATGTATAATTGATTCTCCTGTAGGACCTGCAGGTTTTAAGTAATGTTTGAAAATGTGGCTGGAGTTGGGCATCTCCAAAACAAATGCATCCTGAAAACTGAGTAATTTTTAGTGCTATGGGACATGCTGAAAACAGTATCTGTTAGTTTTACATGTATCCTTGCAGTTGGGCCACTCAATAATTGCTTGGCTTGTTTAAATTTATGTTTTATTGAATTGAATTTAGTTGAATTGAACTAAATTGAATTGAACTGAATCGAATTGAATTACAGTGGTTTTTTTGACATTATAAACATTATCACCATTGGTTTGTTCTATCCCCTCAGGAGGCGATGCTGAACTCATATCATGAAACCCAAATGTTATTGTATAGAGTGGTGTTGTAAAGTTTAAAACTCAGAAAATACCCCAATCAGCTCATAACACATGCCAATTAACACACAACACATCCCTATCTACACATAACACACCCAAATCAACTTTTAACACACACACCAATCAACTCATAACATACCCCCAATCAACTCATATCATACACCAATCGACTCATAAAAGGCACCAATCAACTCATAATGCACTTCAATCGATTGTTACATACCCCAATTGACCAAGCACCCCCTCCCCTTTGTCCATAAACTTCCACATTGACTTTCAGACCTCCTTTTTGGATGGCCCCTAAGCAAATTATATTTATTGAGGGATGTTTTATATGAGGACATGCAGCATTATGTAGAGAATATTGTTTGTGTGCATAACTAACATGAAAGGTGGTTATGTACCTGTTCCCCAAGCATATTTGGATGAATTAGACCCAGAAACTGTTTTCACAAAACATAAAGAGTATTTTGTGCAATGCAACAAGAATTGCATCTGCCAGTGCTTTTCTTGTTGTCTGATGTTCCCATTTCATGCAGGTGCTTAATTTCCTTCTCCTATGTGCTTGAATTAACATGCAGATGATACTTTTTCAAATGTTATCATATGCAAACTGATAATACCAACAACCTTTCTTACTACCACAATGCAAAAAATCACATATATTTAATTCTTCAGATAACCATAAGTACCAAAAAATGTTCAGTGTTTCAAAAATTTGATTCCATAATTCATTCAATTGACTGTTTGTTCAATTGACAGTATGTCCAATTAAAGAGAAAACCAAACAGGTTTTCTCGTCCTTTTATAATTGCATTTCACCTTAAACTCCTCTGATCTAGAAGAGAAATCAAAGCAACACTGGAAGTACTTGACTGGAATACTGTTAATACTGCTAGCATGTGGTGCTGGCTTGACCCTATGGTACATCAGGGTTATTACATCCCATAGTGGCGAAGATCAGATTATCAAGCCTGTATATGACCAGAAATTGTACAAGGTAAATTGGGGGAGGGGAGACCAACAGCCTGTTGTTTTGAGAAGGAATGTGGGGGGGTGCCTAAATGCAGTAGTTTTAATTATTAACAGGGGATAGAGGTTTGTCAAACTCCTATGTACAGTATGCTTTTCCATGCGTTGCATAATCAAATAATCTTGTGCAATGTGCAGCTTGCAACCTGTCATTAACAGCCAGTGAGCTGTGCACAATTACACACACATGGAAAAGCCATACATGTAGGAGTTCAACGCCATTACTGGTCTTGTTAATCCAATTTGCCCAGAATTGCCTACCTTCAACCATGTGTATTATCAGGCAATTGTGCTGGATAATGGAATGCATTGCTTGTTGATACATGATGAGTATACACTTCTCTCTGGAGTTGGTTTGGACTTGCAGGTACCCACCAATAACCAGTTTCAGTTTACCTATCAATCCCCTTATTAACCTAAGTACATGAAATTTGCGCAATTTTTGTCAAAATCGCATAAAAGGAAGTGCTGTTCAGTTCTGTTAATATATTTTTTAGTTCTGTCAATATCGTTTTGTATTTGTTGCTCAGCTTGAGCTCAGTTTTGGTTCTTTGATAGCCATAGTTTTAGGATAGATTTTTTGGACTTTCATCGTTATTTACGAAAAAATCTAAAGCCAGAAATCAAAATTTTGGCCATGCTTTAACGTATCTGTGATTTTCAGGTTGGGTCCATGTCAGATGTTGATGCTGGTCCGGAGTATTTGGGTCTGGCCCACTTTACTGAGCATGCTATGTACATGGGCTCAAAGCAATACCCTGTTTTCAGTTAGTACTATTATTGTAGTACACGATAATATATAAATGACGATTTTGTGGAAATTTTAGGAGTTTTAAAAATTCGCAACATCTGCCTCATTTTAGCTGACTTCCATTTCAGATGAGCTTGCTAATTTCCTGCAAACGCATGGTGGTAATGATAATGCTTTCACCACACAGACCCATACCAACTATTACTTCTATGTCAACTCTGAGTCAATAGAACATAGCGTGGAAATCTTTGCTGCATCCTTCAGAAATCCACTCTTTAGGCCTGAGGTATGCTGTGGTTACTTTCCTATACAATTAATATTATAACGTTACACACCCCCTTTCATTCTTTATTTTCGCCACCGGTTGTGCTAGATTTTCACCGGTCTAGCCAGTCGCCTGATCTCCTGTTATATGTATGATTCAGTAACACATTAGTATTATAAGATAAATGTTTACACAATACACACAATTCACTGTGTAGGTTCTTGAAGGTGAGAAACAAGCGATCCAAAATGAGCTGGAAAAAGACATCCCTCAAACCACGTGGAAGAAGTTCAACATTCTCAAAATCATGTCTGACCCTAAGCACCCATTTCACAGGTAGTTGTATACTTCTGATGATAAAGATTTCTAATTTTATTTCAAATTCTTGATATAGAATTGAAAATGAAATTGAAATTGAAATTAAGTGAAAGTAAGTTTCTTTATATTTGTCAAATTCATGCACTTCAGGTTTAATGTTGGGACGAAAAAGATCTTTGACAGCGTGGATTTCCCCTCTAAAATAAAGTGGTTCTATGAAAATTATTACTCTGCAAACCTGGTATGAATTTGGATGCTACCCCATTTCAGCGTAAACTGCTAACTTCCCATTTATTTTGCTGATTACTATATCTAAATGCAATCATTTCGCAACAATTTTCTTATATGACAATTCTTCTGCCTGAGCATTGAAGAACCTATGTTTCAGATGAATATGGTGTTGTTAAGCAACCTAAAGAACCTATGTTTCAGATGAATATGGTGTTGTTAAGCAACCTATGTTTCAGATGAATATGGTGTTGTTAAGCAACCTAAAGAACCTATGTTTCAGATGAATATGGTGTTGTTAAGCAACCTCTCTCTTGAAGAACAGGAGTTGTTAGTTCGTCGTGAGTTCTCAAGTATTCCCAATAGAAACATCACCCGTCCTACCTTCTATGGCAACCCCTACCCTAAAGGAACAAAGTGAGACCTTCACAGTTCACATATCTTATACTCGTATATAATTCTTGCTGCTATTTCCCTGCTTGTTGTCTCCTCCTTTTAAGTTTCGGCTTCAAGAGATTCTAACCACTTTTATCAATTAGCTTATGATGCAACCTATGGCAATTTAAGTCCGAGGGACCTAGTATCATATTGTTTGAGCTCCATTCTTCATAAGCCTACCATCTAAGCTTATAAAATATCTTGAAACATGTATTTGGTGGTTGAAAATGTAATGCTGTGATGGTATAGCAGGTAGGTATTAGACGGTTTAGTATTATCATGGACGCTCACTAAGCTTACCGGGTCCCATCTGTTCTTGTCCATACTTTCGGCATTCATAGTTTCCTGACTTTAAGGCCATTGTACGTAAGCGTTATGTAATGATGATTTGATATAGAGATAGAGATTGTAATTCCATTCCCCGGGTAAATATTTCACAATATTAGGTAACTCCTTGTTATCAGGTATATAAACCAGTATTTGGTGTACGAGAACGGGGCTCTGACTCAGGAGCTTGAAATATTCTTCCCTATCGCATTCTCCGAGGAGGTGAGCGTCAGGATGAATAATTTTAGCGCAAGAATAATATAGTTGGAATAATAATATGAATGTTTTTCTGCTAAATGCTCACATTTATATCAAAACTCCCTCTCTAGTCTCTTGATTTCATTATCTTTCTCCTCTGGATGTCTAGTTTTAGCGCTAGAATAAGAGTAGAATTAATAATGAATGTTTTTCTGGAAATAATAATAGTTGAATTAATAATTAATGTTTTTCTGGAAAAGGACCATGCAAAATGCTCCCGTTTTTACCAAAACTCCCTCTCTAGTCTCTTGATTTCATTATCTTTCTCCTTAGCCATTGAGTTATTCCCCAGCTTCCAAGTAAACGCCGCGCGTGACAAATAGGCGGTTCATCCGCATCGTTAAACTATGATAATGACGTCATCCTACCCGCTTATTTCTCGTGCGCGGAGTATAACTGTAATCAGGAAACTGTAATCAGTAAACTGTTATCAGTAAACTGTATTCAGTAAACTGTTATCAGTAAACTCCCTCCCCCAGGACATGGACCTGGACAGGAAGTTGGTACTGACAATTCTGGGAGACGAGAGTGCAGGGACCCTCACCAGTGTGCTTAGAGACAGAGGATATATCATAAGTAAGGAGTGGATACCTACTATAGTGGATACCTATTATAGTGGATACCTACCATAGAAGGGGAGAGATGTTACTCTTAAAGCGAGTACGCTTATAAATTGTACGCATACCCGAATGGAAGCATACCGACCCAGGTTTCTTGAAGGGTATAGTCGTGCATATATAACCTCCAAATCCGCGGGGTTGAGGCTTTAGCAAGCCTACCGTCTCTTATCTATCTATCTATCTACCTACCATACAGTAGTTCAGATGTACTTCAGGTGCAATAAGCAGGCAGCCAAGAGTGACATCATGGTCATGCTTTCTTATACGCTTAGAGCATGGCTGGGAATGCGCTAATAAAAATAATTGCACGAGGCAGTAGCCGAGTGCAATAATTTGTATTGTCGCACGAAGAGCAGGCCAAGTGCGACAATAACAAATTATTGCACAAGCCGAGTGCAATAATTTTATTAGCGTCATGACCATTAGCAATGCTCTTAGACGCAATAGCGTAATGTGATGAGTGCAATATGACAAATTATTGCACGCCTACAAGTACCCTCAAAATTGGCTAATATTGTTACTGCCTGTTGTTCAGGCACTGCATTTACAGTCCACCAAATTTCGTAATTACCTCTTTGACCCGGAATCTTTAAATACTTGGCTCCTGTTATGAGTGTATTATGCAATAATTGTCGCTGCCTTGCCATCAGCTGCATTGTGCTCAACAAAAGCATTGTTATTGAGATGCTCTCGAAAGTGCACTGCATCCACTCATTATATGGGTACTGAGGTGTATGTACATTGTACATTGTACATTGCATTTTACAGCCTTTTGTGTGTTGAGGCAGGCAATATTATACGTGTCATATAATACATTGACGGGTGCGCTAAGGGATCTATTTCAGATAGAACCTGCGTAGCGGGTTCTATCTGATAGAATAGCACGAGTTTTCATTCTTTGTGTAATCCCGAGACTAAGTCGAGGAATTACACTTTAATAGACTCAGAAAGCACCCTTTAAGAAAGTAAGAAATTAAGAGCAGTTCTGATAACTGCCTCAATCAGCTTCTCTTTCCCATATTTCCCATTTTCTGAAAGTGAACCACTCAAATATAAAATAAAGTATAATTTCAGATCTGTCTGCAAGTACTCTGACCTTCCCTGGCAGTTTTACCTGCATCACTCTACAGATGCACCTTACTACCATAGGTTAACAACTTTACATTTTCTTTATTGACTTTTAATTGATGCATAATTTATTTATTTCCTTTTGACTCAATGGTACAAATACCAGTGTAAACGATGTGGTTCTTTTAATTGATTCTAGTTATTTCTTGGCAGCAATTCACCAATTTACGGCTATTCTTGGTGCGTGTTCACGTATGTTCATATATAAGGAAATCCATGCATGGAAATAGGGCAATCTGGAATATTGTTTAAAAAATATTGGTATTCTCGATTTATAAAAAAAAAAAATTAAACAACGTGCAATTAAAGGTTCACAGTGCACACCTCCCACCACCAGACTCAGCTGATGTATTCAATAAAATCAGTGTGTCGCTCAGAGATCCATTGCAGTGACCCCCTATAATGAACCATTGCGTCTTGCAGCGAGTGTACGTGTTATTCGACGAATAAGAAAGTTACAATATGTCGAGCGAATATTGACGATAAATAGGACGAGCACAAAAATCGTTTATTGTGACGACTCTGCTCGTCCTATTGATCATCAAACTTCAAAAGAAATCCATCTTCTTCACTCCTATGTTGGGCTGTTAGGGGAACAATAGGCCAGAAAATTACGTGAACATTATCCTCTCAAGACTCATATAAAATGGTTCAGGTTGTTGTAAAGTGAAGGAGATAACTCAACTCTTGCTTGACTACATTGCCCTCATGAGACGTCAGATCACTGAAGAAACCTGGAGAGACAGTTTCAACTTACAGCAGATTAGGTGGAGCAATTTAGAACTTTGATAAGATGACGTTTGAAAATGCCATTTTCTCCAATTCGGCTATAAAGATGATATTTTCGTGGTTTAATAATATGATTTATGTGAAATTTTCTCGCATATCTTAAATTTCATTCCTTTATTAAACCACTCCATTTACCACTCATTCACAGGTTTAATTACCACGATGAATCTAACATCAAAACTCTGCTAAAATCTTTGCCAGTGTCCATGTCTGGGGCAGAATCCTCCAAATTCTATCTCAACAATCAGTTGAAACTATTTCTCCTTAAATTTCGTCCTAATTTCTTCTTGATTAAGGACTCCATCTCACTCCAAGAATTTATCTTCCAGTTTGTCCCGGTTTCTCACAGTTTGTGAGACATTAGCACCAATAATTTACAATCACATCTCACCAACTGGAAACTTACAGTGTCCATAATTCTGTAACATCACCTGTTGAAAACCCCCCGTAACCAAAGGAAAAGGGGGGCATTAAATTCCCAAGGAAATTGTAATTTAAATTAAATTTAAAAAATTAAGAAAATTTTAAAAATTAAATGTAAAATCAACAATTGCGCTTAAAAATTTTAAAAAAAAAAAGGGGCTTAAAATTCTCAAATTTCAAATAAAATTTCCAAGGGAAGCCAAATGAGGAAGAAAAAAAACCCAAGCCTTTTATTTGGACCAAATTTAATGAATTAAGAACCCCTTTTAATTTAATTCTTCCCATCAAAATCAAAAGGTTTTCCCCCTGTTTTGATTAAAAAACCCTTTAAAAAACGTATCACTGAAAAAATTAAAAGGGGCCCTCTCCCTTTTGTAAGGGCATCCTAAAAAAACTAAAAGGGGTTTTTCTGGGCAGGTTGAATTGTCAAAAAACCAAGGAATCAAAATCGGAAAAAACCCTTTCGGGCCCAAGTTTTTAATTTTTAAAATTTTTAAAATTTATTTTTTAC